>JAODLM010000040.1:600000-1111231 GCA_036937905.1 Salvia rosmarinus
CTAATTACAAAAGCACACAAAGATTTAACCTCCTCTGACTCCTATCTCAAGTCGAGTCTCAAGGCAAAAGCGTATTATAAATTCCGATATCGATTATGCAATTAATTCCGCAAGACATCAATCACATAACTAGCATGCATCAATATTGGCGATACCAACACATGAAATTAAACCCAAGAATTATAAATCATGAATGGGACGGAAAAGCAGTATCAACAGATTAATTATATAAATCTAGTTGAGACATACAAACCCTAGGATCAATCTGAAATTTAGCTACGCATAATTAAAATAACAAAACAATAAATAAATAAGAATAACATAAACTGAATTAAATAAATAAAACCGTAGGAATCCACGAAGAACAATTTAGCAGCTTCGATCCGTAAATAAAATTGAACTCTAAAATAAACTAAGCTAAGAAAAATGGAATAGAACTTGCAAAAGAATATAAAGAAGAATTTGTGTTCTGCTATGGAATGGTGTTGAATGGTGTTTCTCTATCTGCCTATTTATAATAAAACCTCGCTCTCTTTTCTCGTGAATTCCCCATCCTTTTCGGACTCTGATTCAGACATGTATTTGGACTAGGAGTCTGCCTCGCGAGACTTCAGTGATATGGGCTTCAAATGCTCCTCTCTAGCTTTGCTAGGGAGAGCCCCCCGCGAGAATGTGTCGAGAAGTCTTCAAAATGCTGAAATTTCGCTCATCCTCGCGACCTAGCATCGCGACCTAAGTCGCGACTCGGTTCGCAGTGTAATTCACTCTTGTGCCGACCGTCGTTCGCTCCGTTCTCTCTCGTCCGGACTCCGAATTGCGATCCGTTTGCGCCTACGGACTCCTATCGAGATGCTCTTTAACATAGTACACTTTGCACATCCATATTTTTCAAATCCATTATCTCATATTCAACGTCGTTTTCAAACAGTTCTTCTTCGCATGAGCTCGCGACTGGGCTAGTGATTCCTCTTTATCGTGATCCACCTTTTTGACATCAAAACCTATGCTAAAATGACATGAAATACACACGGCATAATATCTTTCAAGGTAAACATAAATATATAAAAAGACAACTCAAAAGATCACTTATCACTTAGAAACGAAACGAATATAGTCTTATAAATCATGTAAAAATGAGGCTTATCAAGCATCCTCTTCAAGGAATGCTTTGACAAGCTAGGAGTAGAAAAGACACCTCACAGCATCACGCCACTCCAAGCTTAGTCCGGGAAGAGACAGCCGGAAGGAATAATCGAGCTACCGTCACGGTGGGAAAGCACCAACGACCTCGACCAAGGTGGTGCGGTTCTTCGTAGTGAAGGCCCACTCGCCGTATAACATCATACTAGGGCGAGATTGGTGAGCAACTGTGAAGTGCGGTATGCTCAACGTACCACTGACGATAAAATACCCACCACGAGGGGTAGTGATCAGGGTGATCGAAAGCAAGAGGAATGTATGCAAGTTGCCTTACGAGTGCGGGACCTCGGTCCGGCACCCAGGCATAGCAATTAAGGAAACCCGAGGAGTTGGAGTCGGGAAGTACATCGCCACTCCCCGGCGGTCAAAGTGGAAGAGGTCGCATTGTACAAAGATGAGCCATTGAAGGTCGTCCGTGTTGGTTTTGTTGGTTTGTATCTTGGCAGTTTGGTTGAGCTTGTATACAATGTTTCTGTTACCACTATTACAATCTCTATCGATTTGAATACTTGATTGCATATATACGTGTCCCTTATCTCATATATAAGTTAGATCATACGATTGTGTAGAAGATCACGAAGTCTCCGTATGATTGGTCAAGCTTAATGAGATATAAAAGTTTCACAAACCGAGAGGCGACTTAAGGACGAGTTGTCGGTTTGAGGCTGCGGTATAGATAAGTGACTTGACTTAGTTGCTTGTCTGTCTTTGATGCGTCTCGGCGTATTGAAGGATCACTGATGAGATGAGTTCTTCTTCGACCGTCGTGAAGAACCAAGATCTCGGTGACTTACGATGATCTAAACCTCGATAAGGTATTAGGTGAGTATGAGTTCTTGACCATCACTTTGACTTGTTATGAGTGAGGGTTATATGTTCTAACCCAAGATTCTCCGCATCTTGGGTGGTGGCGATCTTGTATGTCACGCTAGTTATCTCAGACGAGTCACCGTATCCGTTTAGGATGATGGCGTCCCTTAAGGAGCTCAAAGGTTTATCAGACTAAACCCCGCAGTTGAGTTAGCTCAAGTACAATAATAAGGTTGAGTGGTACTACTTGAAATAAGGATATTAATCGTTTAGCGATCGATTGCTAGAAATGATTAATGGACGTTCGATATCTTAAATACGGGATTCGTAATGTCTAAGTGCAAGCCCGACTCAACCGGTAATAAAGGGTAAGTCGACATTCTTTCTCTAGTGGCATGATCGAATGTTTATAAATTAATTTATGTTCAGGTGAACATAAGATAATTAATTTATTTGAGGCCCATCTTTATTCCTTGCATTTGATCCTCAGGCTGGCCCATCCAGCCCGTCATTGTAAGAAAATCGGCCCACGTGTCCTCTCAAAGGAAAGATTTTATTCTCTTTATCCCACAAGGATATAATTATATTTATGGAATATGCATAGATCCTTTCCATATAAGATTATGGTAATAATCTTGAGAGTATGGAAATAATCTAAGAGTATGGAAATAATCTAAGAGTATGGAAATAATCCTAAGTGTATGGTAATATTCCATATAGGATTATGGTAATATTCCATATAGGATTATGGTAATATTCCATATAGGATTAAGGTAGTGCATTATAAATATAAGGTATGAGATAATGTCTATGGTATGCTCACATATTGAAAGCTAGAATTTTCGGCCTCTCTAGTATTAAGAAGAGAATTTGAAAGTTGTGAGTAGAGAGCATTGGGTGATTTTCCAAGCATTCTCCATAGATCGTCCTCACTCGGCGTTGGAGATTGGGCAATCGGGATACAGTCCCGTAAGGTCAAGCACGCAGTCTCGATCCGCTCGATCCGCTCATCCCGCTCGATCCACCTCGGCGGATCCAAAGGTAAACACGTGAAAACCCCAACGTGTTGCGATTTAATTATATAGACGCATGCTAGGTTTATAATCAATGTATGGTGAATTAAACACCCAAGATGGATCTCGGGCGAGGTTAACATACGTTTTCCTACACTGGTATCGAGCACGGGATCGAATCTTGGCTCTGTTGGATTAATTCACGTTTGATTAATCGTGCGTTATTATAATTGTGGATTTGTCGCTCATCGTGGCTCGCGTTGTTTTGTTGGTTTTGTTTTTACACCACGAGAAAATCCGTGGTTAGATTAGATTTTATTATGTAAATCTTATCCGTAAAGAAGAACGAAGACGAGCGAACGAAGAACGAAACGACGGGAAGAATGAGGTTCTCGGTACCGTCTCGGGTGGTTTCTCGCGAAGAGTCTCGCGGTCGCTAGGGCGATCGCGAGGCTGCGGGCGACGGGCCTTGCGCTCGCGCGAGATCCTGGCGCTTAGCGAACTTCGCGATCGCGGGATTACCCGCGGCGCAGCGGCCGCGGCGAAAGCTAGCGGGCGGCAAGCGCGCGCGTTGAAACCCGCCCATGAAGCGGACTTCGCGGTCGCGGGTATGGCCACCGGGGCGACGATGTCTCGGCGACGCGTCGGCGGCGTGGCGTGGCAGCGCGCGCGTGCTGGCGGTCGCGGTCGCGTTAGCGATCATGGCGCAGCGCGAGGCGAATACGGCGAGGCAAAGCGCATGCTGGCTGGCTTTGCCCAGCGCGCCCAAAGACATTTGGGCCAACCCGCCCGCACCCGTTTTCAGAGATTCCGCCCGTGCCCGCACGCGAGGCCCAATTGTTGAATCCGTCCGTGCCGTGCACGCGAGGCCCGTTTTCAAGTTTAAATCATGTACTTTGTAAATCTATGTAATAGATTAGATTTAATTGTCGCGGGTTTCACGATTGGGCGCGATGAGCGCTTTATTTTATTTTTATCGCTCATATGCATGTCGTGGATGTTTAAATTATGCGGTAGCATGCTATGTATGTTTAAATTACGTTGACAAACCTTTAAGTGTTTTACGAATTGACGCGCATAGTAAGCATGCTAGGTTTATCGCGTTTATCAAGCATTTTTAGAATTCGCGAGCATGTTTTGCATGTTGAGTTCTATAGAAAAGCATGCTAGATTACGTGATCTCGCATGGACAAACCTTTTGAATAAAAAGACTAAGCAAGCAACCCGACAAATTAATTTTTCAAATTAAATGTCAAGACCTCCACTTTTGATCTCTAAACAAAGTGAGACGACTGTGAGTAAACGCCCACACGCGTGGCTTGCTTGCACTGCTTATCATAAGTTTGTTAGATGAGATTTCTAAATAAAACATTTTAAATCTATCGAGAAGTGGGGTTTCATGTGTAAACGCCCACACGCGCGGCTTTACATGTGCGATTTTCACAAGTTCTCTAGTGATAGATATAAAATGAGATAACAAAAGAATTGAATTGGAGGCGTATGGTCCGAGTGAGTATACCAATTCTAAGAATTCATCTTCATTTATTAAAATTGTGGTCAATGCTTAGACATCACCTCAAGTACAACTTCCCGCTGAAGTCCCTTCTTGTGATAGTGATGTGGTCTAGTAAGGTCCAATCATTAATTTCATTTGTCATAAGGATAAGTTGACATGGATTGAAATTAAACGACTAAAAAGTATATTTTAGTGCAGTCGGGGGTTCATGTGTAAACGCCCACACGTGGCTTGCATGTGGGATTCCTTGGGCGATTGGAGGTTTCAATTAATATTGTTTTATCAAAGGTTACAATATTATTGTTACGAATTATTTGCGATCGTATGCTTATGTGTTTTACATTATCGTTTCAGATATGTCTCTTACGCCGATTATCAATATGCTCGCACAAAATCCGTTATCCGGTCCAAATTTTATCGAGTGGAAACGAAACATTGTGAATGTTCTCACTGCCGAAGAAAATTTATATATACTCACTACACCTCGTCCCAAACCTCTAGACGATTTATCTACTGATGAGGAGCGCAAGGAGCACGAGAAATGGGACAAATCAAATAGAATGGCGAAGTGCCTTCTTTTGGTCACCATGTGCGAGTCCTTGCAACTCCAACATCAAGAGATGGATGATGCACCCACGATATGGCTAAATCTCGTGAAATTGTATGAGAGTCGGACGGAATCGCTTGTCATAATTTGACAAAATTAATTATGTCAAGTTCTATGAAGGAAAGCGATTCAGTGCATGACCATGTAGAGCAGATGATCAATCTCTTCGGAGAGCTCGAATTGGTTGGAGGATATATTGATGACGTAGTCAGAATCGATATGATCCTCAATTCTTTGCCCAAGTCTTTTGATGACTTTCGTTATGGAGTAGTCCTTTATGATAAGAGTTATACTCTAGATTCATTGCAAGAGGACTTAGTAACGGAAGAAAGCAAAATGACAAAGGTGCCTGATCTTGACGCACCTCTAGGAAGACCACTGTTTTATCGAAAGATGAAAAGGGAAAGTGGAATTCTAGAGATGCTAAGGCTAAAGAAAAGAGTGGGAGTAATATAAAAGGCTCTACCAGCGGTTTGAAAAAGCCAGCGGAGAAGGGCAAATGCTTGAGTGCGGTGAGGCCGGGCATTGGAAGGCAAGTGCCCTATGCTCGAGGCTCAGTGCGTCATTGGCTTTAGTAACGGAAACATGATTGGCGACTTGTTCTACCCATACTTGGGTAGTAGATACTGGCGCAATCGATCATGTTTGTTACACCTGCGGGGTTCCCGCGGACAAGGAGCTGTTTGATGGCGAGATAACAATCTCCATGGCAACGCGCGAAAGTCGGTTGTTGCAGTTGGAGATGTTTCTTTATGTTTTGGGACAACAGCTTTTAGTTTTGAAAGACGTTTTATATGTGCGGATTTTGGGGAACCTTGTTTACGTTTCAAATTATTTACTCATGGATATTACATTATTTTTGATAGTGGTGTTTCTATCATAAGAAATGACGGTTATCTCGTGTTGGCACTTTATATAATTCGCTTTATACTATTTCGCAAAACATAATACCTATAACTATGTCAGCATCTTCATCAAACCCTAAAAAAAAAAAGAAAGAAAGTTTTCTTCATGAAGATGACTCTACTTTTCTACGGCATCTTAGATTAGGTCACATCAATCTAAATAGGATCAAAGACGGCTAAGAATGGGCGTTGGGTAATCTCACGGTTACTCCGTTCCCGTCTGCGAATCCTCGATAGAAAGGTAAGATGTCACCGCACCTTCAAAGAAGGGTTATAGAGCCACGTAAATGTTGGAGTTAGTCCATTCGGACTGTGTGGACCAATGTCCACACAAGCTCGTGGAAATGCAGTATTTTTGTCACTTTCATTGACGATTACTCAAGTACGGATACGATACCGCTTCGCGCAGTCCGAATGCTTTGAGAAATTCAAAGAGTTTAAGGCGGAGTGGAGACGAAGCTAGGTAAAAGTATCAAGTCATCAAGGGTCTGATCGCGGTGGCGAATACCTCGATAACTAGTTTATGGACTATCTAGTGAAGTGTGGGATTACATCCCAACAAGACTTCACCCGGCACACCACAACAAAATGGTGTGTCGGGCGAAGAAATAGGACTCTTTTGGAAATGGTTAGATCTATGATGAGTTATACTACATTGCTATTTTCGTTACGGGGTATGCCTTAGAGGCGGCATGCATACTTGCTAAATCTAGTACCGTCCAAGTCAATGAAAAGACCCTTTTGAGTTGTGGTTTGGGCGCGAGCCGGCTTTAAGCCACATAAGGATATGGGCGATCCGAAGACATGTCTTTGAACAAGAAGGCGACAAGTTGGAGGCTAGATCCGACGCAAGCGTGTTTATTGGCTATCCTAGAGGGCGAAGGTGGTTTATTCTATAGTCTGAGGATCGGAAGGTCATTATTAGACTAATGCTCGATTAGCAGAGAGGACTACATGAAAATCATAAGTCCAAAGTTGAAATCATTCTTGAAGAATTAGAAGATGATCGTATTCCACCACCGATTAGGCCAAAGGTGCGAGATGTCGAGTCTAGTGGGAGGATCGACACGAGATACTTCAAGAAATTGAAGTGGGTCGAGTTCACTAGAGATACCGACCGCATCTGAAGTGGTACCTACACAAGAAGTTGTGCAAGATAGAGAACCACAAGTTCTTGCACCCACCGTTGTCATTATGTCTATAGCACCTGTCAGAGTGGGAGGTTGTTCGTCGACCCGAGCGATTTATGTTCGTGGGTGAATCGTCGGATTTAGTCGAGTAAAACGAGCGAGCAATAATCGACCCGTGGACGAACAATGAGGCGATCTGAAGACAATGATGCAAGATCATGAAACTTACGTTTGGGCGAGGTGGTAAAGTCCTATGGATTTACCCAGTTGCCTAGCGAGAGTTGTGTGTATCGGTTAGATGTCAGCGGTAATGTGGTATTTCTTGCACTTCGTAGATGACATTCTTCTATTTGGCAACAATGTGAAGGCATATCGACGTAAAGAGTTGGCTATCCGATCGATTTCAAATGAAAGACTTAGGAGATGAGCGTACATTCTTGGGATCGAGGTTTACCGAGATCGCAAGAGAAAAATGTTGAGCTTATCTCAGCGTCTTACATTGATCTTGTGATCACTGCGTTTAGTATGCACCGCCAAGAAAGGATTGCTACCTTCGGACATGGCGTTCCTTTATCTAAAGCGCGTCACCTATGATCGCAAAGGAGATAGAGGAAATGAGACAAGTTCCTACGTTTCCGCCGTAGGAAGTCTCATGTATGCAATGCTACATACGAGGCCCGATATCTGTTGTCAATGGCATAGTAGCTAGATATCGGTCTAACCTGACAAGCACATCGATCTGCGATGGCATATACTCAAGCACACGAAAAGGACTCGAGATTATAGGCTAGTTTACCATGCGAGATAGTCTAATGCCTTTGGGTTATCTGACTGGATTTCCAAGTCGACCGTGATAAGAATAAGTCACCTCGGACTATGTGTTTACCTTGTGAGGTGGAGCCGTATCTGGCGGAGTGCAAAGCGGCGATGCATTGCGGACTCACCATGGAAGCGAACATGTAGCCGCTTGGGCTACTAAGGAGCGGTATGGTTCAAGAACTACCTCAGGATCTAGATGTGGTACTGGTTTGCTCAAGAGTATCATAGTTTTCTTGTGATAACTCGGTGCAATGGCAAACTCGAAGGAACCATGGACCCACAAGCAACCTAACACATAGAGAGAAAGTACCATGTCATACGAAATCGTTAGGCGAGGGGCGTCCGATTGCAAAGATTGATACGACGGATAACCTAGCGGATCCATTCACTAAAGCCCACAGAATAAGTCTACGTCGGGGACGTTAGAGGACTTGGATTGCGCTTGATGGCACCCACTTAGAAAGGAAACTTTTGTATAAGTGGGAGAAGCAAAGTGATGGTTGTTTGTAATTGCTAGTAGAAAGACACATTGTATACTAAAAGTTTGCTTTAGTATAAGTGGGAGATTGTTGGATTTGTATACTGAAAGCAGTTTGGTTGAGCTTGTATACAATGTTTCCTGTTACCACTATTACAATCTCCTATCTGATTTGAATACTTGATTGCATATATCTGTGTCCCCTTATCTCATATATAAGTTAGATCATACGGTGTGTGAAGATCACAGAAGTCTGTATGATTGGTCAAGCTTAATGAGATATAAAAAGTTTCACGGTGAGGCGACTTAAGGACGAGTTGTCGGTTTGAGGCTGCAGTATAGATAAGAAGTGACTTGACTTAGTTGCTTGTCATGCTTTGATGCGTCTCGACGTATTGAAGGATCACAGTGAGATGAGTTCTTCTTTCTGACCGTCGTGAAGAACCAAGATCTCGGTGACTTACGATGATCTAAACCTCGATAAGGTATTAGGTGAGTATGAGTTGCTGACCATCACTTTGACTTGTTATGAGTGAGGGTTATATGTTCTAACCCAAGATTCTCCGCATCTTGGGTGGTGGCAGTGCTTGTATGTCACGCTAGTTATCTGTATCGAGTCACCGTATCCGTTTAGGATGATGGCGTCCCTTAAGGAGCTCAAAGGTTTATTGTACTAAACCCCGCAGTTGAGTTAGCTCAAGTACAATAATAAGGTTGAGTGGTACTACTTAAGGAAATAAGGATATTAATCGTTTAGCGGTCGATTGCTAGAAATGATTAATGGACGTTCGATATCTTAAATACGGGGATTCGTAATGTCTAAGTGCAAGCCCGACTCAACTTTCATAATAAAGGGTAAGTCGACATTCTTTCTCTAGTGGCATGATCGAATGTTTATAAATTAATTTATGTTACAATGAACATAAGATAATTAATTTATTTGAGGCCCATCTTTATTCCTTGTATTTGATCCTCAGGCGCCCATCCAGGCCGTCATTTGTAAGAAAATCGGCGCCGTGTCCTCTCAAAGGAAAGATTTTATTCTCTTTATCCCACAAGGATATAATTATATTTATGGAATATGCATAGATCCTTTCCATATAAGATTATGGTAATAATCTTGAGAGTATGGAAATAATCCTAAGAGTATGGAAATAATCCTAAGAGTATGGAAATAATCCTAAGTGTATGGTAATATTCCATATAGGATTATGGTAATATTCCATATAGGATTATGGTAATATTCCATATAGGATTAAGGTAGTGCATTATAAATATAAGGTATGAGATAATGTCTATGGTATGCTCACATATTGAAAGCTAGAATTTTCGCCTCTCTAGTATTAAGAAGAGAATTTTGAAAGTTGTGAGTAGAGAGCATTGGGTGATTTTCGAAGCATTCTCCATAGATCGTCCTCACTCGGCGTTGGAGATTGGGCGATCGGGATCGATCCGGAAGGTCAAAGCACGAGTCTCGATCCGTTCGATCCGTTCATCCCGTTCGATCCACCTCGGCGGATCGGTAAACACGTGAAAACCCCAGCGTGTTGCGATTTAATTATATAGACGCATGCTGGGTTTATAATCAATGTATGGTGAATTAAACACCCAAGATGGATCCTCGGGCGAGGTTAACATCGTTTTCCTACAATGGTTTCACCACGGCACGAAGTGAAGGATCGGATCATCCAACTCCTAAGGGAATTACGGGACGTGTTTGCTTGGTCTCCCCTCGACATGACCGGAGTCTCGCCGAGTATCATCACTCACCGGCTCAACATCGACCCGAACATAAAGCCAGTTCGACAGAAGCAAAGAATTTTTGCAGCCGAACGGAATCAAGTCATTCATGACGAGGTGAACGGTTGTTAAAAGCACGCATCTTCGAGGTCAAATATCCAACTGGATAGCCAACCCGTGATGGTGAAGAAAGGAGGAGGGATGGCGAATGTATTGACTACACCGACCTCAATAAACATTGCCCAAAGGATTGCTATCCCTTCCCAACATTGACAAGAAGGTCAACGCTACTGGTCGGATCTGAAGTCTTGGTTTCTTGGACTTATCAAAGGGTATCACCAAGTCACGATGGACGACGAAGACGCCGCCAAGACAGCCTTCATTACCGACTTGGTCTTTGCATATAAAAGATGCCATTCGGCCTTAAAATGCAGGGCTACCTATCAAAGGATGGTGGACAAAATATTTCACCTACATAGGTCTGAATGTGGAGGTATCGTGAGCGACATCGTCGTCAAGAGCAAGGAAGAAGCCGCATGTGTGGCCGACCTCCGGATCGTCCTCGGCCTTCTTCAAAAATCAACCTAAAGTGAATCCCGAAATGCACGTTTGCGGTCCGGTGCGGAAAGTTCTTAGGGTGTTGGGTTTCACAAGAAGAAGGCTAAAAGCAAACCGTCAAGGTCCAAACCATTTTGGAAATGAAGATGCAAAGACCATCCATAGCGTACACAAGCTAACAGTGCATATAGTCAAGAGCCGCTTTCTTTCAAAAGCGCGGATAGCGGCTACCCTTCTTCAAGATACTCAAAAAGCCACGAAATTCTCATGGGATGATGTACACAAGTCCGCTTTGAAGATCTCAAGAGCTACCTCGCCAAACTCCCACTCTATCCGTCCCGAAGAGGAAGAGGTCCTTTTCTCTACCTTGCCGCCTCGGACGAGTCTATAAGTGCGTCTTGAGTGCGGGAAGAAGGGCGTCAACTCCCGTATATTTTATCGGTAGAGCACTAAAGGCCGGAAGCGAGGTATCGACCGGAGAAGCTTGCCTTAGCGTTGGTAAATGCCGCGAGAGACTACGCCCATACTTTCATGCACATCGCATACAAGTCCTCATGACTACCCACTTGGCAAGTATTGACGAAACCCAAGCCTCGTGGAGAATCACGAAATGGGCAATCGAACCGGGCGAGCACGATATATCATACGCCCGCCGCCACCATCAAGGTCGAGCCTAGCGGATTTCCTTGCCGAGGCAAATTTAAATCGAGAAACCGAAGCCCACCGAGTCCGCATCGACAACGCCCGGCCGAACCAATGGATGAAACACCAAAGGAGTCTTTGGCAACTCGTTGGCGACGGCTTGGGGAAACAGCGGAGGCGGTATCTTACTCCTAGGCCCGGACGACAAGAGATCACCTACTCACCGGTTCACATTCAAAAATACGAACAATGAAGTGGAGTATGAAACACTCGATCGCAGGACTTCGCCTCGCTCAAAGTCTCGAGATCTGAGCCGTGCAAGTTCACAAATGACTCTCAAGTCGTCGTGAGCCAGTGTTGGGAAAATACGAGGCAAAAGCGGCGAGAATGAAGAAGTATCTTGAAAAAGCAAAAAGCACACGGACTTTCTCACACTTCGGATAGTTCGCATCGAGGGAGCAAAATAGCCGGTGACATCTTAAGTAAATTGGCCTCGTCATCAACGAGCCCGCCAGTAGAGGAAGTCCGAAGCAGAAGCATAGACGATGCCGATAACGGAGCCGAGGTCAACGTAGTCTCGGATGAAGAACCCAATTGGATGACTCCCATTCGAGAGTACCTGGAGAAGGGCGAGCTGCCCCATGACAAGCTGGAAGCTAGGAGGATCCTGAACAAATCTCTGCGATATACAATTGAGCAGGGGGTCCTATACAGAAAGTCATATCTCCAGCCTCTCTTAAGGTGCTTGGGTCCGAACCGAGCTAATTACGTTCTACGAGAAATACACGAAGGATCGTGCGGAAGCCACATCGGACCCCGAGCCTTGTCAAAGAAAGTCATGCGATGGGGATACTATTGGCCAACAATGTTCCAAGACTCAATGGACCTCGTAAAAAAGTGTCCGAAGTGTCAAATCCATGGGAACGTACCAAGGCTACCGCAGACCGACCTCACCTCCATACAGAGCCCTTGGCCGTTTATGCAATGGGGGATCGACATTGTGGGCCCCTTTTGTAAAGCACCAGGACAGCTCCAATTTTTAATTGTTGCGATCGACTACTTCACGAAGTGGGTGGGCGAGCCCTTGGCGAAAATCACAAGCAAGAATGCCCTCAACTTCGTGCGGAAGAACATAGTGTGTCGACTTGGCATCCTCATATCCTCCTTTTCGGATAACGGAACACAATTCACGGATAAGACATTCAAGGATTGGTGTCGAGAGCTTGGATCCAACAAAGTTCACCTCGGTGGGCCATCCTCAAGCAAATGGTCGGACCGAAGTTACCAGCGGGACCATCGTGAAGGGTCTAAAACTTCGTCTCGACCGAGCTAAAGGCCTGGGTGGAAAATTTACCACGTGTCTTATGGTCGTGCGAACAACACCTCGGACCTCGAACGGAGAAACACCCTACGGTTTGGTGTATGGAACCGGCGATGATCCTGCGCAGAGATCGGAGTACCGAGTCCCCGTCTGATTGACTTCTCCGCGAAGCAAATGGGGAAAATCTACGAGTGATCTAGACCTACTCGAAGAAAAGAGACCTCGCCACATCATGGAAGCTCGGATACAGCAACAAGTAGCTCGGTATTACAACCAAAGATGTTAAAACCCGACAATTCAAGTGGGCGACCTCGTACTCAAATAATGAAGTCGACAAAGCCGCACAGCTCGGTGGTGGAAGCCACGTGGGAAGGACCTTACAGGTCGACAAAGTCCTCGGCAAAGGGCCTATAAGCTCGCTCAATTGTCCGGTGAGCAATTACCCAACGCATGGCACATCATTCATCGAAGAGATATTATGCATAAGTGTCGAAGTCGGGTCTTGTTAAATCTGTTTAGAGTCCGAGTCTTATTTGGTGGTCGCGTCATCTCTTATCAATAAAATATTATTTTACGAGTTCTACTTGTCACTAATGCATAATTAATCTTCACATTATCCTCTACGGAGGACGAATTCCCTCGACGGAGGTCGATTACATTCATTTCATACGAATGTAAATTTAAGCATAGCCTACATACGAGATCGACACCTTCGTTTATTTCAGCGCCTTCTATGTAGATGAAGGGACCACCCTCCCGATAACCTCGGCAAAAACAGGAACCATTCCTACATACGAGATCGGACTACCTTCGTTTATTTGAGCGATTCTACATGTAGATGAAGGGACCACCCTCCCGATAACCTCGACAAAAGCGAGAACCATTCCTACATACGAGATCAGATTACCCTCGTCTATTTCGAGCCGTTCTCTCTATGTAGATGAAGGGGACCACCCCTCCCGACGACCTCGGCAAAAAACAGGAACCCCTACCTTCGTACAGGAACGATTTCCTTCGTTTATTTCGAAGCGGAATTCTCTACGAGGACGAACTACCTTCGCATATTACTCTTGTTCAATACAAAGTCGAAAAGAAATCATTCTTATTAAATAAAAGATGTACAGGTTACATTTTACGAGGACGGAGCGGATCGGGAAAAGCTGAGCCAATCCCTAGAAAAATCGGGATTCAGCAGCTCATCTATACTAATCCTACCTCTACCTCGTCCTCGGTCTACATTACGGGCCCGGCCAGCGCGACCTCGGTCACTTGAAGATGCCGCTCTGCGAACTCGACCTCGGACACTCGAGGACGCCTGGTTTCGACCCCTTGAGGATCCACGTCGTTCAAGGGCAATAGCACGCCTCTCTTGGCGCGCCACTCGGATCGTCATAATTGGTTCATTTATTCTAGGCGAGAAGCTCCGTGAAGAAGAGGCCTCTGCATCCCGTCAAGCATTTCGTCGAGCTGTGGTTGTCGGCGATGACGCCAGTATATGCTCCCGAGCCTTTTTAATTCAGCGTCTTCTCCCGTGAATTGCCGGAGGTCCGACCATATTCGCGCGGTACCGCCTGAACGGCGGCAGCCTCGACAACCTTGGCTTCAACTTCCGGATCGTCATCCCACCATTTCGTGGATAACCTCCTCGTACTCGGCATGCTCCTCGGCTATCACCTGGCCTTCTCCTCGGCGACCTCGAACGCCTCCTCCAATTCAAAGGCGAGCACGGAGCTCGTCACGCCTCTCTGGCGGCTCATGCTTGACATCGACTCGCGCTGACGTGACCAAGCTGCCCCTTTATATGGAGGAGTTCGACCTCTTTCAACTCAAGAGCCCGCGACGTGTCTTTGATTCGATTCAACGAGGAGAAGCATCAAGCATTTCAACATAACCGAATAAAAGATAAGTGTTTTCATATAAACTTGTGGTTCTATTAATATGCCCTTAGGCAGAAAAAGTGTACATTTACATTCAAAAAATAAAATAAAAAAAATAATAGGGGGGATCAACTGACCCCTCCAGAAGCTTCCGCCATGTCCACATCCGCCGCCCGAACCGGATAGCCTCGGCCTCTTCCGCCCTATTTTCGCCCGTTCGCCCGGCCTCTTGGGAACCACCGAGTCTCGACGCCGAAACATCAGTGCCTCCCCGACCCACATGCATGATCGACACAAAAGCGTCGGTCGGGGATCCCGATCCACGGACGGCGCGAGCAGACTCGCGGACAAAAGAAGCGGAGGAGGCAAGGTTCTGCAGCACGGAAGCTCGGCGGGCCGCGGACAAGCACATCAAAATAGGCCCGTCTCGGGACATCATCCTCGCCTCCTCGTACCCATACTTGGCTTTGTCCAGTGCAGGTAGTCTCAGCGACCTCTTGATTGCATCAGGACGGCGCTTATTAAGCACCTCGGCCGCGTTGAAACCATCCGGGCTTCGCCGACATGAACAGCCTCTCGCAAAGCGCACGGCGTTTCTCCTCGCGAGCTCGCCATGTCCGCCTCCCGACGGCGAACCTGTTCCACCTCGGCCTTCATCAAGGCAACCTCGGCCTTCGCCGCCTTGGCCTGCCTCCCTCCGCCACATGCGCCTCGCCCGACTGCCGCCTGCCGCCGCCTCAATGGCCGTCGCGTCCGCGCCTACATTTGACGAGGTCCGGATCTTAGCCTCGGCCTCGGAAATTTCTTGAGCGAGGAGGGTATTCTCCTCCTCCACCTCCCGAGCATCTTAGGCCACCCAAACCGCATAACGGCGCCGGTAATCCGATATAAGATCGGATACTTTAGACACCTCGGCCGCCACGTCCTCGACCCCTATACAATATATACATCGGTCAGAAGAACACAATTTTAAACTACTACACAAAGTATAAGGACAAGTACAAAACCTCGGAAAACGAGGCAGTGACTTGGAACCAATGATCTCAGACTCGGCCTCGGCAGAACCGAGGACTCGGGGATTACATGCTTCCGCCTCTTCAAGCGCTTGAGTGGGCTGCGGTGAAGGGATCTCGAAGGCTCCACACTCATTTCGGGCGGGTCCTCGACATCCTTCAAGTCGAGGCAGGCGGCTCGGCCGCAGATCGGCTCCTTCCTTTCTTCTTTTCTCTTAGAAGGTTCACTACCGGAAATACATAGGTCGGCATCAACACGTATAATCATGGAAAAAGAAAAAGAAGAAGGGCCTCACCTTCACCGACTCCACCCGGAGGCGGGATCATAAGGGCTAAGCCCGCCACGCAAGCTCGGCCTCGGAGAAGACCTCGTCGACAAGGTCAATTTTGTCCGGCCTCCAGGTCACGAAGCCCTTGTCGACAATCACATCGGCGATCTTATCGGATCGCCATGGAAACTCCATATGTCCTCGAAACCGACGGAAGAAGAACTTACGCGATTGAGATCTTCGATTTAATCTTTGCTTTGAATTTCCTACGGGTGATAGATAATACCACCCGAGCCGCCTTCGATTCTGGCGAAGGACAAGCCCCAAGGTCGAAGAAAATTATGCTATAGGCATAGACACCTAGAGGCGATCATATGCGGAATGAGTTCGGCGAGAGTTGGGCAAGAGGTATGCCAAACATCTCTTGGAACTCGGCGTATACATAAGGGTAAGGAAGACGAAGACCAGCCTTGAGGCTGTCCTCATACACGGCAACAAAACCATCCGGAGGGGCACAAGCCCTATCCTCCGGACGGGGGGCAACGAACTCAATATCAGAAGGAATACTATATTGAAAACAGATATCCCTAATATCAGAAATGCTTAAGATTGAAGAAAAAGAAGACACTTTACCGCAATCCCCAGGGGAATCGCGATCTACACTCGAAAGATGCATATGAATACGGTAAAACAGTACGCATACTAACGAATCAGACGGAGGAACGGACACAATTTGACGACCAGACGACTCACTGGGAGAAGAGGAAGCCATAACTTACTGTTGTTTATCAGTGAAGATGGCAGGAACTTCAAATCGTCAATGGCGAAAAATAACCGCTTTTCGCGAAGAAGTTTGAATATTGAAATAATGTGGAAGGCAAAGTGATAGGAGATATTGCGTATCGAGGAAGACATTCCCCATATGCACTTTATCGGGAATCGACGCGCCACATTTAATGCGCATTAAGTGCGTATCCCGTCGATGCTAAGAACGACGAAAAATCCGTCTTGGCTTCGCTTAACGCGCCAAGTGAAATCAGACGGAAGACTTGACTAAACGCCTCGTCGGGTGAAGCGGTCGGAGACCTCGACTTAACGCCTCGTTAGGTGAAGCGGTCGAAGACCTCGGCATAACGCCTCGTTGCGAGAAGCGTGACACCTCGCCGAGATACAAACAACAAACAAGACCTCGGCAGACGCCTCTGCGAGCACGAGATCGATATCTGACGTCGAAGCATTGACACACACAAAGTCGGACAATGAAAAGAATGTCGAAGATCGTCAAACCCCGCTTCGTCACAACAACCCCAATCCGGCGATGACCTCGTTTTGCGTCTTTTTGGGGGTTGTGATAGATCTGACCAACTACCAGCCCAAGCATCGGGCCCAATACAAGTAACCACGACATCAAGCTCGGCACGGACAAGTTCGACCCATGAAGACTCCTAAAGTCGGTGGGACGCAGAAGCTCGGCCGTATCTAAAGAATCCTAATTCAAGAGGGATAGGATCTCGAATCCTAGTTAGAAGACTTGGATTCGAGATCTGGGTCAATACATTGTGTATAAATAGAGGCTAGATTAGACGAAATAATTCATTCACTCTCTTTGTAATCGCTTCTTACACTCTCAATACACATACTCTCTCTCTCTTGCCCCGTGGACGTAGATCTTATTCACAGATCGAACCACGTAAATCTTTGGTGTTCTTGCGCATTTATTTCCCTTACGAAATTAAGATCGATCACATGTTATTATTATATTTAAGACCTCACAGTATATTAAGGTCTCACAGTTATATATATATATATATTCATGATATTAATTTCTATCTATGTGGCAATATGAAAGATTAACATGTATTATATATGTGGATAATTGCATTGTTCCTCACTGAGTATATTTATGATATGCTCACCCTCTCTACTTTCGGTTTACTGATTGAGGAGTCGAGCGACCATGGAAGTCGAGAATGACTAGTATAATAAGAAGTCGTTTATTTATTTTAGTTTAAGTTATGAGATTTTCGATATTGACTAAAATCATAAGTTTAGTTTTCTTTATTAAGTCGTTTTCAAATTAAATTTATATTTATTTGTTGAGTTTACAAGTTTTTCATTTGTTGTTCACGTTTAAATTAAATAGCAATATTTTATTCTTTTAAAATTTTGGGGCGTTACATAGTAATGTGAAAAGAGAACCATAACGAGCTTATCTGAAAAAAATGAATTATCTAGATTTTCTTTTAATTAAAAAATGGCATGATAAGACAGATTATTTTTCAAAAGAAAAAGAAAGAATTTTTTCCAGATCATTTACCTATAACGACTTTACAACAAAGCTATAAATTATTGACACAATATAATAACACGATATGAGGTCTCAAGTTGGAGACCGCTATTACGCGATCTTTTTAAAGTTTATGAAAAGTGTTCTTATCAGTTATTATGTTTATGTCTATTTTTTCGACATGATATTTGTTTTGCATTCCTAACAACTTGTTAAACACGATAAATATTATCCGTTGATTTATTTGTTTTTATTTTTATTTTTATCTTTGAGAAAGTTAGGTCCATTGATATAACGTTAACAGTACATGTATATGGTATGACATAGTTGCAAAACAATATTATTACATGCCGTGTATGTGTTGGCCTAGTGATAGAGTGGTTAATGTCTGAGATTAAATGTTTCAGATTTAAGTCTGTGTGATCTGACGACTTTAAATTTTTATATTAAATTGACCAAAAAAAATATTATTACATGCCATCACCGCATGTATATTGTATGACACATTAGTTGCACAATAATGTATTAAAGTATTCATTACATATCTCTCTTAAGTTTATTATTTTAAAGAAAAGTTAATTAAGATTCAACAATAATTGTTACATTTAATCATTTATTTGAATGTCATTAATTCTATATCCATGTCATCTTGAATGATACTCTCTCTATTTTTGTAAGTGTCCCATTGACACTTTTTTCTTGTTTATAATAAATGTCATAATTCGTAATTTGAAAATAAAAATTGTGATATATTTTTCCTTACCATTATTTTAATGTTATTTATAAACTCCAATTACTTCCTCGAAAACACCTTTTTTTATTGGCAATTACTAATTGTGCATGTACATGACAAATACAGTCTGACTTCTTCAGCAAATGTCTCTTTATTTTCTTTTGCAATTAACACTTGCTATCACTATTAAAGGCATGCTAATGCATTATCACAAATTAGCAGTCAGTTTTGTAGCCATATCCACTTTTGACTGAAAATTGAAGAATGAAAGCATTAAATTAAGAAAACGATAAATAAAGCTCCTCAAACAAAGAAAACAATTAATACTTTGATTTATGGGATTTAACGGTAGATGACACTTAAAAAATATAAAATATATATTATCTTTTTCATACAAGCGTGTGTACGCTTGTCATATCATATTCAATTTTAATTTATTCATCATGTCATATCGTGTCAATAAGATATAATTATATGGATAATAGCTCATTTCATGCAACACCTACCCAAAACCATCAAGTTCAACTTATTTTCCTTTCATTGCAAAGGCATGCAAAATTTCTAGAGAGAAATGTGACCTTCAAATTTAGGATTTGTCGCTTTCCGTGTTAAAGGCTATTGATGTCTCATGTCGCCCAATGAATCTTAGCTCAACACCGAGCAAACGAGATACTTTTGTTTAGTACCATTTTCTTGATATTTTGATGTGCATTATTGGAATAAATACAATAAATCATTATTTTTACGATGTTGAAGTATCCTCATCGAAGCACATGCGTCATAGACTCATAGTGATATTATTGTGTTCGTTCTTTAGATATCATATGTAGGTGGAAAAGATCGCTTGACGTACGTACTTAGGCACCCCACTATATTATTAATTAACACTTGTTTTAATATTTTACTTTTATAAAAAATCAAAATGAAAAAACATTTAATAGTAGTGCTACCCACCCACTACCTCTACCTCTACCGCCAATGGCTCTATACCCTACCCAACAACAACAACAAAAGATGCTATCTCCACCTCACCCTCTACCTGAAAACTCTACTCTAATTAAGCTAAATATTGAGATACTTACAAGTAGAATAATCGCGAACTCAAGGTAAAAATATATTTGAAAATTGATTCTTTTTTTTTTCAATCGTACTCAATAGTTCATGATGAAAAATAATAATACTTCTTCCGCAGCATCTACTACGATATCTCAATGGTACTCATAATTATGGTCTAGTCCTTCTTTGTATCTACATAACTTTTCGAATGCTCGTTATACAATGGCAACTATAGAGTAAGAAACTGGATGAGAAAACTGGATAAGTTTCTTGCTTTTGAAATCCCATTAGAATCCCTTTATACAGGGCAACCCAGAGAGAAATTGTAAAAGAAATCTCGTCTTCATCTCTCTCCCATTGGTGGGCTGACTATTGAAGATCCCATGGATATTAATAAAGCAATTGCAAAAGAAATCTCGTCTTCATCTCCCTCCCATTGGTGGGCTGACTATTGAAGATCCCATGGATATTAATAAAGCAACGTATGTCGCTTTCGATGATCTCTTTGATCGCTTTTACACGCACTACATGCATCCAAAGCACAAAAACCATTAAAGTGTAAGGTAGACAATGCCTTCCTCATAAAAGATCTCTCCTCTTCCAGTGTCAAATACCACTCCTTTTCGCAGGGTATAAAGGAGAAATTTCATTCTCGCCACGATAATTGTATCACAATCGCGCTTATTGTGTCATTCAAAAAATGTATCACTTTCATTTTCAAGACATTCTTTCGTTATTCAATCTCACAACCACTCATTATTTACTGAGAACCATTCCTATCACTCACAACCTAACACGTGGTGAAATCCTTTCTCCACTCAAGCAACCCCACCAACAATTTTATTAAAACTCATGTAATCCATAAATGATACACTTATTATGGATGAAGAAAGTACTAGATTGAAGTATATTTGACTATTAAGCCAGCTAATTAGGTACAACCAAATGATACCAGTTTCATAATGTGATCATAAGTAGAATGAACAAAATGAATTGGTCGCCAAAATAATTGCCAATATATATGATTTATCAACTCATGCTGACCACCTAAACCCTCACACACTAAATCCAACAACTACAACATTTTCTTAAGGAAATACTATCAATGGCCAATGAAATCCTTAAGTTGCACTTCCAGAGAAGGATCTGAAGAAATATCAGAATTCCACGATAACAGAACAACTCATGACTCCACTAAGGAGTAGATTGAATAACTCAGTCGAAATCCATTATATTTATAAACTACTTTTTCCTTAAATAATAAGCAATCTCAGATCCACTCTGAGTTGAGTGGTTGGCAACCTATATTCAAAATCCTCCCAAATCAAATCCGTGGAGAAGTGGAGTAGGAACAAATATTGTAAAATTTAAATCCTCGAATGTGAAGAAATCTCAGAGATTGTAGAGTGAGAGGCTGATGATTTTCATAACATAACAGATTAAATAGAAAACCATTAAGAAAGTTGAGATTTTAAGCCAGGTCGTATACCGTAAAGCAGCACCAAGGACAAGAAAATTATAAATTCATCGTAACTTTGAGATATAACGAATTGTAGTAGCAATGGCAGTTCTCATCATCACTAACAGCACTAACACAATCAATCTGGGAAAGTAAATTCAGATAATATAGAGCCAAGTAGAACCAGTAGACATAGTAAAACCCCAAAAGCGCCTATAAACAAACATCTAAATCAGGTTTCAAGTAGTACTAGTATATAAGGAGTTCCCCTGAATGTCTAAAATAAACAGTACTAAAAAGGTCAATGAATTAGGTACTTGCAATAAAATCCATAAAAAAGAAAAACTCATGTTCAATAGCATTATTTCAATCTTGAACTTGCCTAACTTACACGACTCATACGACAACAAAAAACTACAAACCAAAAAGTTAGATATCACTTCAACCACTATCATCTAGCAAAGACATAAAACACAATTAGCCAACGCAAGTAAAGAATTGAAGTAGCAATAATAAACATAAAAAAGAACAAAAAAATTACATAGGCATGCAGTAATTCTCAAAATCATAGCCAAAATGCAATAGCTATTCATTAATGTGTCTCAAAACTGTGATACAAAAAGAAAACGACGAAAATAGACCAAATACAGAAATACTATCAGTAGCTCAAGTTCAATTTAGTCCAGACACATGCTAAGGCAGAAAACGATTAAAAAGTAACAATTACCACCAGCATTTCAACGGTACGATTTCTGGAACCTGGCGCGAGCACCACGACCACCAAACTTCTTAGGCTCGCAGCGCCGGGGATCGGCGACGAGCAGCGTCCTGTCGTACCTACCGAGGATGTCCTTAATCTCCTTCTTCGACTGCTCGTCCACGTACTTCTGGTAGAACGCCACGAGCGCCTTCGAGATGGACTGCCGGATGGCGTAGATCTGCGAGGTGTGACCGCCGCCTTTCACGCGGATGCGCATGTCCACTCCAGCGAAGCGGTGGCGGCCGAGGAGGAGGATCGGCTCGAACGCCTTGTACCGGAGGATCTCCGGCTCTACCAGCTCGATCGGCTTACCATTGATTTTGATCAGGCCGCGGCCGCGTTTGCAGTGAGTCACCGCTACTGCGGTTTTCTTCCGGCCGAAGCATTGAACGGATTCGGTTGCTGTCGCTGCAGCCATGCCTCTGTCTCTCTCTCTATTCGGCTGAAGCTAAAACCCTAATGGTGGACAGAAAAAGAGAAGTATACAAAGTGGAATTGTGGGGAAGGAAAGAAATAAGCTTCATATTTGGGCTGGGCCATTCTAGCTTGGATTGGGCCTGCTAGAGTGGCCCTTTAGTAAAATTCATTTTTTTTTATAAAAATATGTATAATTTGAGGTTTAAAGTAATATTTGTCTTAAAATTAAATAACTTATATTGTGATAGTACCCCCTAATTTTTACTATAATTGATAAGGTAATATTAGGACGGAATGTGATCGTGATCATGATAGTACAATCGTTCTATATTGTTTTCTGGGTAAATATCACTTTAAACCTCAAAATATACCAATTTTATCAAAAATATCATGAACTTTAAAAAATATAATTTTAAACTCCAAACTATGAACATTTTATCAAAAAAATCCTAAACTTTGAGAAGTATCACTTTAAACCTCAAACTGTTTTTTTTTGTATATAAAAATACTCTACATCAATTTTTCGATTAGAAATTGGACGAGAAATGTATTCTGATTGGCTCATCGGATATATCCAGCGTTCATTTCTTGCCTTCAACATTTTGATGTGGCTCATCGAATGAGAAAAAAGATATTTTTCGTCCAAGTTCAGGAGCTTAAAAATTGATCTAGAGTATTTTTGATAAAAAAATAAAAATAACAGTTTGAGGTTTAAAGTGATATTTCTCAAAGTTTAGAATTTTTTGATACAATGTTAATAGTTTGGGGTTTAAAATGATATTGTTTAAAGTTTCGAATATTTTTGATAAAATGAGTATAGTTTAGGGTTTAAAGTGATATTTACCTTTGTTTTATTTGTTTACTATAATTGATAGGTTAATATTAGGACGGAATGTAATCGTGAACATGATATTACAATTGTTTTATATTATTTGTTATTATTCATTCCAAAATTATATCATAAGTTATATATATATATATATATATATATATATATATATATATATATATATATTTTCTATAAACCTAAAACTAATGTACTCTTGAGTTCATGTAAAAACAACACAACACATCAGTTTTTATAATGCATTAATATATATAAAGTACATTAACAACATAGGTTCTTATAAAAACATATTTTTATTTTGATCTTTTCCTATATATATAAGTATGTGCATTGATGGTACATGCATATTTTAAAACTTATCATATTGTTTGTTGTAATTTGATTTAGCTAAAAAATTGAGTATCTTTATGTCTATATGTAGTATAAATTATTATGACAATTTGCATATATATAGTAAAAGATCGCGTAGTTACAAGTATCTTGATATAGGGTTGAGATGAGAACGGATAATAAAATCTCTGTTTAACTGGATGTGGGATGGATACAAATGCATGAACTCTAGCTTTAATGATAACCAATTATTGTAACAACTTATCTTTAATTATTTGATATTTTATAAATTTAAACGTATTAGGGATAAGTACGAGTATATAAATGCTAAATGGATCCAATCATTTATTGATTTGCCTCTATGAAATTTTCTTCACTTTAAAATCTTTTTTCATTTATACTGTTTATTATTAATTTTATGTTGCAATATCAAATTTTCGTCCAGACGAATAATCAATTTTCAAACAATTTAGGTTTGAGACAAGTACGAGTATATAAATTCAAGAATATAGTGAATATTAGTTTACATGCCTATGTGGAACTTACTTTATTTTTTAATCTTTCATTGCTTATACTATTCATTATTCATTACTTATTTATTTTATTTTCGGATTTTTTTAGAATGATAAGTAATTATATTTTCGGATTTTCTTTGAGAATGATAACCAATTGTTGTTCAATTTATTATTTGTAAATTTAAAAAGAGTTTGAGTAATTATGTGTACCACAGCACGGAGTTGAGAACAGAATAAATAGTAAAAAATTATTTTATAAACAGATACTTACAAGTATCGCCTAATACTTCTCCCAATGAATTATTAAAATACTATCACCTAGAATAAAGTAATGACTTATTTTTAAACTCATAAATTAGAATATCGAATAGTTTCCAACGAACTCATACACTTAGTTACAATAAACAAGAATCCTTATAGTAATTATAATATATTTTACCTTTACAAAAATTCCTTTAATACACAAACACATGAGAATACAACAATCGTAATTAATCCCTGCTCAAAAGAAAGTAAGTCAGCTGTAGACCACATTGTGGTTCTGAGAAATGATAAGCGCTAGGCTCAACCTTCCAACCGCCCAACCTTTCAACCGCACCGATCTGCCTTTACCAGATTGATTTACGTCTATAATCCTTGTCAATGTATATTTAACACGCAACAACGAAATAAGACGCATAAGCATCATTGTGCATTTAAAAAAAAAAACAATATTACATATTTCGAGGGGCAAACGCATATCATACAAATTAGATTTGTTCACAACTCATCCGCATTGAAAAGAGCCACAAATCCAACTTTTCACTTTGTTAACAGGGAAATAAAAAGAGAACAAGAAAAGAAAGGTAGAAGGAGTGGAGCAACTTTATCTCAAGAATGAATATTGAAGAAGGTTGTGATCACTGATCAGGTGAGGCGGCGGCACAGGGTAATCCCATCGCCCACAGGCAGCTGGCAGATTTCGATCCTTGGATCAGCAGCAAGAGCCTTGTTGAGCTCCAGCACGAAGTCCCTGTAGTACCTAACGTACTTCCTCAACGGCGCATCTGGCGGAGCCACCACGGAGCCGTTCCACAGCGTGTTGTCGTATCCGATCACACCTCCAACCTTCACTAAATCAATCAGCCGCTTATGGTAGTTTAGGTAGTTGTCTTTGTCAGCATCCACAAATATGAAATCAAAAGACCCATGATACTTCCCCTGCAATGCAATTTTCGTTATTTTTATCTGCTCCTTTCAATATATTTTCTTATCAGTTTTTGGTTTTGGTTAGGTTTGTCACACAAACATAACCTTATATTTGTAATTTTAAATTTTGATTTCTTACATCTGCAACCATTTGATCAAGAACAGGCAGAGCAGGGCCTTCTTTGAAGTCAATTTTGTGGGCAACTCCAGCTTTCTCAATTACTGGCAGACCCAACTCGTAATTCTCCTTGTTGATGTCCATTGCTAATATCTGCACCCATAATATTAAGCTATCTATAAATAAATATGTTAAAATCTGTGGCTATATATGAGTTTTGTAAATGGAATTATTTTTACCTTGCCGTCGTGAGGAAGGGCAAGGGCAGTGGCCAAGAGAGAGTAGCCAGTGTAAACTCCAATCTCCATCGTGTTCTTGGCATTGATCAGCTTCAGAAGCATGTTTAAGAACTGCCCCTCATCCGCAGATGTCGTCATTATATTCCTATTTCAATCCCAACAATTTAACCATATCAAAACAAAAATAAAATAAAATAAAAGATATATAAGAGCTGATTTTCATAATAATTTTGTTGAACTAACCATGGATGATTGGCAGTTATTTCTCTGAGCTCTTTCATGGGCTCTGGCTCTCTTGGATACACACTGGTTTCAAGAATGTACTGTATAACCGCAAAATTAACACAAGATCAGTCTCTAAAATGGGGATTTCATTTTATCGTTTTATACTTCGACAAAGTAAAATAGAATTAAGGTTAAAACATGGAATAAAAGAAGAAGATTTTTGTGCTTTCAGTATCAATAAATTGAAGGATTCTTTCATGATTGGCAAAATAGAAAGAATGCATTTATGATGTTATATGCATACCTGGTAGAGGTCATCACTTTGCAAAAGACTCTTGTGCCCAACCTCCTGATGCCTGCCGGCCTGGTTTTCTGTCGCCGCAGCAGTTTGTGTTTGCGCCATTTCTCTCTCTCTTCTTGTGGTGGAAATTAAAGTGCGTTGCTGAATTTGAAGGTGTGGACGGAGGTTTATTTATAGTTAGTCCGGTACGGTTCGGACCGCTGGAAGTGTTCCATCGGTGGGGTGGGTGAGGACGTTCGGGCCGGGCCCAGGCCGGGCTGCGGTTGGTGAGCGATGTAAAAGTAGTAGGTCTGTGGGACCCGATCGAAGTTGTTGGGTGGGGTCACCAAAATTGGACACAACTGCGTCACGCTGACGGCAGCTTTCTAATATGCTGCTTCCGGGTTCGCAGTTACGACGTGAGGTGGTTGGTAGTGATACACGTGGCATGATAGGCGGTGAGGATTATGGAGGAATTTTCTTCCGTTTTTCGGTGTACATTTGGTGTGGTTGCTTTGAAAATTTGCTTCTTCAGATTTAGTCAGTTTGGTTCAACTATATATTCATTTATTTTGCATTTTTTTTCGTGTTTTTTACAAGTATGGTTGATTTAGTTTTGGTGAAAACGGAATGTATAAATGTGATGTGCTTTCATATTATTTAGGATGGCTAACATTTTAGGTATTCTTTTAATGTATAATCATAAAAATATAACATTGCTCACAAACCTGCTCGAATCAAGTGTTTTTTATATAAAATCATAAAATATAGCCTATTTTATAAAGCTACCTGATTTAACATATTCTTGATCTCCCTTAAAGAAAACAGTTATTCTTCATCTTGTAAATGAAAATGAAATGAGTTCAACGACACGATTTCGATAATTCAAATAAAGAAAGAAATAAACAGTTGAGCTACAAAATTTCGACAATCTAAATACTTATTTAAAGGATTGGACGCTATTATTATTATTATTATTATTATTATTATTATTATTATTATTATTATTATTATTATTATTATTATTATTATTATTATTATTATTTACTTATAACCTAAATATTCGATACGGACTGGCACTTTATTTAAAGTATATAATATGTTAATAAGTATAATTCGAATAAATTCTCAGTGGTCGGCTCAAAACGGTTCCACCAACTTAACATTAATCATGGAAAATATGAATCTTTAAGTCCGTATCAACAGAATAAAATTGAGATTGGCCATCAACACATTATTCACCACCAACCCAATGGAGCAATTATGATATTTTATTTCTATTTTATATAAGCTTAAAGTTTTCTTTGTCTAACTTTTTGGTTTTATTCATTGAAAATGGGATATGCTATTTAGCACCTTCCCACTCTTCGACCAAGTTCATGTTTGAATAAATGCCAGTACATGCATATTGTCAATTGTTTATTTACAGAAACTGACATTCGTTAAACTATCTCTATTTGCAATTTGCATGACACCAAACATTGTTTAGACATAACATAAATGGATTACTTACGTTGTATATATATCCATTGTATTATAGCTGACTTTTAAAAGATATAATGCGACATTTTCACCTCATTCTCCTTTTAATCAATAAGTCCTCTCCGGAAAGTTTATAGAAACCTATTATTCAGATACTTGTACAATGTAAATATTAGCTTCTTGATCGAAATTGAATGTATATGTATACAACTTTTAGGCAGATAAGATACCTAAACTGATGGAACCAAAATAGATAGCATCATGAACTTGATTACCAAATTTACCATAATGCATCATAGTAAACATATAATAATATAGTAATTTCATCATATCCAACAAATTTATAAATCATCAAAATAAAGAAGAACAAATATAAAGCGTCAAAATAAGCAAGACCTAAAGGTTGGTGATATTAGAGCTACAATTCTAAAATAGATACTAAAGAAGACTGTTGTCCATGTCTTCTATTTTATAATACACCAATAACCGAGTCCACGTTCTAAATTCAATGGATAAAATCAACTCGACCTATATAACAAAGACTATCTATATTTTTTGTTTTTATCATATAAATAACAACAATTTATAACCAATTCATTAATTAATATCAACTATATCATACAAACTTTAATCAAATATCAAGTTAACTTATCTAACAAAATAAAGAATAAAAATAAAATATGTGGGTCAAGTTATTGAAGTTTGACCAGTTCCAACATGCCAACAATCAGACTCCCATTTGAAAGTCAATCCCTTAACCATATGAATTGGACCCTGTCAATTTCTAACACACCTTACCTTATCCATCCAAATTATGACACTCAAAGTAAAGAAAGTGTTGAACCATACAATTTAATTTCCTATTATAAAAAATATATAATTAACCGTGTCGTAACACTTGTGCAAGTTCCAGGAAAGCAAAACAGACATACTATACCAGCTTCTTGAAGTATTCCTAGTAGGAACCTTCAATTGAAGTGAAAACTTTCAAATGGATAGGGCATCAATATATTGAATCCTCAAATACCAACAGTACTAAATTCAATATGCAGATATCGACATAGTAACAATCACAAGGTAAATAAAGAATACGAAGATAACACAATATGAAAAAAGTAGACGAGAAGTCAGTCTCGTCTACGCTTTCTAGGTCGAGCTACGAGAACCTACCCACGAGTAACAGTTGTAGGCTGCTAAAAATAATATACGTAAGACCTTTACTAAGGCGTGTACATAGGAGCAAGGGAATAACAAAGACAAACCTCAGAAATTTTCTAGCATACATATCCAGTTTCAGTGTTCAACTAACCTGTCGTATAAATTTCAAGAATCTTTCATTTTCCATAATCAAAACAAATGATAATGAAAATACACCATTTTTCTGAGAATCAAAGTCTTGGACAAAAAATTGATCAGCCCTGTAAAATATCAACATATTCATGACTGGGGAGACAGAGTATGCATAAGGTTCATTTCCAAGAAAACGAGCAGTGAGATTTGACAAAGTAGCAGCAAAGCAGATATATATATGCATACTGCAAAATAACTTACTGCTCAGTATACCGTAACTTGTCAATTGCAGAAAGGTGAACAGCCAAGATCAAGTTCTTCTGCTATGTCGTTCGAGCATCTATACTCTTTAAGCCATCTCCAACAATTTACTCCAAACTCAAACCCATTTTACAATATGTGTCACATCAAACAGTAATTCATCTCCAATCATTTACACCAAATTCAAACTCAAAAGAATATTCTTCATATATTCTTTTTTACACTACTTTTATACTTTTACAAATATACCTATATATTTTCTTCAAATTACATACTAACACAAAAAATTTAATTAGTAATTTTATATAAATACCCAGCTTTGGCTGGAAAGTCACGTATGACTTGGTTTAACAATTATTAATAAATAAACAAATAAACCCCCCTTTCTTCTTCCTCCTTAATAAATAAACAAATAAAATTTAAACAATCTCTCTCTTCGTACCCCCTTTCCAGAAGACCCCAAACAGAAACACCCCCCTTCTTCCTCCTTATTCTCCTCTCTCTTTCTGCCGCTGCCGTCGACCGCATGCAGCCAGCAACAGCGGCCGCCGACCGTCGAGCCCCCTCCCCTGCCCTCTCGCCGCCTCTCTCTCTTCTTGATTCCTTGATTTCCTCTTTCTTCTTCTCCCCATTTTCTTCTTCTTCTTCCTCCTTCTTCTTCTTCAATTTCCACAAATTATAGGTTCAATTTGCAATATTTCAATCTTTTGCGTTTTGTGAACAGTAGAAACGCAAATTTGCGTTTCTACTATTCAAATCCATCACGTTGCTGCATTTTGCGTTTGGGGATGCAGTATGATTGGAGCAGTTTTCTTACTGCATTTTGGGATTTGACGTATGGTTGGAGATGGCCTTAGCTGTCAGCTGTTTCTTTTCCTTTACATCTTTTTTCATACTCGTACAACTATCACTACCAAACCATCAGAGTAGCAACAGCCTTAGTCAGAATCTGAATGTAGAAACATGCCCAAGATGGAGTTCTGTACTCAAATAGGAATACGTACAATGACAAGTCAGATCATCAAAGAGAGTGGTCACATCTTGATGTCCCCATTAATCAAGTTGCTCTCACGTATACAAACAAGGCACCGAGAAAATTATGAGTCTAATTAGTGTCGGCAGAGTGATTTTAGCAGCCTAAGTTTCGACTAAGAAGTAACGTTAACTCCTGAGGCAGCATCCATAGTTGAATGATTCACAGCTGAGACAGTTTATTAATGAATCAAAAGAAAGTTGTCTTTCATAGATAAATTGTCTCAGCTCCAAATTAATAGTTTTCTGATAATATAGTAAAGAGGTGAATGATAAAAGGTTCTTATCAAGTCACTAGAACGGACCAAACAAATAGGGGTGATCTATGCATAGTCATTCCAGGTCCATGCATGTTGGAGATAGTTGTTATAAAATTGATAGAACCTAAAATGAAGGAAACACCAGATAGATGAAGACCAATGTTGTAAAAAGCGTGAAGCGGGAGTGAGGCGCTTTACCTTTTTGAGGCGAGGGGCGGTAAGCCTCGATAATAAAGAACAAAAAATCCAAAATTTACAAATAAAGTATAAAATAATATATATAAAAAGTCCAACATTAAATTAAAAGATTTTTAAATCTTAAAAACATCAAAATAAAGAATATAAATAAATTTAATTTATAAAATTATCTGATTTATTGATGTCATGAATCATGAATCATCATAAATCATAATATCGATGCTTAATATTCATACACCGATACACGTTCACGGTGGTAGTTGGTACATAGACTCCATACTTAAAAAATAAATAAATCAATCTACACAGTGGTTCCACGACTCCACGGTGGTACACACTTCAAAAAAAATCAATGTTCAAAATATTATTCACACAGTGGTCCACACTCCACGTGGTCCACCACACTTTAACTTTACAACTTATTCATTCTTTACATTTATAAATTATTCACAATCACATCACTATTCACTAATCAGCTGCAAAGCTATGAAAGAAAAGAAAGAATACATAAGACTTAGTACGAAAATAAAGCTAAGTCTTTTGACTCATCAATTGATTGATCGGCCCGCTGGAGGATCGGCGGCTAGAGGACGACGATGGTGGACGGAATGCGTGTCATGACAAAGTCATGCGACATGTTTTTTTTAATTATAGCTTCAATTAGGGCTGAAAAAACCTTAAATTGTATTAATTTCTTATGGGCTTTGGCTAATTATGTCTGGGCTCCCTTAAAATTTTGTTAATTTCGTATGGGCTTTGGTTAATTGCTCTGAGCTTTGTGTTAATTTGATGAAATTTGTGTCGACGCCTCAGGCGCGCCTTGACACCGCCTCTGCGCCTCGATGCGGTCCGTGAGGCCGACGCTCCATGCTAACTGTGGGAGGCGGTCGCCTCGGGGCGATTTTCTTCCGTCTCGCCTTGAGGCGCGCCTCGAGGCAGCCGCTCCGAGCGATTTTTGCAACAGTGATGAAGACTAGAAATTGCTAAATCAACTGCTCCTCTAGAATGGGAAAGCAACTAGCAACATAGTAAACGCAGTTCAAAATTTCAGCTGTACCGATGATACTTTCAATTCCAAATCTTTTGTTTAGATTTCTTTATCTTTATGTCACTACGTTCAATATTCTTCCCATTAGTGGACACGGAACGCCTAAATTGTGCAGGGGAGACAGCCATTGATTTTGTTATATATCATGACAACAGATGCTAACCAATACGAGAGAACACTGCAGCCTTTTAAACCGAGAACTTATAGAGATAGATTATAGATAACATAACATATAACTCATTGTCCAGAGATACAAGTAGAAGCAATTCCAATCCATTCATTTTGCAAGAAAACACACACACACATACAGATATTTGCTCAGTGCTCGGATTTCTGATTCCCCTATCCAATACCATATACAGGTAGCATTGTTCAAAAATGACATTATGGTCGTTTTTAAAAGAAGAAAAATAAGGAAGCAAAACCATCATGATCAAGAAAATGAAGGGAATAAACCAAAATCCCATTTCAGGAGAGTGCATTAATTCAATAACATTATCAAATTCACTAAACTATTTACAGAGCATACATCTCCCTACTATAAACCAGTAAACCAATGGAACCAAGAAAAAGGAACGCTCACTTTACAATCTTCAAGAATTGGGGAGAAAACACCTCTTCTTTCCCGACTACTCAGCATACCTTCCAATCCCAAAATCCAAAATTGTCAGGCAGGCCTCTTCACGACGCCACCATACTCAAATCACTCGAACAACTCTGGCTCTTGTAGCCAACGCTTTTCTCACAACAAACGCACTCTCTCAATCAAGCTCCCCTCCAAACGCAATATTTTGATCATGATCCTGAAGGAAAGCACCATGATCGAATTCGTGGCAAAATGCAGAGTAATCCTCCATATTGATCAACATATTGTGCAGTATAGAACAAGCACCGATACAAGCCACTGCAGCCTTATACTCTGCCTTGATAGGGCTATCCAAAACCCTCCAATTCCTCAAACTCGCCATCGCCTTAAACGACGAAGTCTGCATCAAAGAATGCGCGTTGTTGAGATTTTCCTCAACTGATCCCGGCTTAGGATCGACAAACGGTGTTAGCAGCCTTGGAGCAGAGCATACTCCCCGCCTCCAACCATATATTGAGGCATATCCACATCATTCACTCTAACAAGCCTCGTCGAGTTCAAGACTTTGCCTTTTTCAATGTCTTTACACAAATTGGACGATTTTAGGATTTCTAGGGCACTTTTACTGCCGCGGAAACCGGCGATAATGCTTAGAATTCTAGACGATGAATCGACCACAATTTGAGCGGCGATGCTCTGTTTTTTATAATTGGGATTTAGGTTTTTGTTATCTTTTCCGATGTCAAATTCAAACCTAGTGCAGCTGACGACGCCGCAGCAATTTGGGAGGCCGGTCAGGGTTTCGAACTGAGTCGACACGGATTCCAACTCGGTGGGGCCGGGGAACCCTGTTATGAAGAGCAGGAAGAGATGACACGTGGAGGACACGTGGAGCATATACATGCAGAGAAGGGAGTGGCTAACAAGAAGGTGGTTAGTTAGTTAGCATGGCAAGCTGTTAGTAGTTAGTTGGCATGCAGAGGCACAACAGAATATTGTTAGGAGATTTGTTAGAAATAGACTATAAATAGAATCCAGAAGGAGGAAGACGGCATCGTTATGCTGTTATGTACACAACTTTAATAATTCAATATACTTTCTATCTTTCCTATTCAGCTCTCGTAAAAAGCCACACTTATGCACACACTCACCATTCGAGAAGAGCGTTTCTTCTGCAGGTATCATAGTGGAGTGCTGCTGAGCTGAAGCTTGAGCTAGGTAAGGGTGACGAGAGTTTTGGAGTTGCGAGTATCAGCGTGACAAACCCGACCCAGAAACGGTAGTTCGTGCAGAGCACGCGGCAGAGCTGCTTTACACAGAATCTGGAGTCGGCCTCGGAGACTGCGAAACGGGCGGAGATATCGCGGTGGTCATCGCCGGTGGAGAGGCGGGTCTCGGCGGTGAGATCGAGCGGCGAGCCGACGGGGTCGCGGCAGTCGAGGAGCGGCTCGAGGAGGCCGCAGAGCCACTCGAAGGTGGTGGTTTTCATGTTGAAGAGCTGCTTGAAAGAGTCGGGATTGCGGGAGACGGCCGAGCCAACCCGGCCGAGTCGCGACCCTGCGCCATCGGCGAGGGGGCGCTTGCGTTTTCGGCGGAGTTAGAGGGCCGCGGCAATGTCGGCGGTGGCGAGGAAGTGGTGGAGGATGGGGAAGAGGGATTGTTGGAGAGGTGACGGATTGGTGGGTGCGATGGCGAGGGAGGTCGAGGGAGGGAAGAAGAGGAAGATTATGAATTCATCGGAACTTGTTTCTTGGCGTCGCGCATTCCGACAAACCTAGAAGAAAAGAAGCTTCCGATTCAGTGCTGCTACCTCAATCCTCATGAACAACCACGTGTTTAAAATGGTTGGATTTTGATTCCGCTAGGATATTTATGTTTTGGGATGATGATGATATTTTTATTAAAAATAAGTAATATTTTTATCAATTTATATGATGTAAGTGGATATATAAAAAATTTTGTGTTTTGTTTTGATTCATCTGTAGCAAATATTAACGACTTATATCATAATTTATGGTTTTCTTAATATGTTTAGGATATTGTAATTTATGAAAATAACTTTTGAATTTTTATAATTAAAACATCTCAATATTGTTATTGGTGAATTGATGTGGTTTCAGAGCTATAATAAAAATTCATCAGAAATATGAGGCAAGTTGTAACAGCAAGAAACTATAAATTGATATTATAATTACAACCAACAACGGACATTGATGGAGTCGGGATTTTAGAATTAGACGGGCGAGATCCCATCTAAAAATCTAATAGATTTTTTTAGAATAAAAGCAAAGAATTGAATTTAATTTTTAAAAATTTATTTTATTTGCAATTATAAAATCAAAAATAAGATTTTAAAAAATAGTAAATATCTCCTAAATATCAAAAACCATATTTCAAAGAATGGAATTAAAGTTAAGAAAATAAAAATAAAAATAAAAACCCAACTTTGTTTATAATTAAACAAGCCAAAAATTTCTCAAAATGATACAAACCAGAAATAGTAACATTAGATATCAAAGACTACATAACACATTCACTTAGCAATTCTAAATTGTGAATTACCCGTTTTCATTAGATTTATTACTAAATCAATGTCAAAGCTTTGAGCAATTTATTTCTCGATCAATATTATCAGAGAACTAGATAAAAAATCATCTTCCATTTTATTTCACAATCCTGACTTCACAATTTTCATAGTGATCAAGAATGCACGTTCTGATGTTATCGTAGAAACCGAAAGAGTCAAAATAAGTCTAACAAGCCTATCAACAAGAGAGTAAATAGACGACTTACCTATCTTAGACAATAATTGACATAATTCAGAAAGTGTTGCAACATTATGAAAATGTGCATATTTTCAAATTTCAAATCATAAAGTTCCAACTTATACTTAAGTTGCAACCTTTCTTGACTTGAAAATCAACTGGATAGAACTTCTGAACTAACTTGTAAAAATCATACAATTCATAGTCACATCGTGAATCCAAATATGAAGTTAGCTTCAACAACTCAATAGCATCTTCATTAAATCTGATACTCAATTCTTACAATATACAATCTATTTTTCCATTAAATATGTTGATTCGATAATGATGCTCCTATGTGACACGATTGTTTGGAGAACGACTTCTACTTGATCGACACAAACCATTCATGTTAGGAATTCCAATGTCCCGCTGCTCACATAAACTTTTGACCTTTACCAATAACTCACCCTAACCATTTTCCCTAAAGTTTTGGATAATTTCTTTCGTATTTGGCACTGCATTTATTACATTAACAATATCTTGATATATGCACTGCAACATTCTATAAAGATCATTTGCTCTTCCCAATAACTCAATAAGAAAATGGAAGACATATACGAATTCAAATAGTATCATCACATCATAAGTTTTATCAGCTACAACTCTAGAAGTATCACTTTTATCATTTATCATCTCACCTAGTATCACAAGAACATAATCAAACATCTTAAGTAAGTTGTGCCTAGATTTCAAATGAGAGCTCCATCATATATCACCTAAAGGTTTTAAACTTCCAATTTGATTTTTACCTCTTCCAGTATCAAGCTTATTGGTTGAAATCAAGTATTCAATTTGGATAGCCATTGCAATTTGCAATTGATCATGATGTTTTTGAAGAATGGTCATCGTTTATTCACATGATTATCCCAAATCATTTTACGTCTACCTGGATCACGTTCTATATTATTACCGTTTGAGTCTTTGTCAAGCTTCGAGAGTTCCAATTGGGAAATTCTGGACATGGAATTTTCGGTTCTTGATTATTTGCGACTTTATCTTCAATACTGTCAGGAAGCTTAAAATTAGAAGAACCAAGATTTGACTGGATAATAGTTTTTGAAAAGTGCAATTCAATTCCTCTCTTATCCATTAGAAACCTATTGCAACAACAATAAGTAAGTTAAAAATAATTTCTAAACAAATGCAGTAAAACAATCAAACACAATGTTCTTTACAAAATCAAAGAAATGAAATCGCTAAATTTTTTCTTCAATTCCATCTAATACTGTAAAATTGTTGAATAATAGCATTTGAAAATACAATCACAGACAACACAAATTGAAATATAAATAATATAAATTAAAAAATAGTAAATTATATAAATAGAGCTTTCCTCAAAAAGAGGGTGAAACTTACTGATGTGATGGGTTAATCTTAAATATTATTTTTCTTCAACATGAAATATTTGTTGTGTTTTTGTTTTCAAATTTTCATAGTAGAATTAGTAGTTTCCAGAGTGGAAAGTGGGAAGAAGATAATGAATTGAAAATCCCGTAAGCTTCTTGAGAGTAAATATCAAATAGGATATTTTAAGTTTTGAGTGAAAAGTCAAAGAGAATATACCACTTGTAATGATCTGACTTCCGGATTGACGGCTAACCCCACAGACCAATGCGATTCTTTTTAGTGTGCTTTGTCCTCACTTATACACTCTGATAACTCTTATAAAAAAGTTATTATATGACCTTTTTGATGATAATAACCTTGAGTTTTGTATGATCTGTTCGTATGTTTGTGTTGTTCGGTGTGTTTTTGTTATGTTTTCGTGTGTGCGTGTGTAGGATTGAGTTGGGTGCCTTTAATGGGTTTTATGTTCTTTTAAAGCTTTATTTAATCAATCTATGGCTTGTAGCAGGAAGAACGGCAGTGAAGACGATCTTCAAGTCCGCCGAGTCGGCCAAGCTCCGTGTCGAACGCGAAACAAGGCCAAACTCGTGAGCGAGCGTGACTTGAAATCTGAAGGATGAGAGAACGAACAAGGCCGGAGTAATGCGAGCAAGGTCGAACTCAAAAGACAAAGTCAAAGCTCAAAGGAAAAGTGAAAACCAAGGATGCCGGAGCGAAGCCTCGAAGCCGAGCTTCAGAAGAGAGAACTGACCACACTCAAGCTCACCCCTGAAGCCGAGCTCAAGAATGACGAGCTCGTAATCAAAAGCCGAGCTCAAGAATGACGAGCTCATGACCAAAGTCGAGCTCGTGGCGAAACCAGTTCGGGAAGAGAAGAACCGATAAGGTTGAGTTCAGAGTCAAGACGCAGCTCGTGAATTAAGTGGAGCTCGTGAACCCAAGCCAAACTCAAGCAAAGTCGTCAGAACGGAGAAGAGTCCGTGTTGATAGATGACCAACGACAGTATGAAAGAATTGGCCGAGATATGCAGACCATAGCCACGTGGCATCCGCGGCGATTATCGACGGACGCTTGCTTGTTACCCGCCAGAGCCAACGTAAAAAGGACCTAAAATCGAGGTGAAGGTCGGCGGTGCGCCGTCAGACTCAAAAAGAGAACCGTGTGGTTATTAAAGGAGACATACAATGAAGGGATTATTCGAGGATCTCGGAGGAAAGCATGACAATCATTGGAAGAAGGAAGAATCGAGGCGACAACTTGGAGAAAAGTTTACCCAAGAGGCGATGTTCAAGGAGGAGCACGTGATTCCGGCGACGAGTGTTAATTTTATTCTCGAATTCCTCTTACTTTGCTATGGCATTTGTTTATTTGGTTATTTTTGAACGCTCGCTATGAGCTAAATTTGTAGGACTTGATCTTTTGATGAAACCCATGCTCGCGTGGCGAGCTTATTTCTACTTATCTTGTTAAATTGTTATTGTTCTCTTGGAGATTATTTATCTTGCTTGTGATTGATCACCATGGGTGATATCTTAGCTCTGTAATTTCTGGAAGCTCTTATAGAGTGGAAAACAAGAGTGGCGTGAAGAACATGATTTAAACATTATGTGTGTGAATAGCATAGGAATATGTGTTTACCTGCGTGACATAAATTAATGGATTAATAACGATATTCTAAGAGTTGTTTGGTATAGGAATATATCGAATGACTTATAGAATATAATCTTAGATTTGAAAAAATACTAAGAATCGGAGAAGTTCATGTCATGGTAATGAGGCGATGATAATGTTGTAGCATATTTTATACAGAGCATGGGTGGAATCGAGAGGTCAAGTCTATTTCTCATCCTTTTACCAGCTGTTTAATCATACTCTTGTCTGAAATTTTACCTCGCTTTGTGGTAACATTCTCTTTGTTTGATTTTTGTCTGTTTTTATTAAATTGTTATTTCCTGTTTTATTCCCTTTGTGTTGTTCTCCTAAACAAAAATAATTGTTTGTCGGCATGATTCAAAAAGTGCGATCCTCGTGGATTCGATCTCGAATATTTCCGTATTACTTGTCGACTACGTGCACTGCAGCACATCAAATAATTCCAACAACAAGTTTTGGCGCCGTTGTCGGGATCGCCAATTATAAATTACGTTGATAGTGTAATTTTGTGTTTATTTAGTATTAGTGGTTAACTCATTATTTTCTTTGCGTGAATCAAAGCTCGATTGTGGTATATGCATGAAGACCAAAGCGCATGTATTATACCCGCTAGATCCGGAGATTGAACGCACCTTCCGTCGAGGAAGACGACGTCAAAACGTCCGTAGAGCGCAAGCTAAAATGGCCGCACCAGGAGGTAATGGGAATAATGGAGGAAATGCCATAGTCATTGCTGATGACCGGGAAAGGGGTATACGTGACTACGCTAACCCCAGATTTAATGAGCTAAATCCGAGAATAACCGCACCGAGGCAAGTTTAACTAGTTCGAAATGGCCGGTTATGTTCCAGATGCTCCAAACAGTGGGGCAGTTCAGTGGGCAAGCCACAGAGGATCCACATCTCCACCTTCGGTCGTTCTTGGAGGTCAGCGACTCATTCAAGTTGTCGGGTGTTTCCAAGTTACCGAGACTTCTACCGTTTCCTTTTCGCCACGAGATCGTGCAAAGCATGGCCGAATGGTCTTCCATCAAATTCTATCACTGGAACGAGCTCGTGAAAAATTCTTGATGAAGTATTTCCGCCTACAAAGAACGCAAGATTCGAAATGACATCATGTCGCTCCAAAGAATGATGATGAGTCCGTGTGCGAGACATGAACGTTATAAGGAAATGCTACGGAAATGCCCTCACCACGGCATCCCGCATCGCATTCAACTTGAGACCTTCTATAATGGGTTAAACGCATCCACACGCTGGTGCTCGACGATCCGCAAATGGAGCTATTCTCTAAATCCTACAATGAGACATATGAGATATTGGAAAGGATTGCAAATAACAACCGCCAATGGTCCAATTCTCGTGCTCGATGGGAAGAAATCATTGCGGTGTTTTGGAGGTTGATGCCTTGACGGCTAATCGCTCAGTGGCGCCCATAAGCAACATGTTGAAAAGCTTGCAAGTAACTAATCCATTGTTCAACCAACGAGTGTTCGGTGGTAGCACCCACGATGCAAGTAAACGAGGTATCATGCGTTTATTGTGGGAATGGCATACTTTGATAGTTGTCCATCGAATCCGACCGATTGTGTTACATGGGAAATCGAGCGGCCAAAGGAATAATCCATACTCACAAACATACAATCCGGGTGGAGACAACATCCTAATTTTCCGTGGGGAGGACAAGGATTTGGAGCGGTGGTGGTGGAAATTTTGAGAAAAACACATATCAACAAAATTTTCAACCAAAGCAGCAACAGGCTGCCCCACAACCCAAATCTATTGAAACCTTGATGAAGGAGTATATGGCCAAGACAGATGCAGTAATACAAGGACAATCTACTTCGCTAAGGAATTTGGAGGTTCAGATCGGACAATTAGCCAATGAGATGAGGAATCGCCACCGTAATCGCCAGTGACACGGAGAACCCCGGAAGGATAAAGAACATGTCAAGGCGTCACTACGTGAAGTGGAAAGAAGATACAAGAAACCGAGCTGCTGAACCAAGAAGAGAAGGCGGAGTCCTCAAAGACTAAAAGCAAGTTGGTAGAAGTAGAAGCACCGAAGCAACCTCGTAAAGCCGAGGTGCCTGCCGAAGTAAATCCACTGCCAAAGCAACTGGACGAGGTGGTTTATCGTCCACCACCACTCCCGAAAGGTTGAAAAAGAAACAACAAGATACTCAGTTTCGGATATTTCTGGATGTCTTAAAGCAATTGCACATTAATATTGCATTGGTGGAAGCTTTGGAACAGATGCCGAACTATGTGAAGTTCTTAAAAGACATCCTGACAAAAAAGAGATGTCTGGGTGAGTTCGAAATAGTGGCACCGACCGAGAGCGGCGATACCATGTTAAGGAGCAAAATTCCACCCAAATTGAAAGATCCGTGAGCTTTACAATTTCATGCTCAATGGAGGGCGCGACGTCGGCCGTGCTCGTGTGATCCGGGAGCAAGTATAAATTTGATGCCGCCTCAATATTCAAGCTCGGGATAGGAGAAGCTAGACCTCGGCGGTGATCTTGCGGTTGGCGAGATAGGTCGATGGCTCATCCTGAAGGAAAAATTGAAGATGTGCTAGTAAAGTGGATACATTCATCTTTCCCGCATGATTTCATCATTACGGATTACGAGCGCATCACGAGGTACCTATTATCTTGGGACGCCTTTCCTTGCAACCGAAGGACCTTGATTGATGTCCAAAAGGCGAACTCACAATGAGGGTAAATGATCGAAGGTTACCTTTAATGTATTCAATCTATGAAGTACCCGACGAAGTGGAGGAATGCTCGGTAATTCAGTATTAGAGCGGTCGTCGCGGATAAAATCTTGAACACTCATCTCGGTTCAAGACAATGATAATGAATATCTTGATCTCATGGAGTTAGAGCACGCAGCGAAGCTCCTCAAGATCTCTCCAACGAGATCCGCCAGTGCCACCTCATATCGGTAGAGCTCGGAGTCACCGACTCGCGGATCGATCCGTCCATGTAACCAAACCTTCAATAGAAGAACCTCAATACTTAGTCTCGAAAACATTGCCCAACCACCGAAATATGCTTATCTCGGGCGAGGGACAAACTCTTCCAAGAATCATTTCACCAAGGCCGAGCTCGACAAGGAAGAATCTACATGGTGGTGCACAAATACAAGAGAGCTATTGGATGGTCAATTGCCGACATCAAGGGATCGACCGCCTATGCATGCACAAGATATTGTTGGAAGATTGTCACAACACTTCCATAGAACACCGTAGCCGTCTTAATCCAAACCATGAAAGAGGTGTTGAAAAGGAAGTTATTAAATGGTCGGATCTGGAATCATTTATCCGATCTCGGCGATTCTTGGGTGAGCCGGTGCGTGTGTTCCTAAAAAGGAGGAGTTACGGTGATTTCTAATGATCGGCGGAGCTGATACCAACTCGGGTGATAATGGGATGACGTGTTTGTGTGGATTACAGGAAATTGAACATGGCTACTAGGAAAGACCATTTTTCTCTGCCATTCATGGATCAAATGCTTGATAAACTCGCTGGCAAGGAGTTCTTCTGTTTCCTAGATGGGTATTCTGGTTATCATCAAATCGCCATTGCACCCGATGATCAACACAAAACCACCTTCACTTGTCCCTATGGCACCTTTGCCTTTAGAAGGATGCCTTTTGACTCAGAATGCCCCGCAATATTCCAACGCTTGCATGATGGCCATCTTTTCGGATATGGTGGAGAAGTCAGTCGAGATCTTCATGGATGACTTCTCCGTATTTGGAGACACTTTTGAAGTATGTCTGAGTAACTTGGGAAAGGTCTTGGAGCGTTGCGAGGCGACGCACTTGGTCTTAAATTGGAAAAAATGCCACTTCATGGTGCAAGAGGGCATAATGCTAGGCCATCACATATCCAAGAAAGGGATCGAAGTGGACAGAGCCAAGATCGAAGTGATAGATAAACTTCCACCCCCTACTACCGTTAAGGGGGTGCGTAGTTTCTTGGGACATGTAGGATTTTACAGAAGATTTATAAAGGATTTCTCAAAAATTTCTAAGCCACTGTGTGCCTTGCTGGAGAAAAATAGCCACTTCGAGCTTACACCGGAATGTCTGAAAGCGTTTGACGTTTTGAAACGAGCTCTAGTGACAGCTCCGGTAATCATTGGACCGAACTGGTCATTACCCTTCGAGGTGATGTGCGACACAAGTGACTTCGCCGTGGGGGCCATGCTGGGTCAACGAAAGGAGAAGTTATTCCACTCCATCTATTATGATAGCAAAACGTTGGTGGAAGCTCAAATAAATTACACCACTACGGAGAAAGAGTCGCTAGCGAGCTGTATTCGCATGTGAAAGTTTAGAGCCTACCTCGTGGGTTCAAGGTGATTGTTTACACGCATCACGCGCCATAAGATATCTTGTCGCGAGAAAGATGCCAAGCCACGGTTAATCCGACGGATCTTGCTTCTACAAGAATTTGATCCGAGATTAGAGGCGGAAGGAACGAAAATCAAGTGGCCGATCACTTATCCCGATTGCCTACGGTGGGGGAAGAAACTCATGTCCAAATTCGTGATTCATTTCGATGAACAATTGATGGCATGCACCACCGTAGCACACCTTGGTATGCTTGATTTTGTCAACTTCTTGGTCATGGAGTGTTGCTCCCGACTTCTCATACCAGAGAGAAAAGATTCTTCTCCGAGGTTAACCATTACTTTGGATGAACCATTCTTATACAAGCACTGTGCTGACGGGTTGATGAGGCGATGCGTTCCGCATGAGGAAATGGAATCAATTCTAGAAGGATGTCATGCTACTCCATATGGTGGTCACTTTGCGGACAAAGAACGGTTAAGGTACTCCAATCAAAGTTATTTTTGCCGTCCTTATTTAAATATGCTCATGCCTTTGTGCGTAAATGTGATCGATGTCAAAGAGTTGGAAATATGTCTCGCTCGAATGAGATGCCAACGAACTTTATTTTGGAAATCGAGCTCTTTGATGTTTGGGGCCTCGATTTTATGGGTCCTTTTCCGCCCTCATTCGGAAATCTCTACATCCTGGTGGCAGTTGATTACGTATCTAAATGGGTGAAGGCCGTTGCAAGCTCGACTAATGATGCGAATGTTGTGATTAAGTTCTTGCAAAGAACATATTTACACGATTCGGCAGACTCGCCGTCGATCATTAGTGACGAAGGAACTCATTTGTCAACAAGACGGTGAGTCTTGTCTAGCCAAGTATAACGTTCGTCATAAGATTGCTACGGCATATCACCCCCAAACGAATGGCTGCCGGAACTCTCCAATAGAGAAATAAAAGGTATATTGGAGAAGGTGGTGAACCCGGGTCGAAAGGATTGGTCCATACGCTTGGATGATGCGGCGTGGGCTACGTAATAGCTTTCAAAACACCGTTAGGGATGTCACCTTATCGGTTGGTCTATGGGAAAGCTTACCATCTTCCACTGGAACTTGAGCATCAAGCTTATTGGGCGATAAAGAAACTGAATTTTGAGCATAAGGTTGCTGGAGAAGCTCGTTTGTTGCAACTAAGTGAGATGGATGAATTTCGGTGGTTTGCTTACGAGAATGCAAAGTTGTACAAGGAGAAAACCAAGAAATGGCATGATAACAACATCTTGCGCCGTGAGTTCTTGCCGGGTCAGCAAGTGCTATTGTTCAATTCAAGGCTGAGGCTATTCCCTGGAAAGCTGAAATCACGGTGGTCGGGTCCCTTCACAATTCTCCGGGTAGCACCCCACGGTGCTATCACATTACAAGAAGGGACGTCAGGTCGTGAATTTATGGTGAATGGACAGCGTGTCAAGCACTATTGTGGTGGCGAGGTCGTTCGTGAGAAGACCTCGACATCTCTGAAGGACGCCTGACCGGAGGTATCTTGGGCTGCCATGGCGAATGCAGTGTCATGCCCTATTATTATTCTGTTTGTAAATATTTGTTTTATTTCTCGTTTTGTCTCGTTGTTTAGGGTGTTATAATAAATTGCCTTAGCTTTGTTAAAAAGGATGCAGGGTTTATCCTGAAATGATCTGTGGAAATTTGGATTGCAGGTGTGGTACATGCGTACCTCTGGGCGAAAATTCTGAGCATTGTGCTAGTTTTTGTTCCAGTAATAGACTTGCAGAAGATAGAGAGAAAGTGAAATAGGAGTTGCTATTTTGGTAAAAAGAGCGGGATAAATTTGGTTGACTTTTGGGTTTAGAAGACCGTGCCTTTTTCTCTCACTCTTTATATTCCGTCAATTCTCCTATTTCCCCCAATTTTGCCGCGATTTTGCTCTCACTTTCTCGTCCACCGCTATTCTCTCAAAATCTTCCCGATTAATTGTCGCCTTCGCTTTGTTCCTCGACAAATTTATTTGCCATGCGGAGATTCAAAGAACAGGTCGAAGCGCTTGGTGCCATCGTCTATTCAAGCAATGATGCCGACACACCCGCCATCATATCGAGAGCCAAGTTGTCATCGGATGCTTCACCGGTCCCTCGCGGTGGTTGAACCTCTTCCACCAAGAGAAAGATCGTCGGATGATAAGGGTAAAGCCAGATGTCGGACGGCCGAGCACTCGGGCCATTCAAGTCGAGAGGCGGTGGACAAACCCTCGTCAACAAAGGCAGGACATTCAATCGATGCCATCCCTAAATTTCGAGCTCATGGTGGGTTCGAGAGGTTTAATCGCCTGAAACCTAGGCATCTATGGATGGAGAAAGGTTTTCAGAGGTCGAAGGAAACCCCAGTGTTTGTGGTGGAACTGATTTCCTTAAATGGTTGGGCCACGTTTGCGGCAATTCCACCTCCCCCATTACACCCCTGGTTAAGGAATTCTATGAAAATATCACGCCTTTGTCGAATAAAGAAGGTTTGTCTGCTGTGGTGAGGGGTAAGTTAGTGGTTTTCTCTCCGGAAACCATTAATGATTTTTATGAATTGGAAAATGAGGTGGCGGATGCTTTCTCCGCCATGAAAAGGGCCCCTTCGATTGAAGACCTGGAAGAGGCGCTAAGACTGACTGCCATCGAAGGCACAGAATGAGAGGTCTCCACACAGGGTTGTCGCTCAATAAAAGCTGCATCGTTATGATTGGAGGCTCATGTCTGGCTTCACTTCATTAAAAGCCGGATTTTACCCACTACCCACGATACCACCGTGGTTCAAGAACGGATCTTCGCTCACCGTGCATTTTCACTGGGAGGTCGGTCAATGTGGGCGCCCAAATCTGGCGTGAGGTGGATGATTGCCGCAAAAGGAAGAAAGGCCGGTTGTTCTTCCCTTCTTTGATTACTCAGCTGTGCATAAAGGCCGGAGTTCCTTTCGGGGATGATGAGGATCGCCTCGTTGAAAAAGCCTTCATCGATATCAAGGCCTTGACTCATCGTCACGGCCCGATTAAAGATTCATCTGTGCACGCCGTGCCAGCCGGTCCACCTCCACCCATGCCGCTTACTTACGAGCCTACTGTGTTAGATATGCAGAAGTTCCTCTGCTTGCAGATCAAAGGCCTCTTGCTCCGATCTGCTGCATTTGAGGACGACCTGAAGCGATATTGGGTATATTGTCGCAAGCGAGATCGTGTATTGGAGGATTGCCTCAAATCATTATCCACGGTTGATAAACGCGCATTTTACGTTCTGATTGTTATTTAAAGATGAGTTTAGATCATTTAATGTGCGTTTCGTATCGTTTCTCAATGTTTTATCTATTTTAGAAGATACTGCTCTTGGGTGTTATTTTGGTGTTTTGTAGGTTTATGTGTTGAAAATCGAAGCAAGGAACGAAGCACGAACCAAAATAGCAATCGCCTAGATTTCTAGCGACCGACTGGCGGTCGCTAGGTCGCGAGGCATGACCAAATGACGCCCGTAAGAGTAGCGACCGAGAGCTCGTGCACGCGAGCGAGCCCCAGCGCCGAGAAAGCTCTTGGGCGATTTCTCGCGACCGGTTCAGATTGCTAGCGACCGCTAGCCGGTGTCATGAGGTACCATGCGAGCGCCTTGAGGCGGCGAGCGAGAAGAGCGCGAGACATGCTAGCGATCGCCCTAGCGATCGCGAAGCATGATCGCGAGTCGTGGCGGCAGAGGCGCAAATTAGGTTTCCACCATTTCTATAAATAGGCAAAGCCCTTGCGCCCATCGGACCTAATCGACCCAGTGCTTTTCATTCAGTTTTCCTCGGTTTTGTCTTTCTTTAGCTTAGTTTAGTTCTAGATTTAATTCGTACATTGTTCTAAGTTAGTTCTTCAATTCATTATCGATCGGAACGTTTTGTCCGATCGCTTTTGTTTTCCGTTCTTTCGCTTGGGATTGGATTGAAGACCAACCATTGTTCATCCAACGCTTCATCACGGGTTTTATATATTTAATTTCCGTTTTATGGTTAAATCGTATTTTATTCCGTTTATTATGTCCAGCTAGATTTCGTTCTAATCTAGGGTTTGCATGATTCGATCCTATATGTTGTGACTGTTGTCGCTATTTACCTTGCGGCATTGATTCATGATTCTTGGTGCTTATTTATATGTGTTGATTTACGATCAATCTTGATGCATATCTAGTTGTCGGTTAATTACGTAATTGTATTAATTGTCGATCGATCTTGAATGCATGATACTGAATAAACCTTGAGTCGTGGTGAGATAGGATATTCGTAGGAAGCATATTCTTAGTGATCCTTTTGGAGTTACTTGTTTTCACCTAGAATGGTAGGAAAACTCGTAATCTCTGCATGCATTGTCGTAATTGAAGTTGTTGGTTATATTTGTGATCTTCCATCTTGTGCGGATTAAAATTGGCTAATAGGAACAGGATAAACATACGTTGTGGATAGGATTAATGCATCCCTAGGGTTAGTCTTTCTTATCATTTTATCATCCGTGAGTTTATTGCTTTATTTTATATTTACGCTTGGTTACCTTTGCTTTGGATTAAATTCAAGCCTTAAACCTTTCACCCTTTTTCGTAGCGAATAATAATGAATTGTCGTTGAGCTAGCTTACGTGTTTTCGTATTACAATCCACATGGATCGATACTTAACACCTATACTTACACCTTTCGTGTTAGAAAAGTGAGCGATCAACGGTAGAATTGCCAGCTTTCCCTGAATTCCCACATCGGGTGTTCCAGGCTTGGCCCTTACCATCGGATTATGATTCTGAGGCCGAGGCTGAGAAGGAGAACGACGCAAGGCCGGACCGAGCTCAATTTGTGACGCAGATCGCCATCGCCGCGTCCGTGGTCGGGTCCGAACACCGCTTGCTCCATCTGCCGAAGCGGCACTTGTAGATGTCCCTCAGCGCTAGGCCAGAGCGTACCTCGTCCGAGGCCGAACTGGCTGTGTCCCCGGCAACTGATGAGGCTTCTCCTGCTACCGGCCCATCTACCCATGTTTCTCCTACTCCTTCGGGTTCTCCCGAGGTGTAGGCTAGGGGCGTTTTCTCTAACTCAATCCTTTGTTTTTGTTTGGTGTTTTGTTTGTGTTCTGCTGGTTGGTGTTTTGTTGGTTTTGTTCTGGTTTGTTCAATAAAAGCATGTGATTTTGTTTTCGATGATTTCTAAGGATGATGCTTGATTGGCAAGGGATAGCTTTATGATGTCAATCTGTTTTGTTTATATTGTGATCTTTGGTACGCCTTATTGCTTGTCTGGTTTTTATCCTTATTTTGTGGGGTGTACCTCGATTAATTTTGGTATTAGCATATTAGTTTCTATAGGGATTAACCATTGCATCGGTAAATCTTAATTGGCCTACGATTTTGTATGAGTGCCTGTCTCTTATATTGGGTTGGTACTCCTCGAGACAATATACATGAGTGTGTCAACATGGATGGGGCGTAGGCCATTTTGGATCGATTGTGCCTTTCTAGCCTTCCCTAATATCATATTTTCCTAGGGTCCCTTTTGAGCTTATGCTTTTTCTTTCTTGCATCCACTAAATATTCTCCTGTTTACCCACATATATATTATTCCTTACCCTTCACCTTGGGCATGTCTACTTGTGGTTCGGTTTTTCTCGTATCTATAATAGTGCCGTCTTAATCTCTATTTCAAAATAATGATGTCTCACCCTCATTTTTAGTATAAATTTCAACATTGGGGACAATGTTGTGTTCTAAGTTTGGGGGTGGGCGAGGTAAAGTAACCTCGGAAGTTGAGGGTGAAGTCGTTATAAAATATGGTAAATGACGAGCTTATTTCTACAAAAAAAAAAAAGGAGCTAAATGAAAAAGGTGGAGATGCGGGGTTCCTCTAAGAAAGAAAAGAGAAATGTCAGGCAAGTTGAAGCCGAGAATGAGTTTAGGTGCCGGTGTTTTGAGCTACATTATCCCAAACAATCCTACCGTCACCCAAGCCTAACATTATAAGTCATTAAAGACCTCTTGATCCAAAGATTGATGACACTCATGTTAGTGGAGAGGGTTGACGAGCTCGAACTATGGAGACATCATGCACTTGATAATCAAAGCATGGTCATATTAAGAAGAACTAAGTTATGGGAAGATTCATGTAGTTGCTAATGTGTTATATACTGTTGATATCGAAGGGTGACACCTTGCAATACGAGGTGATTGACCGGACTTGCAACGGAAGAAGCTGAATGATTCATTTTCTTTGAAAGAACTATGGTGAAAGCAACATCCTTAGTTGAGGAAGTCATCATCTTAAACATCATCGAGCATTTTGAACATCGCTTATGTGTTTTGTGTGTGCTTTGTGTGTGTTAAGGCGAGCATCACTCGAGGACGAGTAATGAGTTAAGTTTGGGGTGTGATAACTCTTATAAAGAGTTATTATATGACCTTTTGATGATAATAACCTTGAGTTTTGTATGATCCGTTCGTATGTTTGTGTTGTTCGGTGTGTTTTGTTATGTTTTGGTATTGTGCGTGTGTAGGATTGAGTTGGGTGCCTTTAATGGGTTTTATGTTCTTTTAAAGCTTTATTTAATCAATCTATGGCATGGCGGGAAGAGCGGCAAAGGAAGGCGATCTTTGAAGTCGGAGTCGAAGCTAAGCTCCGTGTCGAACGCGAAAAAGCCAGCTTCGTGGCGTGACTTGAAATCTGAAGAAGGAGAGAACGAACAAGGCGGGTAATCGAGAGCAGGTCGAACTCAAAAGACAAAGTCAAAGCTCAAAGGAAAAGTGAAACCGAGGATGCTGGAGCGAAGCCTCGGCCGAGCTCGGAAGAAGAATCGACCACACTCAAGCTCATGGCAAGCCGAGCTCAAGAATGACGAGCTCATAATCAAAAGCCGAGCTCAGAATGACGAGCTCGTAATCAAAAGCCGAGCTCAAGAATGACGAGCTCGTAATCAAAAGACGAGCTCAAGAATGACGAGCTCGCAACCAAAGTCGAGCTCGTAAGCGAAACCAGATTTCAGGAAAGAGAGAAGAACCGATAAGGTTAAGTTCGTGAATCAAGATGAGCTCGTGAATTAAGTCGAGCTCAGAACCCAAGCCAAACTACAAGCAAAGTCGGTCGTAAATGGAGAAGAGCCCGTGTTGATGGATGACCAACGGCAGTATGAAAGGATTGGGAGATATCGGGACCACGTACCACGTGGCATCCGGCCACGATTATCTGAGGGGACGCGGGTTTGTTACCCGCCGAGCCAACGTAAAAGGACTGAAAATCGAGAGGTTGAAGGGGCTGGCGGTGCTGCCGTCATGCTCTCCAAAAAGAGAACCGATGTGGTTATTAAAAGGGGAGACATACAACAGAAGGGGGATTATTCGAGGATCTCGGAGGAAAGACAGACAATCATTGGAAGAAGGAGGAATCAAAGGAGCGACAACTTGGAGAAGAAGCCATCGGAAGAGGCGACGTTCCAAGGAGGAGCACGTGATTCCGGCGACGAGTGTTAATTTTTATTCTCGAATTCCTCTTACTTTGCTATGGCATTTGTTTATTTGGTTATTGTTGAACAGCTCGCTATGAGCTAAATTTGTAGGACTTGATCTTTTGATGAAACCCATGCTCGCGTGACGAGCTTATTTCTACACTTATCTTGTTAAATTGCTATTGTTCTCTTGGAGATTATTTATCTTGCTTGTGATTGATCACCATGGGTGAGATCTTAGCTCTGTAATTTCTGGGAAGCTCTTATAGAGTGGAAAACAAGAGAGTGACGTAAGAACATGATTTAAACATTATGTGTGTGAATAGCATAGGAATATGTGTTTACCTTGCGTGACATAAATGAATGGATTAATAACGATATTCTAAGAGATGTTTGGTATAGGAATATATCGAATGACTTATAGAATATAATCTTAGATTTGGAAAAATACTAAGAATCGGAGAAGTTCATGTCATGGTAATGAGGCGATTATAATGTTGTAGCATATTTTATACAGAGCATGGGTGGAATCGAGAGGTCAAGTCTATTTCTCATCCTTTTACCAGCTGTTTAATCATACTCTTATCTGAAATTTTACCTCACTTCGTGGTAACATTCTCTTTGTTTGATTTTTTGTCTATTTTTATTAAATTGTTATTTCCTGTTTTATTCCCTTTGTGTTGTTCTCCTAAACAAAAATAATTGTTTGTCGGTGTGATTCAAAAAGTGCGATCCCTGTGGATTCGATCTCGGAATATTTTCGTGTATTACTTGTTGACTACGTGCACTTGCGTACATCAAATAATTCCAACAACACACTCTCTGAGAAACTTCCCAAGGGGACACCCATCCTACAATTGTTTCAAGACAAGCACGCTTAACTTTAGAGTTTTTATGAGATGAACTACCAAAATAAAATGCATCTTATTGGTATGAGTATCACATATCAAATCATTTAAGCTCTCTTGAAATATGCGCCTCAGACTGCATATTCTCGAAATCCTCTCATTCCGTGCATTTCGGTTCATTCATGTACCCATTCTCTTTGAAGCCTTAATTGAGCATCGCCTTATCCATGACTCGCGCGTGATCACTCAGTAAATCGCCACGGGCGTCACATGTCCACAGACTTGACTTGGTTCATCCCGAACCACACCGTACAGGAAGAAGTTCGGCTCTGATGCCACTATGTCACGATCAAACTTTGCTAATGATAGCTAAGCCGAAAAATCGTGACCAGGGATGAGGAATTAGGAGATGGTGTAGAAAAGGGTTGAACTTGCTTAACTAAAGCTGAACTGATAACTGTAATTAAAATACAATCAAGTATTTTGCAACGGAAAAACATAGATGAGATATACGTACGAAGACATGTATCTCGGGGCATTATTTAACTAAACTCGACAAAAACTCGGCTCTGCACTTCACTATTCACGTCACAGCTCAACATGCACATTTAGAAACATATGTAAGGCTGAGTACAAAAGCACTCATTGGTCACATGAAAAGATACATACATACTTGTATACTGTAATTTATCATATCATCTCAACAGTAACGTAAGCGGTTTTATCTTAAAAGATTCAAGCTTACTAAATTCTTTTGTGAAGCTAAAGTTTGTCTACCCAAACTAAGTTCTCTTGTAATCACCATTTGTAACTGTCATACCAGAGAAGTGGAGACTTCTCATGATCACCTATAACTGTTGTGTCGAGAAGGTGGCCCACTACAAAAATACAGCCGATCAGCGACGGATTAGCGACGGTCGAAATGCGGTCGTGAATCGTGACGGATTAGCGACGGAATAAAAGGAATTTTTTGCGACGGATCGACGACGTAACATGGCGGAATTTCTCCCGCCAAGTATCAACGACGACATTTTCGCCGCTATTCCGTCGTTAAATTTAACGACGACACTATCCGTCGTTAAAAATAATTTTTTGTTATTTTTTAATTGGATAACAATTAGTAGCTAATCCGTCGTAAAATAAGCGGATTATTTTAGTTTTTTTAAATTTATTTTAATGACGACAAAATCCGTCGTTAATTTTAATTACGAAAAAATTTAGCGACGGATTGTCCGTCGTAAGCGATCGCTCATTTAACAACGGAATGTAGTCCGTCGTTAAATTAAAATGTTTTGATTTTTTATATTCGTGGCGTAAATTAACGACGGATATGTGTCGTCGTTAAACTTATTCCGTCGTTACATTCATTATTCCGTCGTTAATCCGTCGTTACATGGTTTTAAATATAACGACGGATAATTCCGCCGCTAATCCGCCGCTAAAAGTTTAATTACAATGCTTTCTTCCCAATTTCATATCCAAATTGAAACCTCCTCCCAACCCCAACCCTCACCAGCCCCACCTCACGCCGACAGCTGCCGACCACTGCTGCCACCGCCTCGCGCCGCCGCCCACCCCCGCCCAGCCCGCCGCCTACCCCACCCCCGCCGCCCACACCCACCCCTCACCCCGCCGCCGCCGCCCATCCCCACCGCCGCCCCATCCCCGCCGCCCACCCCCCGCCCGCCGCCCCACCCCACACCACACCCCACAGCCCACCGCCGCCGCCGCTGCCGTCAGGCGCTGGCTGCAGCCGACGCCGCCCCGCCGCCCCCGCCGCCGCCGCCTCCCCATGCGTCATGTCGTCAGTCGGGTTTGTTTGTTTGGTTTTATTTTGTTATATATTTGTTATATATATTGAATTGATAGTGAAAATTATTATATGATGTATTGATTGATAGTGAAAATATTATATATGATATTGAATTGATAGTGAAAATATTATATATGATGCATTGAATTGATAGTGAAAATTGAATTGAGTTTACCGAATTGATAGTGAAAATGATGCATTGAATGTTAGTCTTGTGATTTGGGCTTGTGAAATTGATAAGCTTGGATGTGAATTGGGATGATAAATTCATCGTTTAAGTGAGTTAACTGTGACGCATATGTGGTGTTTGATAAAAATGTTTGCGAGAAATTGATAAGCTTGGTGTGAATATGTTTAACTCGGATGTGAATTGGGATGATAAATTCATCATTTCGTGAGATGTTTTGAGTTGTTAAGTGTATAATTATGCATATGGTGATGAATTGGTGAAATTTGGATGAGTTTGGTTGAATTGGAATCAAATGGCGATTAATTTTATAAAACTTACTCTTAGAAATTTTGTTAGAATTGTTATATGAATAAAATGTTTTATAAGTGTTTATCAGTCATCTAAAAATATTGACCAATTTGCAGTATAGTTGCCACCTAGCTAGTAGTCAATATTTTTAGGATTAAATAAATTTATATTATAGGCAGCCAAACGACGTTGATTTAATACTAGCTCATTTTTCAATATTTTTCAATAATAAAAACTTGAATTTAGGGATATTTTTATCATTTTGTGATAGTTTAAAAATTTAATTGTAATTGTGAATAATTTGGGGTTTGTTTGTTAGCATGTCAATAGTTTGGGTGTGTTTGTAATTATGTGTAATTCGATATATTTCTATTAAAAGGTCAATAATTTGGGATATTAAACTGCAATTTTCCCTTATAATTATAAACATGAAATAAATAAATTTTCTTACTCATATACGATGAAAGGATTTTGGGTCTTGAAATTTTATGAGTGTATAATTAGTTTATATTGTACAACTTATGTTGAACATGTTTAATTAATTATTTATAATTAGGAGCTTGAAGAATGAATGACAATCGTGAGTGGATGTATAAGAGGTTTAGTTCGGTTGGTGGATTAAATATCAATATCTAGACGGACTTGAAAGTTTTATTGAATTAGCTAGTGCTCGGTTTTTATTCGCGGATGGAGAGAAAATCAGTGTCCGTGTAAAAGTGTAAGAATATACCTTATCGTAAGAAAGATATCGTGCGATATCACTTATCAAAATTTGGATTTATTCCAAATTATCACACATGGATATTTCAGGAGAGACAACCACAAGTAGGCACAATGTTGTGGATTCGGATGTTAACCAACAACCAAATACGTATCATACGATGGTAGTGGATCTTCCGGTCCACAGCCCAATTGACGAGATCGAAGAGGAGCCAAATTCGATGCAAAAATTTTACGATATGTTGAATGCCGATAAACCTTTGTGGCGGGTTGCTCGGATCATACACAATTATCATTTGTGGCTCGACTTGAGTTGGAAAAGAGAACAACATTATCGAGAAGGGTTTTGATCAAATATCGAACCGATGAAAGAGTCGATCCGGATGGAAATTGCGTGCGATGACTTATGCAAAGACAAAGAGATTGTTGCGTGGCATGGGGTTGCCGTACACAAAATTGATTGTTGTCCATTTAATTTCATGATTTATTGGCGCGAAGATTACGAATCGACGAGCTGAAATTTCAGAACCATCCTCGTTTCAAGAGCAATACTGAGCTGGTGGAAGTCGACGGAAGCACAAGTAGCATATAAAAGATGTATTATTTTCCTCTAACTCTCGACTACGAGATTATATGCATCCAATGCTACAGCGAAAAATATGCGTTGGCATGCATCGTCGGTCGATGATGGGGTCATCGTCATCCGCACTCAATTGCATGGAAACATTTGAACACAAGTTTCCTTATTTGCATCGTAAATTAGTAACGTGCGATCGGGACTCTCAACCGACGGTTTTCAGCCATTCGATCAATCAGAAAGCAATATTCATCATGGCCCGTTATATCGACCCTTATAATCTTCCCCGTGGTACGTGTATGAAGGAGCAATACATGTTTCTTACGATCTTAGTGCGGGACCGCGTAATCCGAAGGAGAAGATTGATGTGTTCTTCGCAACCATTGATAGCGAGTTAATAGATTTGTGGGATGACGGCGTTCTTACTTATGATGTATCGTTGAGCGAAATTTTCAAATGCACGCTGCATTACTTTGACAATTAGTGACTTCCCCGATACTCTATGTTGTCCGGATGGAGTACAACCGAAGATTAGCTTGTCCGCATTGCATGGAGTATACCGATGCTTTTACTTTAGCTAAAAGTGGTAGCGATCATGGTTTGATAACCATCGTAAATTTCTAGCTCCTAATCACCCATTTCAAGGGATCAAGAGGTTTCGAAAGAACACGGTGATTACTAACGATCCACCGTAAGCGATCGGGAGATGAGCTCATCACTAATTATGGGTATGAGACTAGTCTTCGTAATGTAGATTGGCGATGATGAAATAAATAGCGTAATATCCAAGCTTTGAACTGGATGGAAGAAAAGAAGTATTTTACGGGATCTACCTTCTTGGAGTTCTCTTTTGATTCGGCATAATTTGGATGTCATGCACATAGAGAAGAATGTGTTCGATAATGTCTTCAACACGACCATGAATGTCCAAGGAAGACAAAGATACGAGCAAATCTAGAGAAGAACTTAATTTATATTGCTCTGCACTGAGTTGACGATGAATGAATCAACAGAAAATATCCAAAGGCTTCTTATACACTTGACAATCGTGAGAAAAAGTCTTATGTGAGTGGGTAAGAGGTTTAAGATTTCGAGATGGATGCGTTTGAACATGGGTATATGTGTAGACATGACAAAACCAAGATGTTTGGGATGAAGAGTCATGATCATCACATTTTCATGCAAATAATTCTACCGATCAGCATTTCGCGAACTTCTCCCACCCAATGTTTGGAAAGTCGTAATGTAATTATCTTTATTCTTCAAAGATTTAACTTCTCGAAACATAGGGCTTGATGATCCATGCGGCTCCAAGAAAATATTCCAATGATTTTATGCAAGCTTGAGCGCATTTTTCCCTAGTTTCTTGACTCCATGGAACATCTTCCGGTTCATCTAGTGATGAAGCCCGTATTGCGAGGCCCTGCTCAATACCGATGGATGTATCCATTTGAAAGTCTACCGTCAGACATTATCACACATATATATATATATATATATATATATATAATTGAAGAACAACGTTCTAAATTTTGTAGATACTTACGTAAGTTGAAGAACAACGTCACGAAATAAAGCCGTGGTTGAGGGTTCTATCGCAATGCTTACTTAGTAGAAGAAGCATCGACATTTTGCTCGTATTATTTTGATGATCACGTAGAACGAAGTTCGAGATTTGCATCATGGTCAAGCGGAGATTAGGCACCAAGACTATCCGATATGCTTCAAATCTTCAAGTAAGATGGCGACCTTTTGGAAATATGTCAACGAGATATTTGGATAGTAGAGAATATGATCTTTGCGCTCGTTTATACGTGTTGCTCAACTGTGTTGAAGTTGCGTACATTTACATGGCGTAAGTGTCGTGTTTTCTTAGAATTCATTCCACATTATTATTATTATTGTTATTATTAACTAGGCTCGTAAATATATGTTGATGTAGTTTATTCATCAAGATGTGAAAAGATCAAATCCACCGATCTCTAGCTCGATATTCAAAGGTCGATTGAAAGAGGCTTCCGCTTTGGTTTGAGGCATATGTGAGTGTTCGATGATTATTAGTAGAAAATATTTAATATGTATGTTTAGTCATTCTAATCGTTTTTTACTAATAATAGGTCAAAGATCATACTAACAACATTGTGAATCCGCTCATATTGTCTCTTGCCAAAGGGCCTTCACTCTAATTAAGACGTGCCTGTGGTATTATATAAATGGTTACAAATTTCACACATTAGAACATGGGTCACAAAGATCAACTATGAATAGTGGAGTGTGCATTAAAGGTGAAACTTATGGTACGTATACGCAAGAACTCGATTTTATGGGCGATTATTGGAGGTTTGTGAGTTGGAATATCCTCGCTACCAACGAAGACCACAACATTGTTTAGACGCGAGTGGTTTGATCCTTCACGATTGGGGTTATCAATTCATTCCGAGTACAAGTTGGTTTCGTAAATCATACCGAAAGATATAACAAGTTCGAACCGCTTATCCTCGCCAATCAAGCCATTAAAGTATACTATTGTACATATCCAAGTTTAAAACAATCTATGAAAGAGTGGTGGGAAGTATGCAAAATTAAAGCTCGATCTAATGTGGAAGTTTCGGATGAGAGTTACGCATCGATAGTACCTTCCCCTTTTCAAGAGGATGCATTAGGTTCGATTACTAATGTCGTTGTGGATGAGGACACGACACTAGTTCATCCTGATGGTACACTCATAGACATTGAAGAGACATCTGATAATGAGGATGATGAAGTTGAATTGTCGTAGTCAAGACAATCATACATTGGATGATGATGATGACGACGACGATGAATAGGGTTTGAATTTATAGCATTTTTTTGTATGCACACAAAACATTATGATATGCATTATTTGTGAATTTATAGCATTTTTTATATGCACACAAAACGTTATGATATGCATTATTTGTGAATTTATAGCATTTTTTAGTATGCACACAAAACGTTATGATGAAGACGACGATAATTGTCACTAGTATACACAAGAAACGCTTTATTTTCTAGTATGCACACAAAACGTTATGATATGTATTATTTGTGAATTTTTAATACAATATTTTTTACATTTGTTTGCAGATGTCATCACGTAGGAGGCACCCAGGGTCATACACGCCGTCGCTTTCACCCGCCAAACCTAGAAGAAGGCATGGAGGCACTCTCTCACGCCCGCCCCTCGGCGGTGGTGGAGTGCCATCTAGAGAGGGATGAAGAAGATAGCCATTGTGAATGGGTATGACGTTATCTCTTGATGTCTCGGTTAAATAAATTGTAGCATTCGATGTCTTTATTTCACGTAAATTGTAGCATTTTGTGTCCGAGCAATGATATAGCCCGCGTGATTACGAGTCATTCCGTAGATTCATGAATCACAACGGCTTCAATTGGAAATTGGTACCTCAAGAGTTCAAGCAGATTTATTTCGATGAATTCAAGGTTCGTGTTGTTTATACAAAGTCATTTATGATTTGAACTTAATTTGCATATTGTAATCATATATTTTTTGCGTAAATATTTTTATTGGGATGATCGATGGATGAGGCCTTGTCTACTCCTCTTGGTGCGCAAAGGCACGAACGCTATAAAGATCTTGTTCACAAGATCAAGCGGCGAAGGACTCGCTTAACCCACCTCCATTTATCCCCGAGCGAGATTGGGATAATTGGAAGCATATTGGGCTCGGACGGGCGTCGAGAGAAGGCGCAAGGCCCGCAGCAGGATGTCCGAGCCGGATGGCGAGGTCTTGGGATAGTCAAGCATCGGGGTGGCTCACGCCCTGCACTCGAGTATCACGAGAGATTGTAAAATACTTTGAAGTTTTAGATATAGTAAATTTATTTAAGAATCGTGATACTTGTTAATTATTTAATTTGTTTGACTTATTTATAGGCAAGAGAGCGTGGAGTAGCCGTGAGAAGATGTCCAAGGGATGTATTCCGAGTATCATGCCACCGACGACGGAGCTATATGAGACGGAAAGCTCTGAGTATCGCGGTAAGTATATTTGTTAGCGCAACAACGAGCATTTAATTAAATAATAATTGTATGAAATTATATTACGAGGCAGTTGAGGAACAGTGACCCAGTTGAGCCAATTTGGGAGAGTGATGAGGCGCCAGATAGGACTCAAATTCTCAAAATGTCCTTGGGAGCCCTCAAAGAAAAAGAATAGGATGTTTGAGCTGGTTCTCTATCACGGGCATACATGCAGAGCGGCGTCGTCTCATTCGGTGGAGAGTGCCCACCTGCGATCCCACCGCTTATCAACAACGATATTGGATCCGGAGGTCCGATTGGGCGGCAGCTACCGCATACGAGGCCGAATGCTGGCCGAGAGCGCGAGATAGCGTCAAGAACAGATTCAGCTCGAATCTTGGCCAGCGTGAGAGCCCTAGAGCGCTTCATGGCCAGCCCGCTTCCCCACCTCGTGATATGAGCTCCGCTTCCCTCACCTCGCCATATTCGGGTTGTATTATGAATTTGTTAACTTATCGCATGATTTAGAATTGTTTTTATGGGATTGTTTGGATATTACAAGATTTTGATCGAAATGCTTTGTTTGGATTGAAATCGCTACCGCTTGATTGAATTGGTTTATTTCGATAGTTTGTATTATATGGATTGAATTGGTTTGTTTTCATAGTTTGTATTGTATGGATGGAATTGGTTGGAGGTTGGAATTGGTTTGTTTGGTTGGATTGAATAGATTGAATCGGATGGAATTGGTTGTTTGTATATTTGTTTGGGTTGGTTGTTTGAAACAGTTTGGTCACAAAATTGAAATTGTGTAGAATCGGTAATATAGCGACGGATTAGCGACGGATTAAAGACGGATTAGCGGCGGTTTAGAGACGGATTAACAACGTGAAATAACCGAACCAATCGAAACTGCGACGGACTAGAGACGATTCTACGGATTTATTGACGGAATTTTTACGCAATAGAAAAAAACTATAAATTTAGCGACGGACTTATTCCGTCGCTAATTAGCTTACGGATCGTAGACGATTAGAGTCGAAATAACGACGGAGTAGAGGCGGAATTTTTAGCTACGGAATAAGTTTTTCGTTAATCCGTCGCTAACTACGACGGATTAGCATCTCATTAACGACGGTATTTATATCGCACGACCGCTCGAGGTCGCAGATTAGCGATTGAATTTTCCGTCGCCGGTCCGTCGCTATTTTTAGCGACGGACACAATTCCGCCGCTAAACGCTTTACCAACCGTGTTTCCAATGACCCCAATTCTGTCGCTAATCCGTCGCTAATCCATTTTAGCGACGGATCGACAGGTTTCTTGACGAATTTTCCGTCGATCGATCGCTTTTTTTAGGGCCACCTTCCAAAGACACATGACCGACCAACCCATTAAGATGACTTACGGTCCTTGTGTACACTAACCCTGGTGGGGAAACTAGTCCGCACATGATCCAGATTCATTAACTTATAAAGTTGGCATTGCTAACACATATATGTATCATACATAAATCTCAAAACATTTATGGCAAGACAATATTTGAAAGATTCCCAATTCAAAGATTTTGAAAAGAAAATAACTGCTTGAATAAATCATTTGCTTTTGTTTATTTATAAGAAAGCCCACATATTAACACTATTACTCACATGACCACGCCTTTCTCTCATCGCTTTTCTTTGTAACTCCATCGTCCAACCTTTATCGCAAGAAAATATATAGAGTGAGGGAGTCCGGAACGAGTGAATTCTTATTGAAAGAAATTCATGATTTTAATTAACAAGAATTTATTAGGGATTTTACATTTATTAATTAATCGCTATAAATTGTAGCTCATTCCTTACTTAGAGATTAAAGAACAGTTCTTTTGGGTGATCGATTAAGATTAAATCGATCGTTAAGAAATTGTGGATGTTGGGTAAATTTTAAGTAATTAATCCATAATTAAAGTTATCTCAATAGATTAATTTATGAGTCCAATTTAATTCATCTTATAGGCTTAATCTTTATTTTATAGGAATTGGAGGCACAAATTAATTAAATTATGAGATTATACTTATTTAAATTATAGTTAATTGAACTTGGGTCCTTGACAAAATATTCATGGCTCCATCACTGAATAAAAACTTTTAAAAAATAGCGCGAATTGTGATAATTAAGATTGTTTTATTGTGAAAATTTAACCCTTTTATGTTTCATATAAAAATTAAATAAAAAGAAAAACAGATCTATAAGGTATGTTTTGGAATTTAAAGTAAATTAAAATGCTTTAATTGAAAGTGTTCTTTTACTCACAATGATTATGTTTCACATTAGCCGTGTAAATATATCTCGTCCCATTTGCATAAAAAAGTTAAATAAATTTAATTTATAATACATAATGGGTAATATCTCGTGGTAGAAGTTCATTTAGCAAGTTAAACTCTCTACCTAGAGTTTTCTTAATTAGTAATTCACTAAAGATTATTACTAGTTTATTACCAAAAAACAGCTCCCCTGTTATTATAGCTATTTAATTTGAATAAAATAAGTTTATTTTATTGCGACTGAAATATATTCTTTTTACTTAAACTTTTGATCTGTCTTGTGCCCTTAATTAACTATAAAATTAATGTAATTAAATTATAATATTGATTATATTATTAAAAAATAAGTTGTATTGGGTTGAAGTATGGCGTGAAATGATTGCATGAGTACACGCTGTATGTAACGCATTCACATTTTTATGGTATACAGGAAACATGTTCTAACATTGAATTAGGCCGACTTCTACCTTCTAAATGTTGTGATTAAATAGCAAGATAAGCATTTCTTCCACATCAAACAGTTAAAAGAGATCACATTTTATATGAGTTAGCTACTACTATGTAAACATGACACTGTCGCGTGCTTGCTTAATTAAAGCTAAATCCTCTTCGACCTCCACTTTTAATGTGTAATAAATAAATTAAATCTGAACCCCAGTGTTGAAATTAATCTGCACGCTGGTGACATTATTTAAAGTGCAATTATCGGATTAAATCCTATATTATTTAACTTGTCTAAAAAATATCCTAAACTTTCAATAATATTAATAAAAGATCCGAAGTATTTACATTATATTTAAAATATATTTCCTAATATTTTTTTACTAACGGAATGTTGATTGAGATTTTCACTTGGCAAAAGTGAACTCATGCTTTCAATAAGTTAATGAGTATTATTGTTACAGGTAAACTTTATGTTGAATATACCATAATGTTGTTTTAATTACTAGACTTGATAAATGACTATTGACAAAAAAAAAAGATGCAGAATATTTAAATAATGACTTTCATGAAGACTTTTAAGGACTATGCCAATAAATTTATAGACATAATATAACTAATGGGGCTTCCATTGTACAATACTTCATTTGAATTTTTTTTTTGTAGAAACAATACTCTAATTCTAAATTCTAGTTCCATTTAAAGCCAATATTTCAAAAAAATGAGCCATGAAGTACTTTCTTTACCAATTGAAATGACTTTATCAAATAACCTCACAAGTCTAAAATACTAATATCATCTTTACAAAAATTAAAAATTCAAGAGGTATTATCAACTGTAGACTTATGAGATTTGTAATGGCTCTTCATAAAGCTTTGAATAAGTAAACAAAAATCATTCAGATCCTACATCAATAAAGTGGATGTAACTAGAAAATATAAATATAATATTCAGTCAGACATCAACCTTAACTACGCAAATAAGACATATCATATGCAATCAGATGTTCTCCAATAATTACCAGAAAAACACCAAATGTGTCCATGTATATTGTATTCCCATCAAATTCGTCATTTGATGATCATCAAGTAATAGTCAAAACAAAATAAATACTAAAGATGTTTATGTTTACAAAAAAAGATGACTAAATAGAGTCATCATAAACTTTTAAAAATGATTATGGTGAAAACGATGTCGTTTTTGCCATGTAAAAATTCCAATAAGCATTTTGTTAATAAAATAATATTAGAGAAGACATTTTTGCATAATTTTAATAGTTTAGGTCTTTTATTGCTATTATTGAAAGTTTGGAACTTTTTTAAATAGTTTACGATTTAATCAAATAATTGCCCTTATCTAAATCATTAATCAAGTTTCTTAATCAAGTTTCTTTAAATTCTACTTACGGATTAATAAAATCTAATTATGATCAAGAAATTAATAAATTCTAATTATCGGCTGATGAAGATTTGCGCAGATGGCCGCATGAAGATTTGCGCAGATGGGTGCGCACCCAAATGTTTGTCTTTTAGTATCATATACCAACTGAAATTAGTACCCTATTTTTATTAATTTGTCCTACGGCCAATAAATAGATATAAATATGTCTGAATGATACTAATCATACTATTTTTACAGTGGACTTATTCAAATTAAATTTTATTTGTGGTTAATAAAGTATTTTAAATAAAGATTAATAAATCCTAATCGAGAACGGTAAATCCTAAATAAATTTAATTATAATAAATACACTGTATATCGAAAAGGTACGTACACGAGTATTGCCTATTTTTTTTCCCAATCATTCAACCCCACTACCATCTCTCAATCTATATATATTGCATACATTTTTTTTGTTGGTGATGTAAGCAATGGGTGAAGAGCTTGAGCGTGAGGGGTTGTTGTGGGACGTCGACCGATCATGGGCATTTCCAAAATTAGGAACTGCCGAAGAAGATTGCGGCATAAAGTCGGCGGACATCAGCACCTCTGACGCGGCCAAGGATAAGGAAGCGCCCCCACCCTCGGAGAAGGGTAAGAAGAGGAGCGCCGCCTCTGGAGGTGGCTTCGCCGCCGCTGGAGAGTCCGAGGATCATGAACTACATATATGGACGGAGAGAGAGAGGAGGAAGAAGATGAGAACATGTTCTCCAATCTTCATGCTCTGCTCCCTCACATCCCTCCAAAGGTAAAATTATATATGCTACATAACTTTCTAAAATAAACAACAATCTTAATTTTTACCCTCCGAAAAAGGGGAAAAATAAAGGATCAAAACTTAGCAAGATCTATGTAGTTTTCGAATCTCAATTGAGTAATAATTTTAGAAGAATCTTCGAACCAAGTCATTCGTAGACATAGACTCTTTGAATTATAGATATGAAAACAACCTTACATAATTTATGGGCTATTGAATAAAACGGAATTTACTAATAATAATTTTACTTGTCGTCAAAAATAATATAGTAGATAAAAATCTGGGGTGAATTAAAAGATGGGTGGAATTTGACGCAGGCAGACAAGTCGACAATTGTTGATGAAGGTGTAAAGTACATAAAGAAACTAGAGCACACTCTGCAGGAACTCGAGAAACGAAAGCACGGTCTTAATGATTCCTTCATCAGCCAGAACCAATGGTTGCAGGGCTCGAACCCAGTGTTTCTGGGGCCCGAATATCCGGCGATTTTCAAGACATGGTCATCTCAAACGTAATCCTTAACCTTTGTGGTAGAGATGCTCAAATCAGTGTGTGCAGCACCAGAAAGCCCGGCCTGCTCGCTTCCGTCTGCTTTATGATGGAGAAGAACAATTTGGAGGTGGTTTCTGCGCAGATCTCGTCGGATCGGGCTACATGCATCTACATGATCCATGCCCGGTAATTTCACTTAATACTACATCTCTTTTTTATTTATTTATTTTCTGCATGCCAGCTTGGGTTTAGGGTTTCTGACTACTGGTACACACGTGTGAAAAGGATGGCCTTTCTGTTCTTCACTTTTTATATATAGTGATTCATTTTTGCTTCAGGCCATTTAAAAGTAACTGTCATGGAAATGTGAGGTATCAAAATCATGTAATTATTTGCAAAAATTAAATGTTTCAAATTGTCGGATTATGAGTTTGAGATTGCATTGGAGAACGTGACAGCGTTTGTGCAATCAATTACTATATGTTTGCAGTAGATTTGGAATTATATGCGTATTATTTCTACGGTGCTCATAGAAATTTGATTCTCTTATATAATCCTTTTTTTTTCTCTCTTAATTTGCGAAATTAATACCGCAGGCATATGGAGGGTCAGATCAGTTCCAGCCGGCATTCCCAATTGAAGAAATATTCAAGCAAGCAGCAGCAGAAATAATGATGTGGCTTGATTCCTAATCAAATTGAAATCTCAAAATGATATTCTATCCAAAATTATCGTTATTTCCTTTTTGTTTAGAACCTATTTGAAATTTTCTAGTCTTTGTAATCTTGTATTCATAACACAATTTTAGATGTTAATAGTGCAGTTAGTGTAATAAATATCAATAAACACACCAACAGTAAAGTAAACAAAAAACAATAAAAAAAAGAGACTCGATATGGTCACCCAATTCGATGATAACAGTCTTTTCAAGGGAAAACACTTTACTACTTACAGATGACTTGCACAATAAGAGTCGTTCTTACTCAGGCTAAGGAATTTCTCAAACCTCCACCCATGATAACTCATTAGTTGTGCATGCATCACAAACAACTTGGACTTAAGCAAAGTATGATTGCTACTCAACCCTTATTCTAAAGAGTTGACAACTCCTTTACGAGTGAGTATAATTAACTGCTACCAAATCTTCACTAATTATAATATTGTGTAGTCAAAGAAAATCATTCACAACCTGTTAGTAAAGTTGTGAGCAAAAACAACTAATTCCCGTTTATCTACTTGTATCCATGTGGGGAGGAAAAAACGTCTATATTCGGCTACAAAATTTATTTTGTACACGGCAGGGTTCTATTTTTCTTTAATGGGAGTTCAAGGCCGGTCTATATAGTTCTCTTGAACCAACATTAAATTTTGAAATATCGCTAATCGGTCCTATCCCTGGCCTTGGAAATATTATTTTATATTGGATTTTTCTTGCTTTTGTCAAATTACCAATCATACCCTACATACATGGTTACCAGATACCCACGAGAAGCGCATTAAAGTACTTGTATGCTTCTAGCGGAATCTTATTAAAATGGGATAATCGTTCTTCTTAGGTCGGCGGCCGGACCGGGCCACGATGATAATGGCACAACCAGAGGAGGAGGTAGGGATAAGGTTACGCTACTGGTAGCGCAAGACATCTGTTTGGTGCGAGGCGACGAGTGCTAACCCGCCCATCGATCGTCGAATACCACCACCAACCTAACCTGTAGTCTTGAGTTAGAGGCATGGTAGCTCGAGGCCTACCGCTATAGACTTCACAGCACGATTTCTTTCCTCAACATGTGTTCCTTCGATCCGTGGTAGGGGCGGGTTATTGATGTGAGGTGGATCCAAAAGAGGAGGTTCTAGTTATAATCCGTAAATGATTCGTGTATATATTTCACGTAAACGTGAAATCAAAGTAGGCGATAAAGTAGCGGAAGGCATGGAAATAAAGGTATCATTTCCAAAATTTTGCCTAGACAAGATACGCCTTATCCGCAAGATGGAATACCCGTTGATATGGTCTTCAACCCATTAGGAGTACCTTCACGAATGAATGTAGATGATATTTGAATGTTCGCTCGGGTTAGCAGTGGCTTCAACCGATCGAACTCATACCCGAAAGAAAGGGTTGGAGCAAGTAGCCTAGCCGCCTATTCTCGAATCAATCCTCGCTTCTACGCCTATAGCCCTTTCTATAGTCTATAGTTGGGAGCCGATTAGTTAACTAACCTTCCTTGCTCTCATCTTCATCCCCACTATATAGTAGTCCGTCTTCCAAACCCGAACCCACCGAAAGTAAAGTAAGAAGTCCCATCGCAACTATTCATCTAAGCGCTTATTCCGCTAGTCTGTGAAAGGTAACCGATGCATCGAATGCCTTTGTTTGAGACGATATCGAAAACACAACGAAATATGTGGTCTATGTATTGACAAATATAGTGTATAACATATAAACTTACACCGTTTATAAACAATTTTAATATGCTTACTGCTACCTATAATAATTAGCAATCATATACATACAGTGTTTTCGTTGCAATTCGATCTATCTTTTACATTCATGTTCTGATCTGGTCGAAAAATAGCCGATTTTGATAATACATATACGTCAAACAAGAGAATAGCTTAATTCGACAATATAATGTGAGAGCAATATCGAAGTTATATATATATATATTACGGGAAACTAACAATTCATTAGTCGATGGATTAAAAATTATAATCATTAATCAAGATTAATAGACTATATTGAGATCGATATTATTGCGATACATTATATTGTTCGAAATATTTATTTCTATAGAATTTTTCTTGGTCAAATAGTTTCTATAGAAGTTGTTAAAATTGGCTATAAATCATTTATACCACAAAAAAAAGACTTAAACCCACTACCCCATAATACATAACAAAGTCTTAATAAAAGTGTTAGATCGATTCCTTTATTTCAGAAATTGTATCTCTTACTTCCAAATACATATCTAGAATTGTTATCTATAATAAAATGTCGCCAAGCAAGTACTAGAAATATAATTATTTTAGTAATTTTTAGCCGTGTATATCTCTTCCATAATTTGTATAACAATGTAAAATAAATTAATTTAATAATGCATAATTGGATACTAGTTAATTTGCAACATCTGACTATAAAATTTCATTTGTTATATTAATCTCTTTACCTAATAATAGTAATGCACTACAACAAAATTCCCCATAGGACGTTATAAGAGCATCTTCAATGGTTCATTCTATAACATACACTACTACAATTTTACCTTTTCTCTATACCATAGACTACGTTTTTCGAAAAATCGTAGATATATAGATATACGCTTTTTAGAAACCGTAGTCATAATGCGAAAATTGTTGAAATATATACGATTTACTTAATATCGTAGTGTTATGAAGTAATGACCACGCTTAACAAAAGCGTAGTATATGTGCGTGTTTTTGAGACCCAATAAACTACAATTTTCAAAAAAACATAATCTATGTGCATAAATTTTTTTTAAAAAAAAAAAAAAAGAGTTACAGCCGTGGGCTTCAGTTATTAGAATTAGGGCTTTCAATTTCATCTCTCCCTCCCCCTACCGCTGACTGAGCTGCTCCGTCTCTCTCTCTCGTCAGTCCAGCCGTTCCCAATCCGCCGGCGTTCTCCAGTCCTGTCGCCGCTAACCACCGGCACCGAGCTGTCTCGCGGTGCACTAGATCTCGCGCTCCCGTAGCTGGCCGAGGTCCTCATTCAATCATTCCTCTTCCCTGCTCGGAGGGCTCTTCACAAATTCTTCACAAATTTAGCAAATACTTCAAAACCTGATTCTGCTTATTCAGAATCTGATTTGAGCGGTCACAAGCTCTCATAAAACCCTACTATTCTTCCTAAAACTTTGCATTTTCACTTTCGTTCCTTACACATACACATATCTTCCTTTCTGATTCAGCCTAAGAAAACTTTCAACAAAAATGATAAGGTATGGAGTTTTTCTTTCGTTTTCAGTAAACATAAAAAAAAATCTTACAATTACTCATTTTTTGAATTATGCTTTTGTATTTGTTGTTTCAACTTTCATGTTGTGTGAATTGAGTTGTAGTTGGATGAATATAAATTGCAGTGGATCTGTTCATTTTCGCATTATTACTGTATGTGTAAACGAGATTTTTCTAAGTTAAGTTTTTAATTGTAAGACGGAAGTTTAAAATATGGTGTGAGTTTGCATTTTTGGTGAAGGAATTGTCAGTTGGTTTTACAAATTAGTAGTTGCAGTTTTCAGGATTAAGCTTCTTCGTATTGTTGTTATGCTTTGTTATATCTATTTAGTATAAATGCTTTGAATAGGATAAATTGAAATGATTTTGCTGCAACAGAAAGTGGAACGAATTACTTCCTTTTGAATTTCCACTTTTGTTTTTGTTGTGGGGAGGTTTCTTTGATTTTGTACGAACCCATTCAAATTGTAACATTCACGGATCTTTGCAAATTTTAATTGGAATATTGATAATCCATTTCATGAGAATATGATGAAAAGAGAGACTTATCTGATTGGATTTCAGAATTTATATAGAAAAGAAAGAATTGAGAGAGAGAACAGAGAAATGGGAATAAGAGACCAGAGAAGAATTAAAGTTGCGGTATTTATCTATTGCTTAAATAACCGACTAACTGGCTAAATTGAGTAACATTTGCACCTAATTGCTGCTAAGTTGACTGATATCAAATGGTCTTTCTTCGGAGGTGCTTCTCTTTTAAACCATTATTACATTCCTGTCTTGCCTATTGTGATAGATTTTCTTCCTTTTGCCTTTGCCATTCATAAAATTAATTGGTCGAGAGGTGAAACTATTTCAGATCATAAATGCAGGCAGTGATGGATTGTTTCACCATGTTTCGTTAATGGAATATTTCCCCATCAAAAGTATCTCAAGAATCTTTCTTTATGTATGCTTGTGCATTTGACTTTACATGGTGAAGTGTATATTACGACTGAGGTTATTGTTGTCGGTCTGCTGGATCTCCATTACTCCGTAATGTATGAGTATAAAAATGAAGCATTTTTTTTTAAAAATTTGGAGCAGGACAAGTACACAAAAATTGGGTTTCCACAGGCATGCCTGGAAATTGGCAAAGAGAACGTTATGTAGTGGTGCAGAAGCCAATTAAGTTATCTGGTGCATCCATTGAACAAGTTAGTTGTATAATGAATTTAGTATATAAGTACTATGTCTGTTTTGGTTTGTTACAGTTGCGGAGCTATGTTTTATTAGGTTTGGTTGTTACTTTGTATCTTTCAAATTCGTTACTTTTGTAGTTGCTTGCTGATTTAGTGTTTGCTTCATTTTCATGATAATGAAACCTCGCCTTTCTATTATATCTGCCTTTTCGCTTCAGGAGCCTTGGGATGTGTTCATAATTTTAGTCTTGAACTTCCTTTTATACCCCTTGAGACTGATCTATTGGTTGTGAAGTAGAAAGGTTCTGTTAATTTGCTCCACATATAAAGACAGATTACAGTTCAAGAGATAATACACTATTTCCTGATTTTAGGCAAAAATATAAGAGACACGTTTCTTATTTGTGGAATAGAATGGACATGAATATGTCTTCACTGAAATGGAAGAATTATGATGACTAAGCTACTTAACTAGGAGAAAAGGATTTGCAACATTTAGCTCTTGATGCCAGTAGTTAATTCTCAAAATATAACCAGAGAAACATAATAGAAAAGTGTATCCCTATAGCAGAGTGATTAATGCAGATAATTCGATGTTCGCTAGCATCTTAGATTGTCGATCCTGAATATTCAGGAACCAAATTTTATCTTTCCGATGTTTTGCATGATAATTTATCGCCTAAACTTTTTATTGTTATAGGATTTGCAGAAAACAAAGATCTGAAAGTAATCTTCCGGTGCGATGTTGCTATTGTTGGAGGTGGCATGGTTGGCATGGCTCTGGCTTGCTCTTTAGGTAAGTGTTTTATTCATATTACCTTGTGAGACAAAATTATTATGTTACTAAATTCTACTTATTTTAGGAACCTTATAGAATAATTTCTTTGATGATATATCTATATTCTAAGTTAATTTGTTGAATATCTTCTGCTAAATCAGTAACTTGGATCCTTTGAACTTTTTCAGTGCATGCAAAAATCATGTATAGCCTTCATTAGTTGTAACCTTTTGTCAAAAATTGACCTATACGTTCTTGAAGAGAAATGAAACTATAGAAACCTCTGTACATGTGGGATGACACTTAAAGATATTCTGCCTTAAACCTCTTATCATCCTCCCTGATTGTGACGCAATGTATAAAAACAGAAACTGATTGTGACCCAAAGAATTGGTACCTTCATGTTCAAAACATTGAAACTTTTTCTAACCATATTTTAGTCCGTCAAAATGTAGAAAGATACTGGATTTGATTTATGAAAACTGTAAAACCACATGAGAGGTCTATGGTAACAGAACATATGCATATTTATTTATCTAACAGATCACTACTTTCCTCTGGACCACTACAATAGCTTTCACTCTGCACTGAACAGTTGTTCGACATAAAACTGATGTGGAGGATTTAGAGCCGATGTTTCATTTGTATGTCTGGGGTATGCTTTATATGTAACAATGTTTCTGTATCTTATATACTATTGCTGGAGGATTCTATGCATTTTTATCTTTGTCTCAGGCCAATTGGAGTCTAAATGTATGTTCCATGAACTTCAGTTGTTATGACAGTAATACGCTCCATTGGAAATAACCATCATGGTCATATAAGCCGTGTTGCTGCATGGTGTTGGGCACAAACAGGGCTTACAGGGCAGGCAAGTATAAGAGGTTTTATCCTTGACATCCTTGTTAATTTTATTTCCTTTGGTTGGTATGCTATATTGCCCCATTCGTTTATCGGATTTTTTTTCTTATCCAGTTTGTACTTAAGATACATCTGGACCATGCTTAAAACAATAATAAAAAAACATGATACTGAAATAGTAAGTATTTTACTTTGTTAGTGAATAATGTAATTATTTGAAATATGATTGAATTAAAATTAGTTTAATTCATTCTCAATCATCCTACGTTCAGTTTTCACGCTAACCCTGCAATGCAAGATTACTTTGGAATTTGGATTTATAGGAATTTAACATGTTCTGCAGTTGGCACCGATCAAATCTGGGTCGAGCGTTTCACGCTGGACTGAGATCTGTGTGAAAATAATTATTATGCCTTGAAATTATTATTTGTCAATGTGTTTTGGCATTTCTGATGCATTTTATAGATGTAATTCAAACTATTTGCTATATGATGAATACCAAATATAGTGCTGGTGTGTAATAACTTTGTGAATCATCATGAATTTATCAACAAATGCATAAATAAAAATCTTGTTGCTAAGAATCTGTTGTCTGATCCTCTTACTGCCTTTATTAGATTGGCTATGCTCAGCCTTCATTCAGTTTTGAGTGTTACTTGTGCATTATGCAGGAGTTAATTGTTATTGACGATCTCTTTTCAACATTGGTTGGGATTGACGGACGTTATATCTCTATCTGTAGAGTACACGGGAAGGATGATACTGTATCCTTTCAAGTTGATGCATCTATGGATTTGGCACTTCAGGCAAGAAGTCTAATTCATTTCTTCTTCTATTCTAATGGAATGAATGTTTTCAGTTTTGCTTCCACAGAAGACTTGTTCTCATGTCTTGCACTTTGAACTTCTTTAACCTAATCATTATATCTTGATGTTTTGTAGGAATCTGCAAAACGGATATTTCCTGTATGCGAGAGCTACTTATTTTTGTATAGTGATTTTGTTATGTGATGTGCATAGTATTTTTGTATAGTGATTTTGTAGCTGTAATGAAAACAGATTGTATATTTTTGTATAGTGATTTTGAACGTAATGAAAGCAAGTATATTTTAATCTCATTTGCTATTAGATTGTGCGTTATTAATTGTACAGGTTTTAAATAAAGAAATTAACTACGGTTGAAATTGAAAAACCGTAGTACAAAAGATATATTGACTACAATTTGATAAGTCAACCGTAGTCGTTATTAAATTGACTACGGTTGTAATAGAAAAAGCGTAGTATATAAAATATAAAATTTGGCATTAAAACCGTAGTAATTACAGTCAAAAACCATAATAAATACATTTAGACTACGCATAAAACGCGTAGTGTATGCGAAAATAAGTGTGAAATTCAGTGTAGTCTATAGTCGATATAGACTACGCTTTTTAAGCGTAGTCTATGTGAAATTCAGTGAAGTCTATAGTCGATATAGACTACGCTCAGAAAGCGTAGTGTATGTACGAAATTCAGTGTAGTCTGTCGGTATAGACTACGCTTAAAAAGCGTAGTCTATGTGCGAAAAGTGTAGTCTATAGTCAGAATAGACTACGCATAAAAAGCGTAGTGTATGCGCGCCTAGTTTTCTCTACACCACTTTTCTCTACGGTTCAAAACGCACATAGACTACACATATTATGCGTAGTCTATACTGATTTTTCTAGTAGTGATAGTGAATTTTACACTATTGTAAATAAATTATAGAATAATCACAAATTCATCTCCAATAATCAACTCTATATTTAACTCTACAAATAAATATTCTATTTTTATATCTTATATTATTGAGTAAAAAAATTAGAGGGATAAATAGTATCATTTTACATTTAGAATTAAATACTTAAAAAGCTAGTTGATTTGGACAATATTTCTTGGTCCACTATTAGCGAAACCACCTGAGCACTCGGCCCAATGTGGGCTGGATCACTTAGCAACGCTTCATAATTGGAAAAACTATACGAGCTCGATTTATTATTTTGGGATAAAAATATAGAACGTACAGAGATGAGTTGAGCCAAATATTAAGCAGAATGAAGATGACGCAGTACAACAAGTTCCATAAATCAGCAGCTAAATTTAAGTATATAAACTGAAAGGTTGCGAGAAGATGATGCAAGATTTTGCACCAGTAAAGCTACTAGCTAAGGCGGCCTCTGATTGTCTCTCGTAGAAGTTGGCTTAAATGAAGGGGCACAATTGAAGTTTTCTGCTGGGGTACTCCAAATTTACATAACCTCATTGAAAGATAGTTCCTTTTTTTATTAGAAAAGATAATTCCTTTTTTTATTAGAAAATATTAGGCCCTCTTGCATTTTTAGAAAATACTAAGGGTATATTAGTAATTTTATGTGTATTATATGCTATTCATTTTATAAAGGAATATGATGGTGCAGTAGTAAAAGCATTCTTAGCATACTTCAAGAGTCCTGGGTTTGATTCCTTATGTATTTTTGTTTAGTTTTAAGTTTTTGTATTAATTAGTTTATTTTAAGTTTTTGTACTAATTAGTTATAATTTAATCTTGTAGAAGTTTTTTTATCCTTTTGTTATAATATTAATTTTTGTATTAATTAGTTATGTAACTTATTTTGTAGAGATTTTTAACTAGTTTTTCCAAAATTGAGACTGGTCTTTTTATTTATATTTAATTTTTTGCTATAATTGGTTATGTAGTAGTAGAATTTATGTATATTATTTGTATTAGCTATTCATTGTTATACTCATATTTTATTCGATGAATATAATATTGGGACTTCATATTACGCGTTGTACGTGAAAATGCTAAAAAAATAAAATATATTACATAAATAGAGCTATCTTGATTGAATTTTGGAATTTAATTCCTCAAAACTATTTAATTATATTTGAATAATAAAGTAATATTGGAAACAGGCAAAGTAGGATCCCAAGAATGAGATACAAATCCTGAAATGTGCTTTAGCTACCATTTTTCGTTTGGGATAAGGTGCAAATACACCCTTAAACGTTTCAGCAAAAATCAAATACACCCCTATCGTTATGTTAGGTGCAAATTTATCCCTAACGTTTTAAAAATGGTGCAAATTACCCTGCTGACTTAACGGATTTCTAACTCATATGTAATTTCGATTTTTCTTTTCTTTTTCTCCTCTTCACCCTTATAATATATTAAATTCCAATACACCAATGAGGAAACAATTAGAATCTCTTTAAATTTTTATTATTTTATATTTACTTTACAAGGGTCTAGGATTATCGTAGTTAGTCGGGTTTTACATATTGATATTTGAGGTTATTGAAATTCATATTTTAAGGACATTAAAGTTCAAATAAATTCTTGCGCTCAAATTTTGTTGTGCTTTTGTCTTTCTCTAATTTCCTCGTGCCCTTTATTTTGTAATGTCATTCGACCCGCTTCATCTTAGACGCTTTTAGATTTGGCCAATATGATTTATTTATATATATATAAGATATTAATGCCTAGTAATATTTATTAATAAATCCTCATTAAGCCCATTGGATGGAATCTTTGTCCCACCATATCGCAATATTAATATTTTACTATTTTATAACAATTAATATTTTTCATTAAAATTGAAATAAAAATTATATACTCTAACTATGACTTAATTAACCCTAATAATGAATTACTAATTTAAAATTTAAAAAAATTATTACAAAACTAATTCAATTAATGAACGTAGTTAATTATTTTAAAATAATACTAAATATCAACAACAACAACAACAACAACAACAAAATTGAGAGTTGGACACCAAAACGAGTCCCCCAACTAAAAGGAATTGTGATTCATAAAGCTTAGACATCTTCCAGATTAATGTTTGCGGCTTAAGAGAAAGTTTATAAATTAGGGTTATTCAGAATGTTTATAAATTAGGGTTATTCAGAATCAAATTCTCACCAATATCTAATCGATTAAAGTTTAGTTCAAAACCAAAACCTATCGATTGTCGCAGATGGTTCGAACTCCAAAAGCCGGTCATGCGAGCAACCTCATTTTCCCTCAAGAAATCATCGAACAAATATCGCCACATCTTCTTGTGAAATCACTCCCGCAATTCAAGTGCTTTAAATCATGGTGCTCTCGATCGAAAGCAAAACTTCATCTACAAACACCTCCGAATCAAGTAGAGAGGTCATCTTAAACAAGCAATCCTCTACCAATGTCGATGCGTGGTGGCGCCCTATCGTTGATCCTGCCAATAATCACTTAAAAGGAGGTCGTGTTGTGGGTTGCTGCAATGGGGTTTTGTGCATCGCCATGAAGAAGAGAATGCTTTTCTTGTGGAATCCCGCCACTAGAATCTCCATCGAATTACCCAAGATAAAAAATCATTTCTTCGTTAGCATATTAGGGTTTGGGTGGACGAAGAAAGTGGGGCACATAAGGTGTTTGTGTAGTATGCCCGATCGTCATAATCATAATCGAGCATAGGCAAAATTTATAGTTCGAATATATTATAACGGTGAAGAGGAGAAAAAGAAAAGAAAAAATCGAAATTATATAACAGAGTTAGAAATCCGTTAAGTCAACAAGGTAATTTGCACCATTTTTAAAACGTTAAGGATAAATTTGCACCTAACATAACGATAGGGATATATTTGATTTTTGCTGAAACGTTTAAGGGTGTATTTGCACCTTATCCCTTTTCGTTTTTAAGCCAGTAACGGCATTTGGATTATGACTGTAGTTCGGTTTCTTCCATTATCTATCCTACCCCCCAAACACCACTTGGATGATTCCGTATAGATAGAATCATCGTATTATATCTTACAAGTTTTTTAGTTACACACTAAAATTAACTAACAATAGTAATTATTTATGTGTGTAGTGAATAATAGTATAGGGTTAATGTCTGAAACCAAAAATATTATAATCGAGGTTATCTTTATATGATTTTTAAAAGTTTATTTATCCAAAAAAGTAACTATTTATAAAATACACATGCCAATAATGTGATAATAAAAATAAGATTCCATTTTGCTACACATATATCAATATACACATACGTGTGAAACAACTATATACACTATATAAATTTTTTAAAATTTCTTTTCGTGCCAATTCAACTCCACCACCATCTCTTAATCTCTATATATTACATACATATTTTTTGTTGGCGATGTGAGCGATGGGTGAAGAGCCTGACCGCGACGACTTGTCGTGGAACGTCGACCAATCATGGGCGTTTCCAAAATTAGAAACTGCCGAAGAAGATTGCGGCAGAAAGTTGGCGGACCTCAGCAACTCTGACGCGGCCAAGGATAAGGAAGGGCCGCCACCGCCGGCGAAGGGTAAGAAGAAGAGTGCTGCCGCAGGAGGTGGTGCTGCGGCCGGAGAGTCTGAGGATCATGAGCTGCATACATGGACAGAGAGAGAGAGGAGGAAGAAGATGAGAAACATGTTCTCCAATCTTCATGCTCTGCTCCCTCACATCCCTCCAAAGGTAAAATTAATTAAGCTGCACAATTTTCTTAGTTAAACAAACAATCTTTTTTTTTACCCTCCTAAAAAAGGAAAAAGAAGTATAAAAATTTAGCAAGATCTCTGTGTTTTGCGTGTTGATGAATCTAGCTACGCGAAAAGCTAGATTTAAGTAAAGCAATGAAGAACACCTGTGCTTTTACGTGGTTCGATCGTTAATAAGATCTACGTCCACGGAGGAATGCTTCCTCAATACTTTTACTAGAGTTTTTGAGTACAGAGAGTATTGATTACAAGCCTTTGTATTCAGTAAATTGCTAACCCTTCTAACATCAGTTTTCCTTCTATTTATACAACTCAATCCGCCATCAGAGCGCCCGACCTCTCCATTGGTCGTGGTGTGACTCTTCCTCCGCATGCCTTCCATCGGCCGGAGCCGGACCTTTCACCACGTGCGCCCACGTGGAGGTGGCGCCCGACCTTCGTTCCGGGCGCCTTCTATCGCCGAGGTAGCGGTCCCGGGGCTGTGGTTTTGGGCACGATTAAGTCTCGCTGGGCTCATCGCGTGGGCTCGCTACCAACGTTAGGCCCACTCGTTTGGGCTGTTAGTGGGCCCGCCGGTTGGGCCATATCCCATCATAGCCCCCTGAATAGCCGAGGGACGGCGAGGCCGAGGCGGAGTGAAGACAGTGACTTGCGCCGAAAGGAAAGTGGCTTGGTCAAGTTGTTTCTTGATGCAGGTCTTCGTGCCGATCCGAGTTGGGTTGTTTATTGTCCGCCGCTTGATAAGATGTGGCACCGGCGAAGTCGAAGTCCGACCGATAACGCGCTCGCGCTGGTTTTACCGAGGCGCGGCCGCGGCATTACTCCGTGGCCGCCGGTCCGACCCGAGAGACCGCTTTTCGGGATTTTAGCGCCCGGCCGACCAATCCGCGCCTGGTTATACGAGGTCCGATCTCGATGTAGGCTTTCCGTAGCGGCGGCTCGATGACGTGACGCCGGGTCCGACGGGATTCTCGTATTTGTGGAAAGGGCGGTGCGATTCGAGGCGCAGCCATCCGGAGGATGCCGGGTCCGTATGATTATCATAGGTCGATCGGCGGTCCATCTTATCTCGGCGACGCTATACGCCGCCAGCGGTAGTTGGTTACTCGAATCACGTGCGCACGTAACGCACATCCAATCACGTGTTGGCGTGTGTTGAATTTGAAACGGCACTTTACGCGCCCCTAGCCTTATAAATAGGCGCAAAAGGCAACTGCTCACTTTCTTCTTGACGTTAAAAATTCGAGAGAATTTCGAGATTCTCTCGAGTTGATCCCGATCTTATTGGTAGCCGATACTACCGAAAAGTAAGTATGTTTTCTTCATCTTCTTCTCGCCCGAAAGTTCCTTTCCGCCGGGTTCCGCGTGAGTTGCGGTGGCAAGAGATTATATGCTACAATGGTTTGGGTAGGTCCGTAGGGTCGAGCTCAGTATTCCGCCGGTATCCTCTGTATGGGATGGTATGAAGGTGGGCGCGGCGAGGTCGGGTTTGACGCTGCGGGAACTTTTGAAGTTTTGAGGAATACCGGATTCGGGAGGCGTGGTGGTGTCCGCCGATCCGGACGATAGGGCGGCGGCCCTCCTGAGGATTTGTTACCGCTCTATGTAGATGCTTGAGGCAGTCTTAGTACCTCCGCCCCATTTATCTTAGCCTTCAAGAGTATTTCCGATCCCCATTTGTCAATTGACCCCAATTCCGCTAGGTCGCTGGTGGGCCGGGGCTCTCTTGTTATGGCATTGCCGGCGAGTTGTCCTTCGAGGTGTTGATGCGCTTTTAGCGTGAAGACCATAGGAGGGTGTACTATCCGTCACCCCGCTGAAATTTAAGGTGGCCGTCCCTCCGAGGTGTCCCATCGCGTAATAGGTATTTCTTCTCGGCCGAGGGCACCCAGGTATGTGGGGTATCGCACGATGGCGACCAAAATCAAGCCCTCGGGCCATATGGAGGAGGTGTTAGCAGCCTTGGTGAGATCTTGTCAATGGGTTACACCGAGGACGCACCAAGGCCGGCCGAGTGTTTTCGTCGGAAGCGTCGGGACCGGTCCAGACGGTGCGGCATCCCTTTTCTTAGTCCTTATTCGCTCGATTACTGTAATGTGTGTTTCTCTTGTGATGCAGTGAAGCTGAGGGATGAGGCGGGCTCACCATCGCCGATCAAGGAGCCGGCGAAAAAGAAGCAGAAGCGGGCTGGACCTAGTAGGGGCCCGAAGAAGGTGGACAAGATGGGCGGTGATGAGCGGCCTCAGCGGGTCCACCCAAGATCGGAGTCTCGGCCTGTGGTCAGCCAGTACGGGTGCCGCCCCCAAGTTTGGCCGCATCCCTCCCCGAGGTACGTAGGTTTCTTCCTATTAGATGTGTTTGCTTGGCGATCTGTTATTGACTCTTGCCTCCCCTTTTTCAGGGTGGGAGCTCGATGATGGGGGCCCTTCAGTATTCTTTGAGAGCCTGCAGTCGTCACGGCCTTGTTACCGAGAGCTCACCCGGCAAGAGACTGAACGGATCTTGCCGCGAGGGCGGAAGCCGAGACCACGCAAGCAAGGCTGGCGAAGCCGAGGTCGCCAGTGCCGCCGAGGTCGGAGGACGGTCGCCGAGGCCGCCTGACGAAGAGACACTGGCACCGGAGGCCGCCGTGAGGTCGAGAGCCGAAGAGGAGCTGGCCGGGCAGAAGGACCTCGCAGACGAGAGGAGGCTGGTCGGCCGACCGTGGACCCTGTTGAGGGCCTTTGCCACCGGCCATCGAGTTTGAGAGCTTCTCGGCTTTATTGCCGATCTCACCGCCGTCTTTGGCCGAAGGTGGTGTCGGATCACAGGAAGTGGCGGCCGCCATGCCCGATTTTGATAAGGTCAAGTATGGGTGGACCGCGGTCGACCCAGGAGGTGGACAAAGCTTACGCCGGGTGATCTCGGGTGACCTTCCCAAAGGCTTGAGGCTCGCATCCAGCCTACCACTCCGACTGCCAAGTCGTCGCCCAGTGTAAGGAGGACGAGGATCGCGAGCCGGGAGCTCCTTGCCGAGGTCCCGGCCGGCGGGGAGGGAGGAGGAGGCGAAAGCGGGAGGAGGCGGCGGTGTTGGAGCTCCGTGCGGAGGTGGGCAGCAGGAGCATCGAGGAGGTCGTCGAGACCGCCATAGCCCCAGTCGCGGACTGATGTAATAGCGTGAACTCGCCGAGGTCGATAGGACCACGGTCTTTGTAATAATTTTCCTTTTGAGTAATAAACGCAATATTTTGAAGATTTGTGTTGTCTTGTTTATTTTCGATTCTCTCACCGAATGGATCGGACTTGACCATGACTTGTCGACAAAGTTAAAAGAGGTCCGAGGTGCCTTGGCCGAAGGAAGAAGAGGTGCTTTCTGGAGGAGCCGGTGCCGAAACCGCAAGCCACACTATGGAAGTCACCGGCTTCGTCTCACGATCCGAAGAGGAAGTTGGACGAGGCCGATCGGGAAGTGGCCCGCCTCCCGGCCGAGAACGAGGCGAAGTTCAAGGTCGCGCAGGCGGAGTCCAGGCGGACATATCTCGCCGACGCTATCCAAGGACGCTTGATGCGGGCGAGGAACAACTGAATCGATCGCGGAGGCTCGCCTCGGTTGTGGCGGAGCATGCAGAGTACGAGAGGCGCATCCGCCGAGCCGGTGGGACTACCATATCCAGCCGACGACCGAGTCCGAGCTTGCTGGCGGAGGGCATGGTGCCGAGGGATGAGGAGGGCCCACCAAAGAAGAAGTTCAAAGCCCGCGTCAACTCCGTGGTGAAGTTTATGGAGATGTATGATATCGTCCGCAAGCGTCGCATGCCCGGGCGCAGGCGAGGCTACAGCTGGCTCCGGACCGATCATAGAAGAACCCGCAGAGGAGGCGGCTACTCCGATCATGCCGGTCTTTGAGGTTGATGGGTCCGCAGGTGGATCATCCAGGCGATCCTCCGAGGCGGTCGGCGACCGGGATCTCAGTCGGCGAGTGAGAGCGGCGTGGGGGCGAGGTCGTACTCCCGGTCCGTGCGCGGTCGTGGGGTCGGGGTGTGACCTCGCACGCGTCCCACTCCCGGAATGCCCAGATTGGCGCCTTCGCCACTCAAGTGTCCTGTGAGGCGGTGAAGATGACCGAGTCGCCGCTCTGCTGGGCGCCCGAGCCCGCCGAGCGCCGAGCAGCTGGTGATTCCTACCTTATCGATCGGGTTGAAGGCATCGAGTTCGCTCCCTGCATACACAATGGCCCGGAGATTTTGTAGAGGGTTGTGCATTCAGAAGTCCCTGCAAGGAGTCTTGAGGCCGGAATGAGGCCATGTATAGTGTAGAACTTTGTATGTAGATATAAATGTATTTAGACTCGTTTCAAGTGTATATTTCCTCCTTGAGAGGTATAAACATAGCTAGACTTCGTTTTGGTCGTAAGCGATTTACATCGTATGAAGTGTGTATTTTCCCAAATAAAGGGATATAAACGAGCTCAAGCTTGTTGATTCGTATGTAGTTTGGTACTTGGTTTATAGTCGTTAATGCATTTAGACTTTGTACCGAGTGCATATCTTCCCAAATAAAGGGGTGTGAGATGGCGAGATCGGTCTGATGTCGCGTGCGTATGTAGACGCCCAACTTAATGGGTAATCAGATGCTTTGCTTGTAGACGCCCAACTTAACGGGTAATCAGACGCTTTGCATGTGACATCCAACTTAATGGGTAATCAGATGCATACCCTACTTGGTGGGATTTTCATCTTCGTAGTGGCGTCCCTCAGTGAAGGTTTAAATGTGGTGTATCCAAACGATGTTCACATATGTATGAAACGGTGAAATATTCATTATAAAAGCGTGCGTTTTATTGAACATGTAATCAACATCGTGTTTGGCAAAACAATTAAGGAACTAACATGATGCCGACTTTAAATCGGTTATGTAAAATACCTCCTTAAATGCATAATGTGCCAAGTTCGGGGATAAGCGCCCGGACAAGTGAGCCACTTGTAAGCCCCTTTGCCGAGGTCCCTCGTGAACGCGACGGGCCTTCCATGTCGGATCCAGCTTGTTAAGACGCCGCCCCACGGGCTTCATTATTTCTTAGGGACGAGGTCGCCCACATGGAGCGCGGAGGCTTTGACCCGTTGTTGTGGTACCGTGCGACTGGCCTCAGATTGGCCGTTTATGAAGGCGAAGCAGCTTCTCCTCGAGGGCAAGGTTGGCCCGCAGTCTTCCTCGCTCCCGACCGGTCAAGTGAAGAGGCGAGGGTCATGGCGCCGATCTCACCCAGACGGCCTCGGTGCCGAGACCGTGCTAAAGGGTCTCCCGCGCGCCGTCGAGGCGTGGTCCAGAGACCAGAGGACTTGGGGAGATTTTCAGCCCAACGCTTTAGCTCGGTCCAAATTTTCTTCAATCCTTGTACGATCGCGGTTCGTCACCCTGTCCCGACCATTCGCGCGCGGGTGTGCGATCGAGGTGAAGCGTTGATCGATCCAAAGCTCTTCGCACCACCTCGAAGTTTTGTCGACAAATTGGGTGCCGCTTGTCCGAGACCGGATGTGCGGTATGCGAAGCGGCAGACTATATTTTCCACACGGTCCTCGAATCCTTCGCTCGTGAGGCTCGAAAGTGGCTCGCTTCACCCATTTTGTGAAGTAGTCTATGGCGCCGACTAAGTATCGAAGCCGACACGGTGCTCGGCCGAACGGGCCAACGATGTCGATCCCCACGCATGAAAGGCCACGGACTCGCAGCTACTCAAACCGCCCAAGCGCTGACCGTGAGTGAATCCGCACTTTGGGCACTTCGACGAGCTCGGCCGAATCTTGTACGAGGTGGGCGGAATATCCCGACCTCGGCCTTCTTTGAAAGGGCTCATGACCGATGTGGCTTCCACAAGACCCTTGGTGAATTTCGTTGAGCACGTAGTCGGCTTCTTCTGGCCCGAGGCATCTCAGGAGGGGTTGAAGGTAAGACTTCCGGTAGAGAGCGCCCTCATGCATGAGATACTTCTGGGATTTCGCCATCATCTTTTTGGCTTCGAGACGATCTTGAGGTAGTGCGCCGTGTTCCAGGTAGGCCTTCAGGGGAGACATCCAATTCGGCTCTATCTCGGTGATGATGCCGACGTGGGACTCCGCTATGCTTCTGGAACGGACCTCCTCCACTGGTGGACTTGTTGACGACGCAGCTAACTTGCTGAGGACGCCGCCTCTTGCTTTCCCTCGGGATTCGTGGATGTTGAAGTACCGAACGAGGTCAACATCCTCTTTGCCTTCTCGGTATTGTTTCATTCGTGCCTCCTCGCCTCGATTTGCCTAACACCGTTCACGACGACTGGAATCGCCAAGATTTGGATCTTATCCACCTCGCCCGTGGCGAGGCGGAGTCCGGAGATTAGGGCCTCATACTCCACCTCGTTGTTGGTGGGAAGGTAAACCGAGGACGAGGGTGACTTCGCTTATCCGGGCCGAGGAGGAGGACGCCCGCCACTCGCGCCTTACACGATGCTCCGCCCACGACATCCGCCAAAGAACCATCCGTGGTGTCGGGACGGCCTCCTCCGCCGTGGGGGCGGAGTCGAGTTACCTCGCCGCGAGCCTACCGTGAATTGGCCTCAACCGAAGTCGGCGAGCTTGCCCTTTATGGCCGGCCCGTGAGTACGAAATGTCGTGCTCGCCGAGCTCCAAAGGCCCACTTAGCTATTCGTCCGGACGACTCAGTTTCAACAAGACTTGTCTCAAGGGTAAGTCGCTTAACACCGGACGGAGTGAGCTTGGAAGAGGGTCGAGGCGTCGCATGCTCACCGTGGCAGCGCTACTTTTTCGAGGCCGAGTACCTTGTCTCGGTCCTTGAGAGCTCGGTGATAAAATAGACGGGAGTTGTCGTCCACCTCATCTCGCATCAAGATCATACATGATGGCCTCGTCCGAGGCGGCCAAATATAGAGAGAGATTCACCTTGCTTGGGGCTGACAGGTCGGCGGTCGGCGCAGGTACTCTTCACCGCGAGAAGGCGGCTCGGTGTTCTTCCCGCCAGCGAAGTCCGAGCCTCCTCGTGATTTTCAAGAATGGGAGCCGTTTCTCGGCTCGAGAGAAAATCTGAGGGCGGCTAGCACCGTGAGTTTTTGATCTCACGGATGGTCCTCGCACCGCATGTCGAAAGCACCGCCGACCTTGGTGGGATTGGCCTTCAGCCTCCCGAAACCCAAGATCCCAAGAACTTGCGGCCTTCACCATAAATGTACATTTACGGGGTTGAGTTTGAGGTTGGCCGACCGAGGAGTTGGAGGATGGTGCCGAGGTCGCCGGCGCAGCTTCTCCATTTTCGACTTTCGACTACTATGTCGCCGACGAGACCTCGACGATCTCCCGATGTGGTCTTTGAATGTTGCATCCACCATCCTCCGGTAAGTAGCCCCGCGTCTTGAGGCCGGGCGGCATCTTTCGATCGCAAAGACGCCAAGTCGGTGATGAATGCGGTCTTTAGTGCGTCTCCGGCTCATCGTGATTTGGTGGTATCCTTTGTATAGATCCGTGAAGTCGAACATCCGTGGCCCACCAATGCCTCCACCTTTTGTCGATATCGTGGAGGGTAGCAATCTTTTAGGCGTTTGTTGAGGTCGGTATAATCGACGACATGCGCCACCCTCCCCTCGGCTTTCGACCACGATCGGATTAGCCATCCGGTCGGGTACTGACTTGAACAAGATCTTGGCCTTGAGAGTTGAGTCACCTCGTCCCTTACGACCCGGCCGCGCCCGCCAATATCCTTTTCTTCCACGGACCGGCTTGGTGGCCGAGTCGATGTTGAGGCGCGAGTTATGAGCTCGGGTGACACTCGGTCATATCGAAGCGGGGACCAAGCAAACACGCCCCTATATTCTCTCGTAAGTCGATGACGTGTTGCCGGACGTCCGCCGGGCCCCAGGTGCCGACACGACGACCTTCGAGGATCGCCGTCAGATAGTTGGAGCCCTCGGTCGGTCATCCCGGTGTCGGTCTCAGGGCTCGGTAATTGCTATGCCGGGCGAGGCCGCATCTTGAGTTGAGAGTCGTGGGCATTCTTTGCCGCCGCTTGGTCTCCCCGATGCCGAGCACTCCCACCGGTGGGAATCTCGACGGTGAGGTGGTAGACCGAACAGACGGCCTTGGTGGCGATGCCCAATCTCTCCCGAGGATGATGTTGTACGAGAGGAGCTCGAACCGTAAGAATCGGATGGCCTTGGTGACCGACACAGGGAGCCCGCCTCACCGCGACCGGAAGCGGTAATGACCCCTGGCCGGATCGCCTCTTGAGTGAAGCTCCGAATCGGGAGGCGCGGAGTACCCAATGCCTCCGACCTCAAGCTTGTCCGCACAGTACCTGGAAGATGATGTCGACGGAGGCTCCGGCGTCGATATAGACCCTGTGGACGTTTTGTTGCCCACCGCACCGTATCGTGATGGCGCCCGGTGCGGCATGATCTTGGGCACGGGTCCTCCTCGAGAACGTTATGTTCTCACCATCCCGAGTCGCTTGTTCTTCGGCTCTTGTGGTCGGCCTCCGGCGTTGTTCTTCGTGGACGACCTCGCCGTCCCGGGGGCAGTCCAGTAACAACATAGACCTGCTCCATAGCGTTGGGACCTTCGCCCTCGCCGTCTTGAGTTGGGTCGCCACTGGGTCGGCCCGCCAGCTGTCGCCACCTCCGCTCCTTCAAGCTCGCTTCTTCTGACCAGCTCGTCCGAGGTATTTTTGAGGGCCCTCCTTTAACGAGCTCGCCGATCCGGAGCCTGTGTTAGAATCTCGGTATCGTGACCATACCCTTGGTGATAGTCACAATACTGCCTCAGGACCTCTTCGATCCCCTTCATAGGGCGGGTTTGAGGAAGAGCTCGCGGAGCTCAATATTTCCGCCTGATTTGAGTAGTGGCGCTCTGCCGCTGTGGTTGGGCACGAGGTCCCAGCCTGACCCGATGGCCCTCTCGATTACGTCGAAGGCGCCCCGATCGGCGCCTCGACCCCGTCATCCGCTTTTTTCTCTCTGACTTCGTCGTCCCAGCATTTCCGCTTCTTCGATCCGACTCGTCTCTCGACGGTTGTCCACCGTTTCCAAAGCTTACTCGCCGCCTTTGGTTTCTCCCCGTAATTTCTTTGTTCAACGCCAGTCGGATCCCGCTTTTGAACGCGTTGATGATGTAGAGGTCGTTCTTGTCGTCAATTTTGAGCGACTCTTTGATGAACCTCGAGGCGAAGTTCGACATCGTCTCGCTCCGCCTCGCGGATTGTGAGCAGGTCGGAGGAAGGGCTGCTTCAGGCGGCATCTTCCGATAGAGCGCCATTTGAACCGATCCATGAGGTCCCAGGAAGCAGTATCTATGTCGCTCGACGGAGCGAGGTGAACCAACGTCGTGCGTTGGAGACCAAGATTCTCGGGAAGATTTTGCACATGTGAAAATCTTCCATTCCTCGATTCGCCATGTTGGTGGTGTAGGCGAAAAGAAAGTCGGAGGGTCTCCGAGGCCATCGTAGGCCGCTATATTGGGTGCCCAGCATCACGGCAAGCGGGGGTGTCTAGAATCTCCACGGAGAAGGGAGATGATCCTCCGCACGGCCGAACCCCGAGATCGCTGCCATCTCTTTACGGAGGGGTGGGGATCGATAAGACGCCTATCGTCCCTCCGGGGGTTCGACCGCCTTTCTTCCCTCCCTGCTTTGCTCCGCCTCGGTCGGCATGACGGTGGAGAGCGGCCCGCGAACCGCGAGGCGATCGATGATGGCGGCTCGCCATGGTGGCGGCTCCGCGAACGAGGGCGGCGGCTCGGCGGCGGCGCGCGGCTCACACGAGCGCGATGGCGCGTTCGCCATCACGCCGGTGGGATCCGCCGTTTCGGATGGGGAGCGGCCGGGCGGCCGTGGTGTTGATCCGGGCCTCGAGGCCCGCCTTTGGTCCTCCTCGGTTGAGAGCTTTGGAATCGCCAAGATTGGCGTGGAGGAACTCGCCACGCCTCGGCCGAGGACCTCGTGGGACGAATGAAGCTGTTTGCTCGTCCTCGCTGAGGTCGACATCTTCCCCACGTTGGAGACGGTCCCGAGGTGTATGGAAACATTTTCCATGTCGCCTCGTGTGTGGGCGCCGCGGCGTCCGCGATCTCCTTTCCGCGACGCCGAGTGACCACCGGTCGCCCTCAAGACGGTTGTTGCCAGGCGTGGGCGGCGGTTGTGCGTGTTCTTGCCATTTAGTTGTAGAGGAACGAAGCTTTCTTGTTCGTGGTTTCCCATGCATCGCGCCAATGATGAATCTAGCTACGCGGTGTGCGAGATTTAAGTAAAGCAATGAAGAACACCTGTGCTTTTACGTGGTTCGATCGTTAATAAGATCTCGTCCACGGAGGAATGCTTCCTCAATACTTTTACTAGAGTTTTGAGTACGAGAGTATTGATTACAAGCCTCAGATTCGATGAAATTGCTAACCCTTCTAACATCGGTTTCCTTCTATTTATACACCTGAATCGCCATCAGAGCGCGCCCGACCTCCATTGGTCGTGGTGTGACTCTTCCTCCGCATGCCTTCCATCGGCGGAGCCGGACCTTCGCTTACGTGCGCCACGTGGAGGTGGCGTCGACCTGGTTCAGGCGTCTTCTATCGCCGAGGGTGGCGGTCCCGGGCTGGGTTTTGGGCATGATTAAGTCTCGCTGGGCTCCGACCGCGTGGCTCATATTAACGTTAGGCCACTCGTTTGGGCTCAGTAGTGGGCCCACGGTTGGGCCATATCCCATCACGTATACTTGTTCGAACTACAAGAGAATACTTCCGTATCTTTCTTCCGTCTGTTTTAATTGTCCATTTTTCTTTAATTCTTTATATTTATATACTGATATGTACACAGAGTTTGTTTCTTGAAAAGTAGTTTTTGGTGGCACTATACACACACACACATTCTTGAAAATGGAAAAAGCCTCTTCTTTTGGCTGATCGTGCCTAACAGATTCTTCCGAACCAAGTCATTATAGATGTGTGTGTGTGTGTGTGTAGAAAAATTGGCAAACATTAGATGTAGCCCAAATTGAAAATGATAATATTAGAGAGAGAGGGAGGAAGAATCTTCCGAACCAAGTCATTGCAAGAGATAAGGATTCCCCATTAAAATCGAGCCCCCCCTTGGATTCTTTGTATTGTAGATAGTAACACAACTTTTTTTCTTCTTGGGTAATTAATTTCAGCTACAATATGCTAATGTAATACAACTAACTTTATCATAAATCAAAGCAAACGCAACACCTAGTTTGTGGGGTATTGAAGAAGGAGTTTTCTGATATATATATATATATATTTGTCTTCGTCAAAAAATTATGTACTAGTACTGCCACCGGAATATGATAAAGAAAATAAATAAATAAATAAATAAATAAATAAATAAATAAATAAAGGATCCCGTTGGATTATGACAATATTTGAGGCAGGCAGACAAGTCCAGCATTGTCGATGAAGCCGTGAAGTACATAAAGAAACTGCAACACACTCTTCAGGGACTCGAGAAACGGAAGGTCGAAATAATCGACGGCGTAGTCGGTCTTAATCCGATCACCAACCAAAACGGGGAGCTGCAGCCAGGGCCCGAATTCAAGACATGGACATCTCCAAACGTAATCCTCAACGTATGTGGAAGAGATGCTCAAATCAGCGTGTGCAGCATCAGAAAGCCCGGCCTGTTGGCTGCTCTGTGCTTACTCATGGAGAAGAACAATTTGGAGGTGGTTTCTGCGCAGACCTCCTCGGATCGGGCCAGATCCATGTACATGATCCATGCCCGGGTAAATTCAGTACCCTTTTTTCTAAATTTTATTTTATATTCTTTGTCCCATTTAAAATGTCCACTTTCCTTTTTATGTTATCCCATTATAAATATCTCATTCCATTTTAGAAAGTAATTATCCCTTTAAAAAATATGGATCATATCTACTTTTTATCATTTTAGTTACTTTATATATTCTTTTAAATATCCGTATCCAAAAGAAATGAATATATTATGACGTCATTTGATAGACACGCTAATGAATTATCCATTGTTGTAAAATGGAGAAAAGGATCGATGGCCTTTTAATTTCTTCACTCATTAATTTTTCTTTTTAACTATTAAAAGGAAATTTCTTATTATTCAGAGTCTTTTCGTAGTTAGGTTAGGATAGCCTAGAAATGTTTGATGATATTGATAGCACAAATCTTGAGTCATTTTTCTCTTTGCAAATTAAAATAATTATAATTACAATTCCAGCTGGCAAATGGAGGTTCAGACCAGTTACAGCAGGCAATGGCATTCCCGATTGAACAAATATTCAAGCAGGCGGCAGCAGAAATCATGATGTGGCTTAGTTCCTAATTCAGCCTAGTTAAATCTTTTAAAAGAAATTCTGTAGGAATTTTTTTATTATTTAATTTCTTTAATTTTTGAGAGCTTGTTTATAAATATTTTTATTATGCGTGCAGGTACCCTATAATTAGCAAGCATATACATATGGTTTCTCTCACTGCAATTCGAAATAACTTTTATTCTAATTCTGAAGTCCAAAACTTGGAAGGAGGGTGGGGTGGGGGAGGGGGGTGGTAATGCATAAACATAAAAAAAAACTAGCTTTGAAAATATTTGAAAATAATATCGGAAAATACCTGGATCTGGAGTTCTATATTTATATATTAAGAGAAATTAACAATTCATTAATTTGGGACATAAAAAGAAAGATGATCAAGATTATTTTTTATTGATCCATCATATAGTTCGAAATATTTATTTCTATAAATTGTTCTTTGTCACGTAGTTATCCTAATTTTTGAAAATTAGCTAAATTATTTATACCAAGAACAACACTTAAACCCAACACTTCATAATATATAACAAAGTCTTGAATCGGTGGATATAATTTGCCTCTCTTATTTCGAAATACATATCTATAATAGTGATATAGTCGATCCCCTTAAAACCTCAAAAAAAAAACCCGGAAATAGTGATATAATCTTACTCATGTCACACCAATTTAATAAAAAGTTAGTTTAAAAGGTTGTATTGGATTTTTATTGTATTCATTTATTATAAAACGTCGCCGAGCAAGTATTCCAAATATAATATTTTAATGATAACCCATATTTTAATTCATTTGAGATAATCGATTAAGCAACTAAGAAACGTTAAATCCGATATGGCCTCCAAATCCTCACATTTGGGTGACAGAAAAAAAAGATTGGAGAAAAAGAAATCTTGAGAAGTACAGCCAATAGGCCTAATTTAAGCTTCAAAATAAAATGGGCAGCATATGGGCTATCAGCTTAATTTGTGTAATGGGCTTGTATTCCTCCACTCCTAGAAATAGATAAATAAAAGATGTTAAATATTTTCCCATCGGAACATTCTAACTATAATTAAATTAACTGTATATTAAAATACTATTAGCTAACAGTTTTTCTATAATATATTAGTTCTCGGTAAACTTTAGACGAACAACTCCCATATAATAAAACTCATTTATGTTGTCTCAAACCTGTTAATTGATAAAATATTTTTGCATCAATTCAAACTATATATGTTTCCAGATATGACAGTCTAAAACTATATCATTACATTTATTAGGGTGATTCTTAGCAACAAGTTTCGAATAATTGAATAGAAACTGCAACAAAAGAAAAGACTGATTTGGCTAGTAACAATTTGAGTAAATAAACTGATTGGTTGAAGTTATTGTTTTTGGGCAAATAATTATGTATGTATCAGTTCACCACAAAACATTCTAATCAAATTAGATTTTTTCATTTCACAATCATCGGACGTGCTGTATCTTTCATACGAATAAAGAAAGAAAGAAAAAGGATCAATCACCAAATTTTGTATGGCACAAATTGATGGCTCTAGATGATTTTTTAATAGAAAAAACAGTGCGTGTGTGTGTGTGGACCAAAATGGAGTTGGGCATATGTGACTATGAGCACATGTGGCAAACAAGAAAAATGGGGAAAAAAATCAAATCCAGAGCCCATGTGAGATTTCATTTTCTGTAGGGTTTTATTTTGCCTCCTTGCCTTGGAAAATCCAATCTCCAAATTAATAATTTTTAGACGTTCGACCAAACAATTATAGATGGTCCAAACAAAAATGAATTTCGCTACATTTTTCAATTTTCTTTGTCTTTTTAATTTGGGAGAGGAGATTAGCGGAGTGAATGTGAGTCCGAGAATTTTCCCTCTTATCCTGAAGGTCAATACTTGGCCGATGAAGTCTAGCTCAAGTGATAAAATTAAGGTATCAAATGACTTTCCTTAATAAAAATATCTTTGGTTCGAACCATACCTAAGTGTGTGATATAGTTCCATTTTATATGGATATATAGATAAGCTAGTTTGTACTAATTTGGTTATTGTATGAGTTATTTGAAATTATTTGTAATATATTAATGTGAAACTGATAATATTATATGTAGTTTTTTTAATGATTGAGTGTTCTAAAGTGATTTTACTATATCTATCATAACTTTAGTACTTAGAGGATGTTTGGCTGAGCTTATAAGCTCCCCAAAACAACTTATGTTCGTTTTTAAATTGTTTTTGGGAGCTTATAAGCTCAGCCAAACACCCTCTTAATCTCTCGTCCAAGCTATTCATATTGTAAGGAGGGTATCTAATTTGAAACTTCAAAAAATAATTTTAAACTTCTAAATCGACTATTTCAGATACAAGATCTGCGTATGCATTGTAGCAATATCTCACCATATTTTAGGAACTACACACAACTTATAAATCACCCAAAAATACCAACTTTTGTGCTCGCGCAATCAATTTATTGAATGTCTTCAAAGAAAAATATACTTTTATTCATATGCATGTCTCACAGACATGATTTGACATTGGCCATTAAACTGGTCTTAGTCTTACCAGTTGTCAAACAAACAAAACATGTCACTATTTGTAAAATAAAAATTTCAGAATTTCAGTAATCCATAATTCTTAAACAAAGTAATTACATTTCCATTTGTCATAGCTATATTATCAATACAGGTAAATGTGATATCATACAAAACAAATAAAATACCTAACTTTATATACTTTTCTTTTTTGAGATAAAAGTAACATTATTACAAAATTTTGTAAGAACATCGTACATAGGAAGACCAACACAAATAGAGTTGGTTCAATCCACACATATGGGATAAGAAAGCTCCTAAGTCCTAACCTTACGAGCAATCACATGCCCCACATTATTGATATCTCTTCTAATATGTTTAATCTTAAATGAATTAATTGATCTAACAGTTCCTACAGTTCTTCATAAGTTGACCAAACTCCAATCTGTCCACCTCATTCCTAATCACAACATCTACGACTAGGATACATGTTGTATGCTCTGAAAAATTACTTGAGAATAGCCCCGATTATTGATCCACAAGAGAGCCTCATGAATCTCCATAATTATATTTTCTAGCTCTTTAAACATAATAATCGCTACTTAAAACACGTAAAAAAAAGATCTCTGCCAAGAAACGTAATCGTACATGGTCTCAATCAAAATAAAAGTGATATGACTAAAATAAACTAAAAACTAATAAAAATATTATATAAAATTTCAAAGATGGGATGGGGTGGTGTACGCCATTGATTGATGATAATAAAAGGCTATTATTTCAAATAAGTAAGGATTTTGTATCCATGCGCCCCGACGACATTATTCTCCGGAGTCCATGGTCAAAGAAAGTTCAACATCTAATTCACTTCTATTTATTAAACTTTAAATGGGCTACCATTAATTTCATCATACCAACCTTAGTAGTCCATGATAAATGCTATTGCTATCCCAATCAACACGACTTTTCAAATTACAATTACCAATATAATCAGAGAATAAAAATTTCAATCTAACATAAATCCAAAACTTTCCCTTAAAAAACTTTCCAAAAAAAGAAAACTATATACAAATACATACCCACGGCTTGTGTACCCTAACCCTCTCATGCTAATATTTTCGCTTTAGAAATGCAATTTCACCTGATCAACAAAATAGTGTGAATTTAAAAATATAAATTAAAACGGAACGACGTCACTTCCAGCATAATCATCCGAGTTGGCGATGGACTCATCGGGCCACGAGTCACGCAGCAACTTGAGCAGCGTTTGCGCTTTACGCTTCGCCCTCTCCGTGCAATCGCTCTGCACCAGCAGGAGCAGCTGAGTCAACACGCCCGCCGCCACCGCCTCGCGCTTCGCCCGCTCCGACGCTGAGCACAGCGACAGCAGCGCCCCCGCCGCGTACTCCGTCGCGCGATCCGAGATCTTCAAAATAATCTTCACCAGTAGCGGAACCGTCAGCGCGTGGACGGAGAACGCCGCGCATCCTGTCGGAATCCGGCAGAGGAGCTCCACCGCCGCCAGCGCTCTCTCAGCGTCGCACTTCGTACTCCGCCAGCCTGTCGATCAGCGCCTCCGCGGCACCGGCCGCCACCGCACGCTCGCGGTGCTGCTTCGCCAGACACAGCGCGAACAACGCTTTGATTCCGATCTTCACTGCCCTAGGATAAGCCAATGGATAGTTCAACAGACCGACGATGCCGTCAAAACCCATCGGCGCCGCTGAACTCCTCGCGGAGATCGGGCGATCTCAGCCCCGCCGCGATCGACTCGATCAACGCCGCCGAGTTGACTCGGACGTCGATCGATGAATGGAACAGTAAGTTCACCAAATAACTCACTCTCTCCGAATCTGTAGCCACGAACAGACACTCCGGCTCGGAGAGAGTAAACATTGACAGAATCCCGATCGATTCAAGATTCAATTCCGACGGAATCGAACCGACGTCGGCGAACACAATCGCGAGCAAAATAGCGCGCGCGTCGCTCGCGGCAATGACAGATCGGTTCTTTTCCGATTCACGCGCCAGACCTTTCAGCCGCCGCAGAGACGAAACCCTCACGCTAAACGGAGCGGATCCGGCCGAAGCCTGATTCAGCAGCGATCGAACCTGAACTGGTTCGGCCGGCTGCTTCGGAGTCGGAATCCGCTCCACTCCAAAGGAGCGGTTTGCAACGCACCATTCCTGAATGAGCCGGCGGAGAGTGTGGTTAGGAATGAGCGTGAAATCCGTGAGTGGAGCCCGGGTGACCGGACACGTGGTGTTCCCGGTGGCCACCCAGGACTCTATGCTGGAGCGATCGTACGTTTGACCGGTACAAACGGTGACAGGATCACACATCAGCTCCAAAGAAATCGGGCACCGGAAATAGTAGGGTATCTGCACGCCGATATCCAAAGGCTCCAAACCAGCTGGCATGTTCTTCTAACCCTCTCTTTTTATTCAGTATATATTTCTACGATATATATATGTGCGTGTGTATATATTGTTTGAATAATCCAGAACTAAAAAGTGGAAGAAGAATTTGAGGGACAAGAACTAGAGAAAGAGTGATACTAAAACAGAGGGACTGCAAATTCTGTTTTGAGCATGTTGGGGAGAGAGGGTTTTATACCGAATAGGAACAGAGGACATTTCTCTGCGGTTACATGCTGACCGATTTGTACTATGTGCGTATTTCCATTAATCCGTCACACGTGTGGTTCATTTAACTCTCGTTTCTTAACCATGGTTAGGTTGGTGGTCCAAGGAATTTGGGATGAGATTTGATTTGGATGGGACCCATCCTTGTTTTTGTTAAATGAAAAATAAATTCTTTTTGGTCAAAATCTAACTCCTGTTTACATCACTCTTGAGCAATGGTTCTCATTGCTCACTTGTTTTTTCTGTTTTTGGGGATTATTCTAGTCGTGAGATTCTTGGTCATCTACTTCGTTATATGGAAGAGGATATGTTTGTATCACCATCCCTCATCACTTATAAATTAGGTATACTTCTTAAACTTAAATGGATTCAACCTTTTACTTCTTAGATTCGCGACCTCTTTTCCAAATTGTCTCATCAATTCTAATTGGAATAAGTTTGACATAATTTATGCACCTAATTCTTTTTGTTAATAAATACACTATTTTTTTGTAACAGTTCTTGTAAGAATTCAATAAAGAAACTGTTGAATTATGGATAACATGGTTAGGCAGATCCGTTCGTAGATAGAAACTCAAAATATTCTTTCTTATAATAGTAATTTATTTTTGTCATTGTTATTTATATTTTTATTGTGTAATACCCGTTTGTTAATCGTATTCCTCGAAGGAATATCTTCAAATAACTTTTCACTACAGTGAAATGTATTTCTCAGATTTATTCACGTATATTTGAATTCATATTGTTTTAGGCACTGAAAGTCTGAAATCATAGCTTGAACTATAATTTCACCAAACGAAATACTTTCACCGTCCCTTAAAAGTGACACATTACTTTTGTATATGTAAATTAAGGAGGATTGTATTTTGTATGTAAATTTAGATGTGACAAAAGTAGTGTGTCGGGCCAAAAATTTATGGCTGCTAAATATGAAGTACAACCCAGCTCCGGGCGGTCTAAAGCCCACTCAATTTTTTTATTTTTTTAACCCTATATATTTAATTATAGAAAAATAAATAACTATTTAAAATAAAAATTTATGTATATAAATTAGTAATTTAACATCAACAATAATAAAATTAAAAGTTCAGAATTATATGCTAATACAATAAAAAAATAGTTTAAAAGCACCAAAATTATGATCTAAAATTGTAAATAATTCAAAATAAAATAATAAACAATTTAAAATAGAGATGAAGAAATAAAGAGAAACAAATATAGTTGGTAAGAAAAATATACATTTATTAGGCGACTTTTTAACCCGAAACTGAGCTTTTTGGTCCGAAGCTCACCATTAAAGATTTTTTTGGGCAAGCTTTTTAGCTCGACTTTTTCGGGCTCTTATTTTTAGCCCAAACCTCGGTTATCTCGGGCGGACCTATTTTGCCTATATATGTAAAGCTCGGCTCACAAAATTCGAGGCATTTTTGTGTGTAAAAATGATTTCTTTTTAAGAATGAGTCACTTTTACTCAGACAGCCCAAAAATGAAAGTGGGTCACTTTTAATGGGACGAAGGGAGTAATAGATTTTTTTTAACTACCTCGATCTCTCTCCCTCATTGTTAACCCGATTCTAATTTTTGCCTATCTTATTCAATTTAATTATTTTCAATTACTGCTCCACCCGTTCCCAAAATTTGTTCACAATTTTCCTTTTTCTTTTTTGGTATATCTCCCAAATTTGTTTCCTTTTTATTTAGGGATGGGAAACGGTTCGGTTTCGGTTAACCGAATCGAATTTCTCCAAAAAGTGGAACCAAATCGAACTGTTTTAAATTTTCGACAATCAAAACCGATCGATTCAAGCGGTTCGGTTTCGATTAATCAAAAACCGAATTAAAATTAATTAATAATAAAATAAATAAATTAATAATTAAAATAAATAAAAATAATTAAAAATTGAAACTTATTATAAATAAATAAAATGTTTAACAAATAATGAAAATAATTAATATAGTAATAATTAAAATTGATTTTAAATTTTAATTAATTAATTAATAATTAAAATAAAAACGGTTTTTCTTCCAAACTGTTTTGTTATCGGTTAACCAATAACCGAATTTTTTAACTCGAATCAAACCGAACCGATAACCGAATTTATCGGTTTTCGGTTAACCGAATTTGTCGGTTTCGGTTCTAACCGAAAACGTTTAGACACCCCTATTTTTATTTATGGAAACTATCCCACAAAATACTTTCTATTTGTTACTTTCAATAATATTTTTTATTTATATTTTTTATCATTCATGACCCACCATTAATTAATTTAACATTATACTAATGTGAGATTCTTATTTCATTCACAAAACACTCAACATTTTTTATTAAAACTCACCCCAAAGATTCTAATGAATATATTTTAAAAATAAATAAAGTATAAAATATTGCTATTTTTCTAACGCTAGCACCTAAATAATAATGCTACTCTCATATAGATTTGAACCATTGATTGCTTAGGTTTAAAGTAGCTTAACCAAACCCTAAACACTAGGAGGATGTTTGGCTAAGCTTATTTAAAGAGTTTATAAGCTCCAAGAGCTTATAAGATGTTTCAAGAACTTATAAGACATGATGTTTCAAGAGCTTATAAGTTGTTAAGGTATTTGGGTAATTGAGTTTATAAGCTACATAAAGAATCGTGATTTAGAGAGAGAAAATCATAGTTAGAGAGAGAAATTTGACGAGAGGTGAAGTCGATAGTGTATATGTAGAAAATAATGAACCATAGTAAGGTTATTTTGGTAAATTCATTGTTACTTATAAGCTTATAAAATAAGTTGGGGTTGTCTACTTATTTTAGGGAGTTTATAAGTTCGTTGGAAATTATTTTCACAACTTATAAATTGCTTAGGAACTTATTTTACCAAACACTTGCGTGAGTTTATAAGTTGTTTTGAAGAAATTATAAGTTTAGTCACCAGCCAAATACCCTCTAAGTCAAGTTCTCAAATTAGGTTTAGGCCAAGAGTGAATGGGTAGTAGCAGTTTTAATCTTCTATTGTATAGTAGTAATTAACTATTTATTAAATTATAGTGTATCATATGTTTACAGTTTTCATAATAATTATTTATATGACATATAGTTGTAAAGATAAAACACTTGAGAAAGTGACAAATATAAAATGAAAAAATGCCGGTGGGGTTTATGACGTTTAGCCAGGTCCCCGTGCACTACAATGAGGAAGCATGCCTGGGCAAGAAGAACGTAAAGTAGATAAACTTTTTTCAGTTCTTTACGTGAAATTGAATACTGCAAACTGAAAAAACGACACATTCATACATATATTATTCATCAAAATAGAAACAATTGCTATGATCTCCTTTTCACAAATCTGTAGGTAGGTATATATTTTTAGAGAGAGAAAATGACAAACTAAATTGTCCAATTGTGACTTGTGAGGGGTTATTTCCCATTTGCCACACACATTAAAAATTTCTCTCTCTCTTTGACAGTCAAAATTTTAGGAAACTGTTACTCTCCCTCCCTTGCGGTGACTAGTAAATGGGAAAATGAATAGTAGTCGGGGTTTTGGTTTGTGGTTGGGTGTTTCAATTCTTTATTGATGACAACATATGTATAAGTTGCAAGGTTCTATGCAAGTTTGAGATTCCCAAGAGGAGAACTCTCTCGGTATGTTTTCAAATTCTATCTCGTAGAAATCAGCCTAATGGGGAATGTATTCAACACTTGTTATTGGGTAGTTTTGACCAATAATTTCTAAGACAGGTTGGTGGTATGAATTTAGTGCTCATAAGCTAGGAAGACCCTAGAGAGAGCAATTATTTTTTGGAAATTTGAAAAGAAGTTCAATCATAGTATTGATTATACCAAATCGACAATCTTGGAGTTCAATGCAAGTAATTTTAAAGAAAGAGGGGAAATGAATATGATTGACCAGAGATATTTTACTGTTAAATTTTGACAGTTCTATTTGGATTGAAAATTCTGGTTTAGGTTCTCATGCAAAGATGAAAAGGATTTGGATGAGTTGTGTCTATGTGTGGGCAATCTATTTCAGTTACTAGTTTTTTCTGAACAAGATGACATATTGGTAAGTATATAGAAAAGAATTGGTAGATACTTGACTAATGAAATAAGGCACCAATTCTGAATAATAAGAGTTCAAATTGTCAAAAAGGGATTTATCAGTTTCATTTTAAATTAGACTGGATTTATTTTAATTAGTTTTGGAAAATCCAGTTAATGCATAATCATGTGAAATCATTCCCTTTATTTAAATCAACATTTTATATTGGATTAAGAATTGAGCTTGAAGAGTAGAAAAAGGGCTTGTCTGGGAGAAGGAAAGGAGAAGTAATTAATATGTTTTGAATAATAAGCAAGGTAAAGAGAAAAAAAAAACCTGATAGCAATAGCAATAGCAATAATTAAAGGAAGAAAGGAGGAAAATGTATTAATAAGAGTGAAAGGCAGTTAAAAAGACATTAGAAGATATTAAAAGTGGGGGTGGTCAAAGGTCAAAGATGAATGTGCGGGGCGGGGGACAGCTTGTCTCTCTCCTTACTTTATTTTTCGGCCCCCCAACAACAACCACCACTCACCTCTATCTCATTACAAAATTAACACCTTCACTACACTTTTATTTTAATTTTTGTTCAACACATTTATAATTGGTTAGGATGTTAATTAAGTAGGCCACACCGGCACTTGATGCACTTGGCTCACTTCATTCTCTCTTTTTTTTTCCAGCTAATTTTTCTTTATTTACTTTAAATTTACTAACTTTTAACAATTTTAACTAAGTTCGAGTTACAGTTTCTTCTTTATTATTTTGGAGAATGTTGAGGTGTTTCGATTGGGATGGGGCTACTAGCCATCATTCTTCCTCAAATCTTACATCGGTTTATACGGTGAAATTATTATGATACAAAATGTATCTACGTTAGACTCACACCAATATAGTAAAGATCTTTCTCTCTTTGAAATAATTTTGGGAATTTAACTGTTATTAAAGGTAAAATGACTAATTTGAACCTTATGCCAAGTCCTCCGGATTGACTTATGAGTGAAAAAAAAGTTTTATGTTTTAATAACACCAATACATTATGGATCAAGATAGTTCGTATCGATTTATGGGTAGTGGTTATAGGTACATCCAAAAGAAAAGAAAAATGTAATATGCATTTGCTAAAATTGTCTAAAATTGAATGCTAGAATCACCTACCGTGCACTTGTTCTCTTCAAGGATCGATTATAGTTGCCTTTACTATATATAGTTGCCTAGTCAAAAGCGATGTAAATGCGTTTAAATACTTCAAGTTTGAATTTCCTTTATTTTGGTAATTTAAAAAAGTGGTGCAGTTATAGATAGAGCCATAGAGGCAGTGTAGGAATATATTCAATGAACATTTGAAAATAATATATGGGCACCAATTTTTCCAATTTAATCAAACCCATCTTATACTTATCATCGTGTTATTCTATTTATACTTTTAGGCCATCTTTGGTAGCCTTGATAGTGGTATAGATATAAAACTATAGATAGTTGTTTGGTAGATTAGTTACAAATATAGATTACGAAAAAAAAAAAAAGCTAGTGATCACTAGATACCTAGTGATCGCTAACCGACAAAAGAACCCGAAAATGAAAGCGGCGAAGCGCATACCTCACGTGGCGGTCGCTAGGCTAGTGATCACTAGCTACATAGCGGTCGCTTTGGGAAAAGTAACCCGAAAACGAGGCAATGAGCGGTCGTTAGCGCCATTCTTTATCAGATAGGATATAAATCGAAGCTCAACCGTGAGTTACGAAACAAAACGTAACAATGCTTTTTAACATGGCTAATCGGGCCTAATCAGGCCTACCAGACGATGCCTTATTTTTACCTCAAATGCATATTATGGATAACTCAGTTGTGTGCATTGAAATCTATTTTCAACAGGTTCTCATCACATTCTCGTAGACTTATAGTCACACACTTAAAGTACCTTCTCAACTTTTTTGGTGTCAATTTAACCTTGAAAATGTTTAATTCCAAAATTTGAAAGAATTAAAATTTGTGATCCTAGTTGGAGTAAAGAATGCTGTGATAGTAAATAAGTGTTCTTCTGCACGTGAGCCAGCTAAGGGACAGCCAGCTCAGGTGATGTGGAATTATGTTTGTGTGCTTCCACACGAGCGTCTTGTCATTCCACCTCTGCCAAATCTTGCTTCGGAGATGTTGCTGCTAGCTAATTAAATACTCACTTTAGTTCCATGATTTTTTTTTTCCAACATAATTATTTATAAGAATAGTATAAAGAGGTTAAAATAACAAAAATAGATAGAACTTACAATTTTTAAGTAGATAATTATTTTTTAAAAATAAACAAATTAACTTAAGTCAGATAATCCAAAAATATTTCTGTATCTCTGTTTCTATAAGAATTAGATATTTAACAAAATAATATATTCATATTGTATACATACAAATTAGGGTTCGTTTGGTAGATATGTTTAGATATATCAAGATAGATAAGAATAGGATATGTATCGTAGATAATGTTAGATTTGTATCGTATCTTATTGTTTGGTAGATAAGATATAAAAATATAGATAGTCAATCTTGTTGTTTGAGACATTAGTTACAAATATAGATTACGAACAAAACGACAAAAGTAACCTCAAAAAATAAAAATGAGGTTAGCGACATTACTACCACCAACGTAGCAGTCGCTACCACCGTAGCGATCGCTAGCCCGCCTAATTAACCTTCGAAACATAAAAAATAAGGCTAGCGACCGCTAGCTACCACCCTAGCGGTCGCTAGCCTGGCTGACTGTGCAGATTGGATACAAAACTGGCAATTGACGAGAGATGGGTAACCTCTGCGAAACAGTGATTTAGCAACGGGCCATGGAATAAACACGGGCTCGCAGGATAGGCCAAGATACAAGAAATAACTACCAAACGGAGGGATAGACCAAGATACCTTAGCAATCTTGGGCCAATCCCTCCTACCAAACAAGGCCTACAATACATAAATCTAGAGAAGTTGGACCGGAAGGCTACACTAAGGCAACAAGTGACTTTTCGTGAACGAGTATTATGCATCCCTTATCTTTTAGGGTGAGAATCTGGATTATACAATTGAGGTCAGATTAAAATATAAAGAAATTGACTCCAAAACTGGAGTATTTGTAATTCTGAGGTGAGGGGCATTTTTTCGTCAAAATTACTAGTGCCACATGTAATAATAATTATTTTTATTTTATTGATATGTATATATATAGATCTTAAGCACTAGATATCTCTTCGACTTCTGAAAGCTTCAACTTAAATAAAAGCTAAGACAGATAACATACTTTCTTTTGGCTTTGAAATTTTTGAGTAGAATAATAATAGTAGCGTTAGTGTAACAGTGATTATGGGATGGTTATAGACAGTTCTAGTTCGTATGACTTATCTTAAATTCTACATATATAACCCTTTAATTTATTCTTGTATTAGAATTTCAAATAATATTAGAGGAAACAAAAACCTCTCCTTCCTCACCATTTCACAATAATATTCTCAATAAAATTTTGTGCTGCAAATGTTGTCTGGGGCAGAATCAGATGCGACATTTCTAGCACAACTTGTTCGCATGTGACACTTTTGTTGGCAATAAAATATTTTCTTTTCTAACTTGGAAATAATGAAATCTTGGCTTGTCTTGTCGGTAAACAAAAAACGTCAAAACAAATCAAAGTTATTCAGAAAAAATTTCTGCAAATATGACATATATGTGGGATAAAGCCATCAGTTTAAACAAACTAGTTAGGTTAAATTTAGAAAAATTGAGTCGAACCCAAACAAAAAAATAAATTTGGTTATATTATTTTTATGTTCGGATTGGTTTCGGTTTTAAATTTTAATAATTTTGGTATTTTGGTATCGTTTCGATTTTAAAGGTCAAAATACGAAATAATTGAAAATCTAACCAAATTACACGGATATAATATTTATTTATGTCTCATAGTTTAGTAATCTGTAATATTTAGTTTGGTAGAGATGTTTATTGTGGAACTAATTAAAAGTTTATAAATTTTTTGGTTAGTCAATTTTGTACCTAAAAATCCAGTTCTATTAAGTTTGATTTTAGATTATATGGTTCAATTTAAATTTCAATTTCTTATAGTAATACAAATTTTGATTCGTCCGATTTTTCAATTCAGTACTATTGAGTAATCTAATTGAACCATGCTCGCCCCTAATTAGGAGAGGAGTTGAAACTAGATTAATTTGGCAAGCATAAAAACCTTCCGACTCTCTTTACAACTTATAAAATGATGGCTCAATAAAAGAACAAATATGTTGAAGTGATGAAAGATGGTAACATTAGTAGTGTAAAGGAATCGAATTAGCAGTGTAGAGGACTAGTCTTGTTGATTTGAATTTTGGTAAGCCAAGCCTTCATTATTAGTTGGATTTTGTTGAATCTCAATATCAAAATATATCAGATAGATCGAGAGAGAGAGAGAGAAGAGGGAAAGAGGCCAGAATTTGTTATATCTTCTAACTGAATTCAGTTTCTCGAGTTACAAAGAAATATTATGCGTGTAGCTGTATACATATACTAACTACAAAAGCTAATACTGTATCAACTAACAAAAGCGTGATAACGCTTTTTATTAACTAAAGCTCTTTTATTACTGAGCATTTATTTACACGCATGCAAAGCATGCATATGCTCCTCCAGACCATTCGAACCCTTCAGCTCTTCTTCCATCATCTTCAATTTCATCAGATTTTAAATTGACATGGAATTTTATTCCAAAAAGTACTACATTAATTTGATTTGTGTGTGTGTGTGTGTCTAATTTATTCATTTCGACTTCTGTGATATGATAATGGCATCCATATGCTTCATTAATTTTCTAATGTTTTTTTTAAAGCCTGATCCAATAAGAATCACGACAGACTCAAGATGATCATCTGACAATTATTATATTGGAAGTAAAGGTAAGGAGTTGGCTGCATGGTTTAAATAAAACTGTGGTTGGAAATTTTTCTCGATCACTTTATGTTGATCTTTCTTCTTAAAGCTCAATATTCTAAATTTAAATATCCATATATAGTACATGAAGGATTAGAAAAATGTAGAAAAGTAGTATATAATATAAAAGTTAATAGACATTGAAAAATATAAGGAAAGTAGGAGTGTCTGAGCTTTAGGGTATTTTTCCAATCTAAATTGATGTGGCTTCCAACAAGTTTTGAAACACTGTTTGGCTATTGGCATCGCCGCATCTTACTTTTGGTGATTAACAATTCACTAATATGATCATCTTCAACTTTCTTTTTTCATTTTTCTGTCGCTCAAATTTATTTATTTTATTATCACGAAAACTTTCTTTTATGGGAATATGACCTAACCTCTTTTGAACACAGGTATGTGAGTTTGGAAATATATATATTTTTAAACATGATCTTGTAGTTTAGTTAATTGGTATTTATCACTCATGTAAGTGTAGGAAATTGCGGATAGGATCCTTTATTCGTTTATTGTGTCCTAATAGGATTAGTGCATCCTTGTTAATTATCTTAAAATTATATTATAACATAATTATTAAAATTGAAGAAAAATATTAAAAATTATAAAAATAAAAATGAGACACTGACTAGACATCAAAAGTAGGACATAGAATCTCATGTAAGGATATGGGGTCGATCCTCACTTCCTTTGAAAACTAACTAAAAAATTACGTAAAACAACCGTAAATTGAAAGTTGAAAATAAAAAATCGTAATATGTGTGTGTCTGTGAGTGGGGGGGTGAATGATTAAATTTGATAGTAGTCATTGGTTTATTTTATTTAAGAAAATGAAAAATGAGAAATGGAAACGTATTTTCATAAAGTATCATTTAACTCGATATATTGAACATCAATATGTAATTTTGAAAATGCAAGACAATTCAGAAAAATGTCATTACTTTATTTTGGTTACTTATGATTTTTCTTTGTGATTTATAGTGGTGGGGCTATGATATAGATACCAATTTGATGCGTGTAGCATATGTTTTATCTTTCAACTAAATATATATACATATAATTATATTTTTTAACTTTTTGTTGAAAACTCTTTTAACTAAACTTATGTCAAACATGTTATTAGATTGTAATATATTATGCTTTCAACAAGGGAAAAAAATTATCATACTATCTGAGTTTGTTTTCAAACCTAACATATTGTGTCAAATTCAAAATGTTATTTAGTAATGATATTTTGTTAATCATATGGCCGAACTAGAGGATCCTAACGAACTATATAATTTTTCTTCAGTCTCATATAATATAAACAAAAAGAAATATAAATAAAATTTGCCTACTATTAAAAATAAATGAATAAAAGGTAGCTTAGATAAGCATGCGTGGTGTGCAATTGATGCAGTCAAAGACTCAAAGTTGAGAGGAGTAAAGAAACCTAATTGATATGAGCATCCCAATTCGCAGCTTTGCACGCAATATACGCACTCAACCGATAGGTCCGGTCATGGGCTTAGGGAAAATGTATTTGTAATTTGAAATAGACTTGTACAAATTTGATATGATTACAAATTAATTATCATTTTTTAATTTTTATTTTGTTTATGACTCATAAAATGTCATGACGAGGACTGTAAACCGGCACTCAAATATACTCATTCGGGTTTTGACTGATAGCTGAATGTGAGTGAGCTAGTAATTCGTGAGTTCATACTCCAATAATTCCTAAAATGATTGCATACAATGAACCAACGCAACCTCGACAAAGAATTGTGTATACATATGCATACAATATATATCCCCGTCAGTGATAGATATGTGGTTAGGTTTCTCCACTGCATTAAGAATATCTTCTACAAAAACCAATTTTACAAATACATTTTTTTATCTCCTTTAATTTGGGAAAATATGAAGATAATTCTTTTACAATCACGGTTGTTGAAATGAAATATTATAAACCCCAATCGACAAAAAAATAACTATATATTTAGCAGTATTTGGATACGGATTGAATCCATCTTACATGTTTTGATATGAAATTGACGAGATTTCCCCCTAAGATTTTGATGGATTTCATAGCGTCTGATTAGGTTATCAAGACTAGATATAATCAGATGATACTCGTTGGCGACAGCAAGCATTTAAGGTGAATTAGCCAGAAATTTATATGTTACGTTAGTATCTTCATCTTAATGTATCATTTCATACTTCAAATTTACAACATATTAGACAGAAGTCACATAATACAAAATAAAATAAGGAAACTTAGAAAATAAAAAGATGACAAGTATCATCATCATTCTAAAGCATCCCATCTTATAATCGTTCTTCAAACAAAAACCCACTTTTTCTCTCCTTTTTATTTGGAAATTATTCTTTGATATTGAATTGCCTACTCGATTAAACTAGTTTAATATTTGACAAATAGGCTAATAATCCAATTCCTCGAAGGGAAGGAAGATGCTTGCGGCTATTCGGTTTATAAAATAAGCACACTTTGTTTTGGTCTAAATGTGAACACAACACTGACTCACTGAGTCTGCCCTTTTTTTCCCTACATTTAACATTGATTAAAGCAAGCATTGTGGATTATCTTTAGTCTCCGTGTGTGTTAAAAATAAATAAATAGTTGAAGATTGGAATATTATGTCCTTTTATTTTGCTATATATCACGGGGTGACGACATATTCCTTGTGGTGCTGATTCCACTAACAAGAGAGAGATTAAATTATCTTAATCGTTAATTCTATGGTTCAATTAAGGAAGCAAATTAGTATAGATAAGTGTGCGCAGTTACAAATTAAAAAATGACAACACATGGTATGCTCAGCTGCAAGGGTTTAATTGGTGGAGTTGGGTGCAGGTGTGACATGTCATCTTACCTTCAACTTCCTTGAGCCCTGCGCTGTTCGAATTAATTAAACCCATTTTGTTTTTCTTTATCTTTTCTTTGACCCAAGTAGTTATAAGAACCCCACAGGCTAAGCCCAAATTTCCCAAACAAAGATAACAGAACGGTCCTCATCTCTATTAGTTATAAATCCCAAATATAGTACGTATACACAAATTTTGACTATATTTAAGGTATTCTTATTTAATTAAATTTTTAAACATATGATAATATTTTGTATCTAAAATTATTCAACTTGTGATAATAATTATCTATTTCTGACATATTTATGATTTAGATCTAATATTTTTTCGTTATGGTCCCGTCAATAGTAAAAAATGAAGATGGTAGTTTAAGAAATGGACTCTATTTCTGAGCATTCCAATTGCAATTCGACTGTCCAATTCCTGAAGTTTCTTGAAATAGGTAAATCATGGCATATATCTTGTGTTGAGTGTCCATATCGGCATACAAATATTCAATTTCAAAACACAATAAACAAAATTGTGATCATTGCAAGGCAAAAATGTCTTACTCTAATCTTCACACTAACTAAACTATGTCTGGAACATGAAGATAGTGAAATTAGAGAGGGCATGAATAGACACGACACTAAACTAGTTCATTAAGGCACGATGTTCACGTCGCTGCAATTAGCACGAAACCAGTTTATCAAGAAGTGCAGTCTATTTGTACGTATTAGGATCTTATCATTCATCACGAGTAGCACTCCTTGTAAAACAACCAATTAAAAAATAAAAAATAAAAATGAAAGAACCAAGTTTGACATTCACAGTGACATGATAGCTATAACAAGTAGACTGAACATCCATAGTGATTGAAAGGGTCTGCTGTGGAAACCTCCAGAGGTGGTTTCATTTTTTAGTGCTGCACCAAAACCTGCCTCAGGTACTTCACATTCTCCATATGCCATATTTTCCTGCATATTTAAACACGTTACTCAATCACCCTTCTTTCATAATTATGACCCAAAACCATAAGTTATCAAGAGATAAGCAAACCTTGCAAGATGATATAGTTTTGCAGCCGCAAGCCCGTTGTCCATTTGCCATATCTACTGCTTCAGGTGCTCCACCACCATCACTTCTCTGCAAGATTCCATATCATTATGGTTTGGTTTCATTCATATCATGCAAATTTTCATTGAATTGAACGCAGAAGTACCTTGTAAAAATCAACTGCAATGAAATTGGGCCACCTTCTACCAGCAGCTTGATAACATGTGTTCATCATATCAGCTAAAGGGCCTGAATTGTGTTTGCAAGCTGTGGCCACATCTGGATTATCTGGGAAGTAGTTCATTAAAACTAGGGACCTCGATGTTACATTCATAGCGGGAGATTCTGCACGATTTGGGCACGATCCAGCTACCATTCCACCATTACCATCTGCAAGTTGAAAATCCTATTAGTAATGGCTAAAGATTGTATATGTTGATACAAAAAATCAAAGCTCACATTGGTTTTCTACAACGTATCTCCATTCATACGCAATGCCTTCTGAAGATTCCTTGGAAGATTTAGACGTGAAGACTACTAAACGCTGGTTCTGTCTGATCATGTCATCAACTGTCGGCCAATTTCCACCATTTTTGGGCATTCGAGATACTGGAAACCAGTATTTGTTCAATCCAGAGGCGTTAAAAACCTTTGTCAGGCCATTAGGAGATGTAACATAATCTTCTATAATTATGGTGACTATTTCAGTTGGATTTGCTTCAAGAAACACTCGAACCTCGTTTAGAACACTTTTAGCTGGGACCTACAAACAAAATCACCAGATCAGAATCGAATAGCGCAGGCATATAAACTAGACAAACATTATTGGATCTGGACAAATTGGTTGGCGCGTAAAAGAAAATTTTAACACTTGTCACATGCAATTCATTCCATTGAGATAAGTAGCAGCTTTCATGTACATATACTTACAAAAGCTGTGTAGTTGAAGCACTTCCCCCCAAACGAGTGGCATAACCAGATGTCATTCTCGAAGTCATACATGTCGAGCATCAACCCTCTGACCCCATTCTGTAGTGAATGTTTTAACATAAACCATCAAGGTTGTATAATCAATCAAGTACGTATCCAATAAAACAGCTTCATCACATCTATTTATTTGGGATGGGGGGGACAAAGAAACAGAATGAATAACTATCCAGATTGCTAAAATGATTTCCAGCATGCTTACGAAGTGTTTCTTGTTTTACTATAATATGCTTTAATGAGAAGCTCAAAAGTCTTCAATACGCTGAGCTCTATTATGTTACATTTTAGCTCATTATGTTATATTTCATCTATACCATAAGCTGTGTTTGGATTAACATAATCACCCAAAAACATAAAATTGAGAATAAATTAATCAAACTAGCCACAAATGGTGTATCAGATGGGAATATATTTTTAGGTCTTATATATTTCCAGAAATGAAGTTCTTCATATTCCAGGTTTCATCAACTTTATTTCAATCGATAAATATGTTTCCAACATTCTTTCTCTTTGCTACGGGTAATTAAAGGCCACTTTCACAAGCATCAAAACACGGCCTACATTCTAGAATCCTTGGAATTGCTTTGTTATTATAAATCGTAGAACATAATTCAAGCATAATGGTCAACATTAAAAGCAAAGGCACAAGTTTTCATTAATATGTTCTAAATATGAAAGCTAGAGTTCATTTCAAGAATTTAGCAATGCTTTATGTAAATAAATTTACGAGGTTAAGTACGTAAATTCTTTAATAATTAATAATTTGCAGAGAGCCTTACTACACACCACTTTTGAGAATTCATTTACATGCTTATAGCTTAGAAAACCACCACCGCATTAAACACAAAATTACATGCAGTAAAGGTGGCAGTTCTGATATTTTGCCAGACCATTCCCATCACTATTAAATAAGGAGCTAGTATAATTAGTACCCTCCCTGCCAAACAATAAGTAAAAGCCTCCAATTCTTTATTTAAAAGTCAAAATTTATAATCAATAACTTGAAATATTTAATCATCCAACAAACATTCATCCACCACCAGTGGAAAACAGCAAAACGGACGACGTCTTTATGCACGCCCCAACTACCCCAAACACATAATTTCCCGATGACAGCACATATTAACATGAGAAGTAAATAAAATACGCATAAAAAAGAAAAGACGAAAATATAAATGCTTTACGTTTAGCTGATCGGTGACGGAGTCCTGCTGATTCTGTGGGGCTAGAATTATGCCTCCAGTTTCCGACCTCACCCCCAATCTAGCAAAGGCGTTATGCGTGGTTAGCCACGTGTAACTGTTGTACGGCAATCCTTTCACCTAAATTCCGATCATATCAAGATTAATCATCAATAATCATTTCATCCCCTCAAGATTCTGTTCAAATGAATGATTTTTTGACGTAATTCAAATATTGGATAACAGAAAATTACTATTGGCATTTCATCCCCTCAAGATTCTCTTCAAATTCAACACGACAGAGCAAGTAATTCAGAAAATTTTCTCCATTTCACGGCTTATTATTCCGATTACCACATTCAATTGGAATATGAACGGAGGTCGCAGAAATTAGTAAAACCTCTAAGTTACGGGTACGTATATGACCAACACCGACACACATACCTTAGAAAGAGGATTGATGGGCTGAATTCGAGTGCACCATGGCCTGACATTACCATTCGCTAGGCAAGTCTCACAGTGCAGCCCTGCATCACAACTTTGCTCGTCAAGCAGAATTCTCCACTCTGTAACCATCCAAAAGAAGCGCATCAATAATCAGAGAGTGAGAGAGCGAGAGAGATCTACACACGGAGAGAATTTTGCGAATCACTACAGAAGAAGCAAATTACCTTAAGAGCAGAGGATTGGGCAATGATAAAATGGCGAAGAACAGCACCAGAATAGGGAATTCATCGTAAATCCATACCTGTATCCATATTTCCATTCCAAAACATTAAAGTAATATCAACACTATACATACATTTACGAAATGTGAAGCATGAAAATTTTCGTTACCGGAATAAGTGATTCTGATAAGTAACCGTCATCTTCTCTCTCTCCCAATCTTCCTTTCTCTTTCTTCGAAACCGATTAGCGTGTCTACTTGGAATTCAGTTAAGAAAGAGAAACTTGAAAGCAATGGAGGGTTTGTTTATAGAATTGAAACTGTTTAATGCCCGCGCTTCAGCTTTCTTAAGCAGTAAAAATTATCTGTAATGCTTTTGAATTCTATCATAAATAACATTTTAACCTCGTCCGTGAAAATTTAACAGCATTATCTCGCATAAAGATTTCAAACTTATCACAAATTTTTACCCTTTAATTGTGAAGATTTAGTTTATAGTCGTTATAAAATTTAAAGCATTTAGCTACTAAAAAGTTTCGTTATGAATTATTTAAAGAAACTGTAATTTATTAAATTTCTCCATTTGAAGGGTGGTCAGTATCTAGGAAAGCAGTCGAATTATTCAATTAGAAAATTTAATCAACAATTCAAATAGGATTATAAAGTAGCCAATCAGATTAATTTATATTCAACATATCGGTAGGTAGAAATACAATCATGTACGATCAATTATCATTAAATAGTAGGAAAAAATAAAAAAGGTGATTTGCTAATTTCCACGTGTTTTTGTTGGGCTTTTATGTGGCCAACAAAGGAAATTTATTTGCACGCAAACATTGTCATAACTTGTTATTTTGGAAAATTTTCATGTTTTAAATATGGATAATTGTATTTATAGTCCCCATTTGATTAACTATAGCTCTTTATTTTTAAAAGTAATAAATATATTAACAAAATAAAACAATTGTTTCATTCCTATAGCATCCGGACATATGAAAAAGGAAAAAAACACTGGAGATCAACAAACCCAACTTTATAATTCCTTGTAAAGGAAGTTTACAACTCTTCTATTATTTTTATATGTGTCGGTACAAATATGATATCATTTATTTTCAAATCCATAATCATGAATCGAACAAAAGTATTATTTACATATACACGGTACGAACGAATAAAAATATTATTTATATTGAAGAAAATTATGAATTTTACATTCTAAGTCTAAAATATCATTTATATTGAACAAAAGTATCATTTGTATTTGATAGGATACGGCCCAACTACCAGGCCCAAGCATCAGGCCCAATACAAGTAAACTCGACATCAAGCTCGGCCGGACAAGTTCGGCCCATGAAGACCCTAAAGTCGGTGGGAACGCAGAAAGCTCACCATATCTAAAAGAATCCTAATTCAAGAGGATAGGATCTCGAATCCTAGTTAGAAGACTTGGATTCGAGATCTCAGTCAATACATTGTGTATAAATAGAGCTAGATTAGACGACATATAGATTCATTCACCTCTTTGTAATCGCCTTACACCTCAATACACATACTCTCTCTCGCCTGTGGACGAGATCTTATTCACGATCGAACCACGTAAATCTTTAGTGTTCTTGCGATTTATTTCCTTTACGAATTTAAGATCGATCATCGGCGCCGCCGTGGGAAACGAAATTTTGTGTTTTCGATCAACCACCGCTTATGTGGAAATAATCATGACCAGTACACCGAAGCCATGCATCCAGACCGTCACCGCAACAACAACGCCGACGGCGAAAGGGAACGCCGAGCTCAACTCGGGAAGAGCCCAATCGAGAGAAGAAACCCAGGGGCATATCCAAAGTCTCGACGAGCACGGACACCCCGCCTCGCAGGAGGCAGTTACCATAGCGAAGGCAATCGTAGTAATAATCCGGGGAACCTCCGCCCATAGTAAACCTCGACGACGCCGCTGCGGATTTCGAGAAAAATAAGGAGAGCTTTCCGCCTCCTCGGTGACACGTGGTCGGCCACGCCCGAAGAACGGTACACCAAGCCTCATCTAGATACGAGGCATCACAACGAGAGGTCGGGCCCAAACCGACCGCACAAGCGAACGAGCAACGCGGGAGAGACGTCGTGATCGCCGCGCCGGCCTCGATCGCGAATAACCATCCAACAACTCCTCCCCGATCTCCGGGGACGAGCAGCAGCAGAAAAGGCATCGTGGTCGACGCGAAGTCGGTCCGAGTCACCTAAACGAGTTCGATCGTCGAACTCCGTCCCGCCTCGGAGGACGGCCGATGGATACGGAAGATAGCCACCCGTTCTCAAATAGAATACTCAACACTTCTCCTGATAAGTACCGGTACCAAGCATCGCCTACGACGGGTCGAGGGATCCATGTAACTTCCTCTCGCAGCTCCAATACAACATGATCAACCAACGCCTCACCACCCATATGTGTAAACTCTTCCGGAGTTACTCGTCGACAACGCCGCAGTGGTTCGACAGCCTACCCACGGAAGCATCGACTTATCGCGACCGATGGTCGCCTTCCACCAAGGTTCTTCCAAAGCGGAATCAAAACGCCATCAGACACCTCCTCACCATAAGACAAAGCCAGAATGAGTCCATCGACTTCATGACAAGGTTTAACAAGGAGTGTTTGAAGGTCAAGACGTGAACGACCGTTAGTCATCTCGCCTTCCAAAACGGCATCTTGCGGGGCTTTATACCGAGAGATCGCAATCACGAACCCGTGCTCGCAATGTAGTCAGGCGATAGCCAACCGGTTCGCCAAAGCGGACGAGGCCGACAAAAGAAAGCGCGAAGCGCAAGGCAGACCTTCGAAAAAGGAAGAAGAGACGAAGAAGGGAAGATCGGAACCAAGGCGGCGAAGCGCCGATGATTACATCGCCCGATAAAGTTCAGGCTCGGTCCGCTGCGACGCTTCGGAACGACCTCAATACACCCCGCCGACGGCCGAGAGCGTAAATCACGCACTCCATATGAACCTCGCTCGAGAAGCCTCGACCGATGACGGGAGGAAGAGGTGCCGACCTATGGATAAATCGCTCATTCCATGATGATTACGGCACGACATCAAGAGTGCAAAGAGCTCATGGGTGAAATAGAGATGCCGGTTCAGACGGATCCTCAAGAAATACTAAGGATGAGTCGCCAAGCCGACCAAAGTCAAAAGAAGAAAAATGTAGGAAGAGGGAAATTGTGCCCCTACAAAAACAAAGCGCAAGACCGACGAGGAAGGAGATGACGAGCCCCAATATGACGGGTGGTTCCACAATTACGGGCTCCTGGGGTCACGAAGTCCTCCTCAAGGCGGATGCTCAAGTCCTAGAACCGCGAACCTACCAATAAGAGGTTCAGAAGGACGAGGCGATCACCTTCTCCGAAGACGACCCGCATCGCGACAAGATTCTCACCGTGATGCGCTGGTGATCCGTAGTAGTCGCAAATAAGTTGGTAAAACGCGCTTACATCGACAACATGCGGCCGGTGAGCATCCTCTTCAAGGAATGCTTTGACAAGCTAGGAGAGAAGAAGACACCGCACAGCACCGCCGCCACTCAAGCTTCGTCCGTGAAGAGACGCCCGTAAGGAATAATCGAGCTACCCGTCACGGTGGGGAAAGCACCAACGACCTCGACCAAGGTGGTGCAGTCAGAAGAAGGCCAACTCGCCAGATAACATCATACTAGGCGAGGTCAATGAACGTAGTGGCGGTATGCTCAACGCACCACCGACGATAAAAATACCCACCACGAGGGGAACACCGTGATCCGATGCGATCGAAGCAAGCTGCTGAGTAGATGCAGTTGCTTTACGAGGTGCCGGACCTCGGTCCAACACCCACAGCATAGCAATTAAAGAAACCCAAGAGTTGAGTCCGAAGACATCGCCACTCCCGGCGGTCCGTGGAAGAGGTCGATTGTATAAAGACGAGCCATTGAAGGTCGCCCGTGTTGGTTTCACCACGACACCGGTGAAGGATCGATCATCCAACTCCTAAGGGAATTCGGACGGTTTGCTTGGTCTCCTCGACATGACCGAGTCTCGCCGAGTATCATCACTCGGCTCAACATCGACCGAACATAAAGCCGCTCGGCTGAAGCAAAGAATCTTCGCACGAACGGAACCAAGTCATTCATGACGAGGTGAACCACCTATTAAAAGCACGCATACCGCTCGAGGTCAAATATCCGACCGGATAGCCAACCCGTGATGGTGAAGAAAGGAGGAGGGATGGCGAATGTGTATCGACTACACCGACCTCAACAAGCATTGCCCAAAGGATTGCTATCTCCTTCCCAACATCGACAAGAAGGTCGACGCGTTGGTCGGGTACGAAGTCTTCGCTTGGACTTATACAGTGGTATCACCAAGTCCCGATGGACGACGAAGACGCGCCAAGACAGCCTTCATTACCGACTTCGGTCTTCGTGATATAAAAGATGCCATTCGCCTTAAAATGCAGGGCTACCTATCAAAGGATGGTGGACAAAATATTTCACCCTACATAGGTCGAATGTGGAGGTATACGAGACGACATCGTCGTCAAAAGCAAGAAGAAGCGCATGTGTGGCCGACCTCCGGATCGTCCTCGGCCTTCTTCGGAAAATCAACCTAAAGTCAATCCCTAAATGCACGCTTGCATCCGGTCCGAAAGTTCTTGGGTGTTGGGTTTCATGAAAGGCTAAAAGCAAACCCGACCAAGGTCCAAACCATTTTGAAATGAAGATGCCAAGACCATCCATGACGTACACAAGTCGACAGGATGCATAGCCGCACTAAGCCGCTTTCAAAAGCCGCGGATAAGCCTACCCTTCTTCAAGATACTCAAAAGCCCCAAATTCTCATGGGATGAGGTGCACAGTCCGTCCGAAGACCTCAAGAGCTACCTCGCCGAGCTCCCACTCTATCCGTCCCGAAGAGGAGAGGTCCTTTCTCTACCTCGCCGCCTCGGACGAATCCATAAGTGCGCTTGCACGAGAAGAAGGACGCCGCCCGGTGTATTTCATCACCGAGCACTAAAAGGCCTTAAACGAGGTATCACCGGAGAAGCTTGCCTTAGCATTGGTAAATACCGCGAGGAGACTACGTCCGCATTTCCATGCACATCGCATACAAGTCCTCATCGACTACCCACTTCGGCAAGTATTGACGAAGCCCAAGCATCGTGGAGAATCGCGAAATGGGCAATCGAATCGGGCGAGCACGATATATCCTTCGCCCCGCCAGCCATCAAAGGTCAAGCCCTAGAGGATTTCTTGCCGAGGCTAACTGCCGAAACCGAAGCCCACCGAGTCCAGACGATTTACGATGCCAAAGCCGAACCGTGGTTGAAACACCGAGGAGGCTGGCAACTCTACGTTGACGGGCTTCGAAAAATGCGCAATGGAGCGGTATCTTACCCCAGGCCCGACAACCAAGAGATCGCTTACTCACTTCGGTTCACATTCAAAATACGAACAACGAAGTGGAGTACGAGGCACCGATCGCAGGACTTCGCCGCCAAAGTCTCCGTGACACGAGCCGTGCAAGTTCACAATGATTCTCAAGTCGTCGTAAGCCAAATGTTGGGAAAATACGAGGCAAAAAGCGGCGAATGAAGAAGTATCTTGAAAAGCAAAAGCCTGCAACGGACTTTCTCACACTTCCGTGTAGTTCGCATCCCAAGGGAGCAAAATAGTCGAGTGACATCTTAAGTAAATTGGCCTCGCCATCAACAAACCCGCCAAGAGATAAGTCCAAAGCGTGAGCATAAACGATGCCAAGATGGAGCCGAGGTTAACATAGTCTCGGATGAAGAACCCAATTGGATGACTCCCATTCGAGAGTACTGGAGAAGGCGAATCGCCCCACGACAAGTTTGAGGCTAGGAGGATCCCGAACAAATCTGCGATATACAATCGAGCAGTGAGTCCTATACTGAAAGTCATATCTCCAACCTCTTAAGGTGCTTGGGGTCGAACCAAGCTAATTACGTTCTACGAGAAATACACGGGTTCGCATGCGAAGCCACATCGGACCCCGAGCCTTGTCAAAGAAAGTCATGCGATGGGGATACTATCACAACAATGTTCCAAGACTCAATGGACCTCGTAAAAAGTGTCCAAGTGTCAAATCCACGGAACGCACTAAGGCTACCATGCACCGACCTCACCTCCATGCAGCCCTCGCCGCTTATGCAATGGGGATCGACATTGTGGGCCCTTTGTAAAGCACCGTGACAGCTCCATTTTTAATTGTTGCGATCGACTACTTCACGAAGTGGGTGGAAGTCGAGCCTCGCGAAAATCACAAGCAAGAACGCCTCAACTTCGTATGGAAGAACATAGTGTGTCGCTCGGCATCCCCATATCCTCCTTTCTGATAACGGAACACAATTCACGGATAAGACATTCAAAGATTGGTGTCAAGAGCTTCTGATCCAACAAAGTTCACCTCGGTGGCCCATCCTCAAGCAAATGGTCGACCGGGTTACCAACAGACCATCGTAAAGGGTCTAAAACTCGCCTCGACCGAGCTAAAGGCCTCGGTGGAAAATTTACCACAGTCTTATGGTCGCATCAACAACGCCTCGGACCTCGAACGGAGAAACACCATACAGTTTGGTGTATGGAACCGAAGCGAGGATCCCCGCAGAGATCGGAGTACCGAGTCCTCGCTCCATCGACTTCTCTCGCCAAGCAAATGGGAAAATCTACGAGCTGATCTAGACTTACTCGAAGAAAGAGAGACCTCGCCACATCAGGAAGCTCGGTAAAGCAACAAGTAGCTCGGATTACAACCAACGCGTTAAAACCCGACAATTCGAGCGGGCGACCTCGCATCTCGAAATAATGAAGTCGAGAAAGCCGCAGCTGCTCGGCAAGTCGGAAGCCACACGGGAAGGACCTTACCGGTCGACGAAGTCCTCGGCAAAGGGCCTATAAGCTCGCTCAATTGTCCGGTGAGCAATTACCCAACGATGGCACATCATCCATCCAAGAAATATTATGCATAAGTGTCAAGGGTCGGGTCTTGTTCGGTCATATTTTAAAGTCCTGCTTAGAGTCCGAGTCTTATTTGGTGGTCGCATTGCCTTTTATCAATAAAATATTATTTTTACGAGTTCTACTTGTCACTAATGCATAATTAATCTTCACATTATTTACCCTCACGGAGGACAAATTCTCGACGGAGGTCGATTACATCGTTTCATACGAATGTAAATCTAAACAGCAGCATGCTACACACGAGATCGACTACACCGCTTATTTCAAGCGCCTTCTATGTAGACGAAGGGACCACCCTCCCGACGACCTCGGCAAAAACAGAACCATTCCTACATACGAGATCGACTACCTTCGCTTATTTCAAGCGTTCTCTATGTGTAGCGAGGGACCACCCTCCCACGACCTCGGCAAAAACAGAACCATTCCTACATACGAGATCGACTACCTTCGCTTATTACGGTTCGTTCTCTATGTAGATAAAGGGACCACCCTCCCGACGACCCTCGACAAAACAGAACCCCACCTTGACGAGAACGATTTCTTTCAAACGAATTTCACGAGGACGAACTACTTTCGATATTACTCTTGTTCAAATACAAAGTCAACAAGAAACCATTCTTATTAAATAAAAGATGACAGTTACATTTTACGAGGACGGAGCGGATCGGGAAAAGTCGAGCCAATCCCTAGAAAAATCGAATTCAAAGCTCATCTATGCTAATCCTACCTCTACCTCGCCTTCGGTCTATATTACGGCCCGCCAACGACCTCGGTCACTGACGATGCAGCTCGCGAGCTCGGCCTCGACCACTTGATGACGCCGGCCCGACGCTGGAGGGTCCACGACGTTCGAGGCAATAGCACGCCTCTTGTGCGCGCCACTCGGATCGTCATAATTTGGTTCATTTATTCTAGATCGAGAAGCTCCGCAAGAAGAGGCCTCGCATCCCGTCAAGTATTTCGTCGAGCCGTGGTTGTCGAGCGATGTGATTTTGATATGCTCCCGAGCCTTTTCAATTCAGCGTCTCGCCTGTGAATCGCCGGAGGTCCACCATATTCGCGCTGCACTCTCGAACAACGGGCAGCACCTCGACAACCTCGCTTCAACCTCCGGATCGCTATCCCACCATTTCGTGGATAACCTCCTCGACTCGGCATGCTCCTCGGCTATCACCTTGGCCTTCTCTGGCGACCTCGAACGCCTCCAATTCCAAAAGGCGAGCTCGAGATCGTCACAGCCTCCCGAAGGCTCTATGTGACATCGGACTCACCGACGCGGCCAAGCCGCCTTTATATGGAGGAGTTCGACCTCTTTCAACTCAAGAGCCCGCGATAGGTCTTCGATTCGGTTCAACCAAGGAGAAGCATCAAGCATTTCGAGAGACAATCGAATAAAAAAGATAAGTTTCTTAACATAAACTTGTCATTTTATTAACATGCCCTTAGCAAAATCAATGTACATTTACATTAAAAAAAAGGTAAAAAGATGGGATCAATCGACCCTCCGGAAGCTTCGCCACGCCCACATTCGCCGCCTCGACGCCTCGATAGCCGCAGCCTCTTCCGCCTATTTCCGCCCGATAGCCGCCTCTTCGAACCACCGAGTCTCGACGCCTTTGAAGCATCACCGCACCCGACCCTCAGATAATCGGATAGTAAAGCTTGGTCGGGATCCCGATCCACGGACAAAGCGCGAACGGACTCATGGACAAAAGAACCGGGAGGAGGCAGGGTTCTCGCGAGACGGAAGCTCCTTCGTGCCGCGGACGATCACATCAAAATAGGCCTCTCGGGACATTGTCCTCGGTCTCGCGCACCCATACTGGCTTTGTCCAGTGCGGGTAGTCCTCGGCGACATCTTCGATTGCATCCGAGACGGCGCGCTTATTAAGCACTTCGGCCGCGTCCGAGACCATCCCGGAGAAGCTCGCCGACATGAACAGCCTCTCCGCAAAGGCACGAAGCGTCTCTCCCTGCGAGCTCGCCATGTCCGCCTCCCGACGGCGAACCTGTTCCACCTCGGCCTCATCAAGGCAACCTCGGACTTCGCCGCCTCGCCGCCTCCTCCACCATACATGCCTCCGCCAACCTCGCCGCGCCGCCAATCAATGGCCGTCGATCAGCCGCTTCTGTTTGACGAGGTCCGGACCTTAGCCTCGCCCTCGGATATTTCTTTAGTAAGGAGGTATTCTCCGCCTCCACCTCCCGAAAGCATACCGGCCACCTCATTAAATCAGAACGGCGCCTTCAAGTAATCCGATATAAGATCGACATACTGACACCTCGGCCGCCACGTCCTCGACCCCCATACATTATATACATCAGTCGAAACACGCTTTTATACTACAACACAAAGTATAAGGACAGTACAAAACCTCGGAAAGAGACGAGGCGCCGACTTGGAACCAACGATTCAAGACTCACCTCGGCAAGAACCGAGACTCAGGATTACATCCTTCCGCCTCTTCAAGCGCTTGAGTGGTCAGCAAGAAGGGATCTCGGCCCCACACTCATTTCGGCATGTCCTCGAAATCCTTTAAGGTCGGAGACCTCGGCCGCCACGTAGATCGGTTCGCCACGAGATCGGCTCCTTCCTTTCTTCTTTCTTTCATTCAAGCAGTTCACTACCAAGAAATACATAGGTCAAGATCAACACGATAATCATGCAATAAAGAAAAAGAAGTAGGGCCTCACCTTCACCGACTCCACCCCGGAGGTAGGATCATAAGGGCTAAGCCCGCCCGCAAGCTCGGCTCGAGAAGACCTCGTCAACAAGGCCAATTTTGTCCGGCGTCTCTCCAGTCACCAAGCCCTTGTCAACGAACACATCGGCGATCTTATCGATCGCCATGGAACTCCATATGTCCTCAAACCGACGTAAGAAGAACTTCTTCGCCACTTGGAGATCTTCGACTTAATCTTGGCTTTGAATTTCCTACGGGGTGATAGATAATACCACCCCGAGCCGCCTTCGCTTGCAAAAGCGAAGGACAAGCCCCAAGGTCAAAGGAAAATTATGCTATAGCATAGACACCTAGGGCGCCATATGCCGGAATGAGTTCGGCGAGTTCGGGCAAGAGATAGGCCAAACATCTCTTGGAACTCAACGATATCGTAGGGAAAGGAAGACGAAGACCAGCCTTGGGGTCTGTCCTCGTACATCGGTAATAAAACCATCCGGAGGCACAAGCCCTGTCCTCCTGACGGGCAACGAACTCAATACTAGAGGAATACTATATTGAAAACATATATCCCTAATATCGAAATACCTAGGATCAAGAAAAGAAGACACTTTGCGCAATCCCACCGAGGGAATCGCACTGCTACGTAGAAAGAGGCATATGGACACGGGTAAAACAGCAAAGACGCCAACGAATTAGACGGGAAACAGACACGATTTGACGCTTCAGCGACTCGTTATGAGAAGAAGTAGCCATTACTTACTTTTGTTTATCGATGAAGAAGACAAGGAGCTTCAAGTCGTCAATGGAGCGTAATAGTTGTTTCGCAGGCGTAGAGTTTTTGAAATTCAGAGAAATGTAGAAGGCAAGTGATAAGAGATATTGCGTATCAAGGAAGACATTCCCCTAATATGTACTTTATCGGGAATCCAACCGCTGCCAATTTAATGCGCATTAAATGCGTATCCCGCGTCCAGTACTCAGCAACGGCAGAAAATCCCGTCTTCGGCCTCGGCATAACGCCTCGTCAGGTGAAGCAAGTAAGAAGACCTCGGCCTAACGCCTCGACAGGTGAAGCCATTCACAAGACCTCGGCGTAACGCCTCGTCGGGTGAAGCCAGTCAGAAGACCTCGGCATAACGCCAAAGAAGCGGCCGAAGACCTCGGCATAAGGCCTCGTCAGGTGAAGCGAGTCAGAAGACCTCGGCATAAGGCCTCGTCGGGTGAAGCCAGTCCGAAGACCTCGGCATAACGCCTCGTCAGGTGAAGCGGTCAAGACCTCGGCATAACGCCCGTCGGGTGAGGCGGTCAGAGACCTCGCTTAACGCCCGTTAGGTGAAGCCGGTCATAAGACCTCGGCATAACGCCTCGTTAGGTGAAGCGGTCGAAGACCTCGGCACGACGCCTCGGTCTGAAAGCCGTGACACCTCGCCAGAGATACAAACAACAAAAAAAGACCTCGGCAGACGCCTCTGCGAGCACTGCATACGATATACGACGTCAGAAGCATTGAGTCAAACAATGAAAAGCATGTAAGATCGTCTAAACCCCGCTTCGTCACAACAACCCCAATCCAAGATGACCTCATTTTCAGATTTTGGGGGTTGTGATAGGATCTGCCCAACCACTGTGCCCAAGCATCGTGCCCAATACAAGTAAACTCGACATCAAGCTCGGCCGGACAAGTTCGCCCATGAAGACTCCTAAAGTCGGTGGGACGCAGAAAGCTCACCATATCTAAAAGAATCCTAATTCAAGAGGGATAGGATCTCGAATCCTAGTTAGAGAAGACTTGGATTCGAGATCTAGGTCAATACATTGTGTATAAATAGAGGCTAGATTAGACGACATAGATTCATTCACTCTCTTTGTAATCGCCTTTTACACTCTCACATACACATACTCTCTCTCTTGCCTGTGGACGTAGATCTTATTCACGATCGAACCACGTAAATCTTTGGTGTTCTTAGCATTTATTTCCTTACGAATTTAAGATCGATCAAGATTGAAGAAAATATATTATTTTTTGATGATTTGATTTATGATTTTTGTTTTGTTTTGCTTTTATTTTTGAGGGATTTATGAACTATTATTTGATTAAATAGAATCATTGTTGAGGAAGCATACAACTCTTCTTCTCCATCGCTTTTTATTAGAACCGTGCAAAACGGGTGTTCTTCTCATCGCTTTTCTTTCAAAATGTTGGGCAATACGAAAGAATTTGTTAGTTTATTAGAATTTTAAAAGGAGACTATAGGCGTAAGATGCTAAATTAATTACTATTTTATTATTATTTTAAAAGGAGGTTATGAGGCAAATGAGAGTTATGTAAAGAATTACTCTTTAATTATTCGTTATTCGGCCTTAATTCTAACTCGTTTAGTTAAACAATTATTTCACAAATGGATCTATTCAGCATATCTGTCTACTTTTAACTAGGGGTGTAATCGAACCGAGTTGAGTCGAACACCATCGTGCTCAAGCTTGGTTTGTTTAGTATCGAGTCGAGTCTCGAGTTTTATTTATCGAATATCTCGAGCTCACGAGCTTATTCGAGCTTTAATTGAACCCAAATAAACTTTCTAAATTTAGATATAAGTTTAGAATATTGATTATTTTATTTTAAAAATAAATTATTTTATCCATAATAACACGATATATTTATTGATTTCTTATAACAAATAAAAATAATTAGAGATTTAATACAATGATTACTAATTATAGAAAGAAAATAATTATATCTATTTAATAATTTTATATTTTCAAAGTAAATCAGTTAACGAATTTGTTCACGAGCTAACGAGCCGAATACTATCATGCTCAAACTTGGTTTGTTTACCTAACGAGCTTCACTAAACAAACTCGAACGAACTTTTATCGAACCGAGCTCCGAATAGCTCACGAGTAGCTTGATTCATTTACAGCCGTACTTTTAATTGATATTTCTATGTCATAACAATCTTATCGGGTGTATTTAGGGACGTGTTTTTAATAATGATATGTATATTAGCAAATACCAATATTATGACTAAAGATAAAAATGAATTGAGGGTTTAAAAAATTAACATTTTATCTCAAAGTAAGAATTAGATTAGAATGACTAGTAGAATACGCAATGTACGTCGCGGATCCTTGTTTTTAACAACCTTTTGAGTTGGTAAGGATTCGTACAATACCTTTGGAAAATATATAATTATGGTACGCTACAAATTATGTGACATTTACCTATCAAATATTTAGTCAAACCATACATCCATCGGACGGAATGCTAATTGGACTTTTCTTAACTAATATTCTTTATCTAATATGATAATACACACAATTTAAAAGGAGAAAATGTTGTGAAATGTCTCAAGCTATTCGACATTTGTTTGAAATATTTTATAATATTTTATCGATATTTGATCCATAAAACTATCTAAATTTAACCCAAATGTGAATGAGATACAAAATAAGATGAAAAGGACAGAAAATAAGCGGCCATGTACGCCCTTTTTCTTAATGAAAAGGGCAGGAGGGGCACTGTTTTAGTTTCGTGCTTTTCTATTAACTAGTATTATACCGCACACGGTAGAGGTGGCAAAGTAATGGTCGGGTCGGTCCGACCCGGCCTCGTCTTGCTTTTAGATTTTTCGCCGGCCGGACCAGGTCAAAAATTTTCGCCTAAAATGTGAAGCCTAAACCAACCCTGGGCGGGCTTTTTAGATTATTTTTTTATTTTTTAATATATAAAATTAATATTTTAAATTTCAAATAAATAAATAAATTAAATACATAATTAAAATCTCATAACTTCAATTTAAATAAAGAATCAGTGATAAGAATATATTAAACTTACTTATTCTTATGATAATGCTTCTTGTATATTTTGACATATTTATGTATTCATACGATGATATTGTAATGTAGTATAATTTTAGTTCTTTAATTTAAGGAGAAATAAATTAATAATTACAAATCAAAGGTAACTGATATTATTAAACGTCAATTCCACTTATACGCCTAAAATAATAGAAAAATAAATTAATTATACAATATATATTTAAGATCAATGATTCAAAATAGTTTTTACATATTATAAGGTCATTAATCATCACCATATATTTTGGAGATCATTTCTTTTATGAATTATTTTTGAATGATTTATAAAGTTATATTTTGAAGTTATTATTTTTCGAATTTTGATGTGTTGCAATTCAAAAAAAATATTTTCCCGACCAAGATGTGAATTAATAAGAAACTTTTACTATAAAATATAATTAATATTATTAAAAATTATAGATATATATATTAAATAATTTATAAAATATATATATTTAATAAAATATTAGGGCTTTTTAGCCAAAAACCCCAAGCTTTTTGTCCGAAGCCTTGAGGTCTTGGGTTTTTTCAAGGGCTTTTTAGGCCGGTTTTTTTCCCTTTATTTTCAAGCCCAAACCAACCAAACCTGTGGTACCCCAAGTGCTTTTCATGGGCTCATTTTGCCATTCTAGTGCACTGTAGCAAATTTTGTAAAATTTTAGATATATAGAAAATGTAATCACAAATATATAGTATGGAGCAATATTTTAATCTACAAAGTACAATATCAAAAATACTGTACAAATAATCTTACATTATAAATTTTGAAAACTTCATGGTACACAACATTCTCGAGAGCGACAATCCTCACTCCAGATTCCCACAAATCAAAATTTTTAAACCCCGACGATTAGTAACCCTCGATACGTAAACATAAAGTTGATTTTGAGTAAAACAGGTTTTTAAGTACAATCATACTTGCGAAAGGATTGACCTTGACTTTTATTTATGCATCGCGACATGATACAACCAATGAAAATTGACGCCTTGTGAAATTTGAAAGGCAACCTTGGGTCCAAGGCGTAAGTGATAATCGAGGTATCGAACAATATGTCCAAAGATTGTCTCCACTTAATAATCTTCCTCTAAAACATAGCGATCCTAACTTCAAATGCATTCTCAATACACACAGTGTTTAGCATGAATGTGTATATTGTTTAGCATCAACACATTTCATCTACTTGAATACATGAACATGTCATTCAAGTTTACATGTATATGTATGTTGTTTAGCATCTGCATACATTTGTTAGAATAATCCATATATCATTTTATGAGTCATGCAATTCTTCATTCATATATCAACACTTGGAATACAGTTTTAAGCTATATTATTCATGCATCATGTATTTACCTCACAATCATGGACAACACACTCCACTATAGAGATCTCCCCTCCTGCATTTCTTGTGGTATACTTTCGAACACACCTCACTTTTATAACATAGGTGGTAATATGAGGTTTGATATCAGTAATTTTAGTGTAAAAGGGTGTCATCTTCAAGCAAATTTCCTACAATACCATAAAAATGATTTCAAAATTATATGTGGTGGCAGTAAAAAGCAGTAGTTAGTTTAAGATATATCATGTTCTGTAATAGTATGTAGGATTTCAATTTGTATTCATATATTTGAGAATATCATGAGAGAAATGTCTGATAGAAAAGTGACTTAAAAATGGGTTTTGTAAAATATAAAGATATCCATGTTCATGAAATATGGATCTGTTTGAAAAAAAAACAGAGAATTATGATTCAGTTGAATGCCAAAAATTTCGTAACTACTTGAAAAAAACTAAGAATTTACATTCAGTTGAATGTCAAAAAATTCTTTTCCACTCAATTCGTAAAACCCAATCTATTACAATTGGAAAAAAAAAGATAGAATTTTTACTTTCAGGGTTTTGAATCAAATAGTTTGTACTGATATGAGATTGGAGACTCATATTTATAGGGGATTAAGGTGCTTGAATAAGCGGTTTTGGCTCCAAAGTAGTAGCCTTAAGGCTCATTTATCTATAAAATTACTGGATATTATTGAATATCAGTTATCAAGACTGATATTATCCAATGGATAATAATTAATTTCACATCTCCTATAAGACAAAAAGTTCAAAAAACTTCAATCTGGGTTGGAATTTCGAGTTCAAATTTGGGCTACAAATTTTGACCCACCAAAAACGTATATCAATGCACTAATCTATTGGATAATATACATGACTTCGAATTTTAAATTAGAGTTCCAATATTTGAAGGCCTAATTGGAAATCGACTATACTGCTTTCTAATATATTTTTAAAAATACATATCAAAAGAAAAATATTAGTTGGATCTAATAAAAAAAACTGTCAGTACTCATCACATTAGTTTTGCACGATTTGGCGGTCTTCAGTAATCAAATATTATAGAAAATTTGTTGGATTATGCTTGAATGAATGGTAATTACAACTGTCAAATCTTTTTAAATTTTGCACGTTTAGCGGTTACATTGGCCTCCCAATTTTGGACCAACAAAAACATATATCAATGAAATAATCTATTGGGTAATATACATGACTTCCAATTTTAAATTAGAGTTCCTATATTTGAAGGCCTAATTGCAAATCAACTATACAATTTCTAAATAAATTTTAAAAAATACATATCAAAAGGAAAATATTAATTGGATTTGATAGAAATAACTCATCACATTACTTTTGTACATTTTGACGGTTGTCAGGTCAGCTAACTACAACTGGCGAATATTCAATTTATAATAATAATATATTAATTAATGTTGATAGCATCGAAAAGAAGCTTAGTTTTAGGTTTTTTAAATAAAAAGATTTATTATTTATGGACCAAGTCTCTAAAATATTGTTAGTGTTATTTTTCAAGGACAGCAAAATTATTTTTTATTCATAAAAGTTTTAGGCGTGAATTGGCTCCAATAGCTCACTATTTGGATTTTATATGTATATAGATTGTTTGTCGGAAAGAAAAGAGTAACCGCCAGAAAATGGTGTATTATTTCCTTGCAAGCAACGTTCCTTGACAAAGCGATATAGTTTGGCGTAAATTCTTAATTTGATGTTTTTGCGTAAAGTTTAGCTTTAATTTCTATTTAAAAAGTCACCGGTAAAAACTTTTCACCGTAAGATGTGTCAAAATTCACATTACAATCAAAATTTGAAAGTTGTAAGTAACTATAAATATTAAAACAAAATTAAAAATAAGTTTTATGGTGAGACAGTATCACATATAAATTTTGTGTTTCTTACTTTAAATTCTTCTTTGTATAGGAATACAGAAACCACCATAAATGACGTCTATTTTAATTAGATTATTTGGTTGTACATTCATAAATAATTACTGAATTTGGTTTTTTTAATAATTCATAAAATTGGTCAATAAATACATGAATTTTGATAATTTTTTAAAATTTCTCAAAAGTAAGATTTCGGTAATCATAAATTTTAGACGTGAAATAAGGATTTTATAAATTTTGAGAAAAATTCGTAAATTACCGGAATTCACACTACAAAAAATTGTAACAGACAACGTCGGATTCAACGACGGACGGCCATCCTCTGGAGATCAACGACGGAAATGACGATGGAGAAGTATACCTACCATGGTTTGTTTTATGTGACAAACTCTCCGACGTATCAACGACAGAGTCATGGCTGTCGTTTTTTTTAATGACGGAGAAGTGTGCGTCGTTCAGTGACCATCGTTGCTCAACGACGGCAGCGTATCGGTCGGCTATCAACGACGGAGAGGACGAAGAATATGAACACCAAACACGACATGTCGGGCTTCCTCCCCCTTTTTTGATTTCGTCGCCTCCTTCATCTCGCTGTCGCCGCCTTATCCCTCCCTTCACCTTGTCGGCGTTCTCGTCTCCATCCCGTCGACTTATTGCTTAGAAGCTCGCCATCGCCGTCTTTCCCTTAATCTCACCGTCGTCGCCTGCCGCTAGGGTCTCTGCCTCTCTGCCACGCTGAGGTTTTTCTCCTTTCCGCTCTCCCTGCCACCTACTCTTAATCTGTATTCCAGCACTTTTTGCATACATAGTTCATTTGTCCAAGCTCTGTCCTCGCCTCGTTTCAGTTCGTCGGAGCTCGTTGGTCTGTGGTGCTGCCACCTTCGAGACGATGTCGTTTTATCTTTGAGGACGATAAGCCAGAACCGAGAGCACTATCGGAGCGTATCTCGTCTTGCGGAAAGTGGTCTCCTCGACTCGGCATTAGAATACGGTTTTTCAGTTTCATTCTGTATTTCTTGTTTTAAGTTCATTGTTAGTTTAATTTTCTTCTATATTTCTGTTTCAAGTTGTAATACGTTCGGCAAATATTATATTGTTTTTTACACTTCAATTCCAACAGAGTGGTGTTCCTATATGTCTAGATAGTAGGCGACATGGGATCGTGCGTGTTGATGTAGAGATCTGCTTCACAGACATGTCAAGTTTTGGCTATGTCGTTAGGATCAGCTCTGTCAGACCCTTGCTCTGACGAGGAGAGGTCTGTTTTATAACTCAAGAGTTGGATTATATCTGTTTTCTGGTGATGTGGGCTTCGTCCGTATGTGTATTGTTATCGGGCTTCGAAATTATGGGCCTGAATTAATGTGCCTTTTACCTATCACTTTGTATAATAGAAAAGTAATGTTTTCTGTTGGAGGGAGGGGGGACTTAGTTGTAGCTTCCCTAATTACAATCTCTCTCATTATAAAAGAATACAATTACACAAAAGCACAAAAATACAATGAATACATGTATATTTGGGGGGAATACACTGAATAATTGATGGCTACATAATTGTATGAGAAGAAAACAAAGTAGCAAATGGAACACGAGAGAGCACAGTGGCAGAATATAACATGATTTAAGGAAAAAGACAAGAGAAAAAGGAAAGTTGATGTTCAAACAAATCTCTAAAGTTTGTTGTGATTTGTGAATCTGCCATATTAAATTATCAAATACTTGCATAACTAAGAGGCACAAACACAACCCGTGCCCTACACAGTAACAAAGGCATGTGGCACTAGCTACTAGACCCTCCTTTGGCCCCTCTATTGTTATACTCCCTCCGTCCCGATATTCATGGCTCCTTTCTTTTTTACACGTAGATTAAGGAGAGTTGTGTTTTGTGTGTAAAGTAGTGGGTGATACGAAATTCGAGGCACTTTTTAGTGTAAAAAATGTTTCTTTTTTTGGAAACGGACTAACTTAATGGGACAGCCCAAAAAGGAAACGTGCCATGAATATTGGAACGGAGGGAGTATTATATTATAACAAACACTCATATACGCAGCGTGTACTGTTTATTACTAAAAAATATCGTTGTTTACTATTAAAAATTCACTGCTGGTCATATGAAACTATTGTTGTTTTATTGCATAGTCTCATGTGTGCATATAATGTGATGGAGCGCACAAGAAACCAACTCTTATATTATTTTATTTAGGATAAACGCTTATTTAAATTCATAATTATTACCTTTTGCAATAAATCTACCCATTTCACCTATATATCGATTAATTTCATTATCATAACATAAGAGATAAACAACACTAAGAAAATATTTTGCAACAAATTAATCTATAAATTGTTGGTGTGATTAAATTTGAAGTTATTTTAATGCCAAAAGGTTTATATGCATTGATTTTTATTTGTAATTTTGTTCGTCAGACTTTTGTTTAAGAATGTCGAACAAATTTGATTTCTATTTCACTTCAAGTTTAATTCTTACATTAAACAACATCTGTATATAGGCTAGTAATTTCAATTTGCGACTAATGAGAATAATCTAACAGTTGTCGCGTGTTGGTGCAATATAAATGTAAGAAGTAGTATTAATTAAAATCAACCTAGTAATTAGGTCACTCTAAACTAATTTTTGTAAGCTAAAACGGATTCTTAGAATCTTAAAAGTTGTTGCTCAATCTCATTCACAAATTTCCTATACACACGCCCGCACGGCCACTTTTTGTACATGCCAGTATGCTACATTTGATTTAATTAACTATGTATAGGAGTAATTTTTAATTTTATTTTTCTGACTTGAACTTTGTATACTACTTTAAAACAACAACTACTCAATAACCTTAATAAGTACATTTAATTCGCACGGCACGAACAATTGCATAAACTTCTTGCCTACACCTAAAAATAAAACCCTTTTTAGCAAGAATTAAAATCCCAATTCGAAATGATAATAAACTCTTATTCTAATGGTGCTGTTATTGATTCGTGTATTTTATTTATTTATAGTTATTACTAGTCATTGGATGAATAACTATAGAATATCAATAATACACGTCACAAGAATCCTATAATTCAGATAATAAATAAAATAATCATTTAAAAATATATCAGCTTCCCAAATAAATAAAATAACCATGTTATAGCGCGGATCCTCTGTGCACAACATGGGCACGAGTACAACACCCTCCCTTCAGTTAAGAACAATTAAGTCTATTCAAAATTTCAAATTGATTAATTAGAAGAAAAAAAAAGGAAAAACAAAAACAACAAAACATTATTCAAATAAATAAATTAATCAACTTGGAAATGTAACCAAACGTCATGATTGGAGTGCATAACATTCAATTTCTGAAAATCGCGCACGTATTGTAACCGCAGCGTAATTCAGAAAAAAAAGGCACTCATAAATAAGTTGGAGCAAATGTATATGTTATTTTAATTTTAATTTTTTGGGGAATATTAAACCAGCAAGCAAAGCTTAGTTGTGGTCATCCATGGCCCCCACCTAAAGAGCTCCCGAAATTGATACAGAGATTCGTGAAAATGAAAAATATTAGTAGGATTTCGAATAAATTAATGAACAGTTTGAAGAATTTAATGAAGAAAGAAAGAAACTAATAAAGGAAAGTATAGTCCACTCCACCATTAGTCAAAAGTCCTACTTTCGTCTGAACGCCATTGCCATATCGCCAGCACCCTTCCCCACCCCACCCCACGATGTGCTAAAATACGCCTCCACCCTCGCCTCTCTTCCTATGGCGCCGTGCTGCCCGCCGCTTCTTCTTGCTCTGCTGCCGGCGCTGCTGGTTCTTCAAATGGGACTTTCTCTCACAATGGCTGCTCCTGGTAAGTGGTAACACACCCATTACTTTATTTTTTTCTCATTCTTTTCTGGATTTCTTCTGCCTAAACTAGGAGATGAATAATGCATTTTGTTGCTCTGTGATGTCGGAATTGATTGTGGGGATTTGGGTGCATTATTGAGTGGTTAATTGGTGAAATGGGAAGCTTGTGATTTTATGGTTTGGGTGTAAGTTGTGTTGGAATGTGCATTTCACATTTTTTGAGGTTTTGGATTTGAAGTGGAAATGATTGGTGCCAATATTTTTAATTTGGTGAGTGTTAAGGTTTCACATTTGTTGGTATTGTAAATTTGGAGGAGATTGAGAAGAATCTATGAGTTGCTCTTGCATGCTTAGAATACTGATTTAGCATAAACTAATCAAAGATATTTGATTTCTTAGAATGCCAAATTCAAAAAAGTAGTAGACATTAACTTTCAAAATCTCGGGAGTGAGCTTTTGGTGTTTGGGATTATAAAAGTTTTAGTGTAATTATTCTAACGTTTTTCAGTGAACTCCCATTAAGTAGTGGCAATGGCAAAACTTGGCAAAAACCTAGCCATTTTCATCGTGCAGCTCGGGATGGCAATGGCAAAACTTAGCGATTAAGCATTGGAATGGCAAAACTTTAGCAAAAACTCAGAGAAAGCGAAACTATATGGTTTATTCATCGTGCAGCTCGACTGATTAATAGTATTCTTGCGTTTTTCCTGTTAACGATTTGTATGTGCCCAAGTTTTTGGTAGAGAGATGAGATAGAAGATGAGCTAGGGACGCATGATTAGCTCATTAGAGCATCCTAGCTTCTGCTATGAATAATCCAAATAACGATGTCTGAGGTTTGATTTGTTTGTACTTCTGTTTATGCAGATTGCCCCCTGGACTTAAGCCGGTCTAACTTCACACGAGCCGCCTCCCTATGCTCCAATCCAGCTGAGAGAGGAAGGTGTTGCCGCTACATCAATGCCATGGTCGCTATTTCCGTCTCCCAATATGCAAACACCACAAGCGAATTGGGGGTGACTTCAGATATGTCCGATAGCTGCATCCACACCATATCTAGAACATTCGAGCTCTACGGGGTAACAAAGAACGCCACAGTTTTCTGTGGCTTCGGCCCCAAAATACACGTGAACTACGAATGCCAAGGCCGATCAACTGTCACACAGATGCTCCAATCCCCAAAATTCAACGATGTCACTGAAAATTGCAGAGTGCCTCTATCAGAGGATAAAGCCTGTCGAAGGTGCTTGAATTCGCATTTTATATCTCCGGAATCTATTAGGGCCTACGGATAACGTGACGTTGAGCACTTGCAGGGATGCAACTTTCGCTGCACTTGCCAGCCAAGTCGATTATGTGTCGACTCTCGAAATTGCCAGCTGTTTCTTCGGTGTTCAAGGTCTCATCGCTCTTGCAGGTAGGTTTTCATGGCTTCTTTTGATGTAAAATGACACACGTTCTGAATAATTTGGTTTAACAATCTTAACTGCCAATTTAGGATCCTTGCCTCCCGTACCTCCACCTGAGATGTCTCCTCGTTCTTCCGGTGCTGCTAGTCCGGCTCAGCTTTCCCTGAACGCGTCTCTGAAGGGAAATCATCGTCCTTACCGGCTAATGTTGGTTCTAGGCATTGGTGTAGCAGTTATAGCTCTTGCTTCGATCATGCTTGCGGTATTGGTCGTCCTGATCCGGAGGAAAAACCGAGAGCTGGAGGATAGTGATGTAAACGATGATATACCCCAAAAGCTGTTGCTCTTTCTGCAAAAAAAATTCAGGATGGTATGTTGGTGTTCCCACTCAAGGTTCCTCAGTTTGGACTTATATATATATATTTATCTTATTTATGAAATCTTGTGAAGGTCCGTCGGGTATGTTCAGAAAGTATAGCTACAGAGAGACGAAGAAAGCTACGAATAATTTCAGCACTGTTATCGGACAAGGAGGATTCGGGATTGTTTACAAAGCGGAGTTTCAGGGTGGTTTGGTTGCAGCAGTGAAGCGGATGAGCAAAGTCTCGGAGCAAGCGGAAGGCGACTTTTGCAGAGAGCTAGAGCTCCTTGCTCGACTGCACCATCGCCATCTCGTTGCTTTGAGAGGCTTCTGCATAGAAAGGCACGAGAGGTATGCATATTGTGTTTTTTATCCACCCTGTTCTTACCCTGAAAAACAATAACCTAAACTTGCTTTGTCACAGGTTTCTGATGTATGAATTTATGGCAAATGGAAGCTTAAAGGATCATCTCCACGGTATGTCATCATTCGCTTTATTAATATTATCATTCGCCCAGGTTTCGATGAGGCTCGTCCTTCAAGATTTCAGCTTGAAATTCCTTAGGAAGTTTATACGACTCCATCAGACAAATCTTCGACTGATATCTCTGTCGTTTACTTCATCAACTCATTTACTAAGTGCGTGTTCGCTCATTTTTCAGCACAAGGAAGAACTCCCCTAAGCTGGCGGGCGAGAATTCAGATTGCCATCGATGTGGCAAATGCACTGGTAAGTTCCATGGTAATGATGATCCATGAAAACTGCAAAAACTTGTTTACATCCGGATGTATGATGCATCTACTCCAATTAAGGTTCACCAATCCCTAATTAGGATTTATTAACTCCTAATTAGGTTTTATTAATCACAATTAAGTTGTGCAACCGGATGCACAGGGTGTGCCTCTTAAAATAATTGATAAAGTCACATATCTTGCCTAACATTAATTTTGCCTTTGCAGGAGTACCTTCACTTTTACTGTGACCCTCCTTTGTGCCATAGAGATGTAAAGTCAAGCAATATATTACTAGATGAGAATTTTGTGGCCAAGGTAAGTCATGATAAGTGAATTGGTGTTCCTGCACATTTCATGTATATTGACATACATTGCTATGTCCAGCTTGCCGATTTCGCCTTGCACACGCTTCAAAAATGGCTCGATCTTCTTTGAACCCATAAACACCGACATACGAGGAACACCAGGTTATTTGGATCCGAATATGTAATAACGCAAGAGCTAACAGAGAAGAGCGACGTGTACAGTTATGGCATCGCCTTGCTCGAGCTGATCACGGGCAGACGAGCGATACAAGACAACAAGAACATCATCGAGTGGGCGCAGGTTGTTTTGAGTCCGGTCGAGGATGGACGAGCTTGTGGATCCATATCTGGGCGATACGTGCGACTTCGGTCAGCTCCAGACAGCCATTGCGATCGTGAGGTGGTGCACGGAGAGAGAGGGCCGGACGAGGCCTTCGATCAAGCAGGTGCTGCGGCTTCTCTATGAGAGCTCGGACCCAATGCACAGCGGATTCGTTGAAGCTGTCGAGGACGAAGAGGGCGAAGGGATGGAGAGCGGGGGCAGGAAGAGCAGAGGGAAGAATGTGTTTTTCAGTGGGGATAGGAATCTTGCTTCATCTTCGAGCACGTCGAGATCGTACTGCAGCCGGAGCTTCCTGCTCGAGATGGGCTCCCGCAGTCGCCTAATAATATGCCATCTATGTGAGGACGAGTTAGCCTCATACACGGAAGAGAGTGCTGTTTACGGAAGGCCTCATTGTCTTGAAGATGAAGGTTTGAGACACATAAATCATCACAAAAAATGTATCTTTTTGGGAACATTATTATTAAAAAAGATTTGTCTCTTTCTTTTGCATTTGGCTGTGATAGGAAAGTTGAATAGGTTTTTGCAAACCAAAATTTACATTCATGTGTCAGGTGATCTCATTGCTTTCTGCAACTATGGGTCCACACTTGGATACAAACACGACTAAGTTACAAATATGCCACCGGACATGAGTTTGGTAGATACCCAGGTTAACCAGCTCTACATCTCGGGCACAGCTGCATGTTAACTGAGCCATGGCGACTGAGCATATAGAATACGAATACGATTCTTGTTGCTCTGGCACGAGGCGAGCTGTCTGAAATAAAACCAGAATGATCCTATATGCAGAAAAAAATCCCAATATCAGATCTAAGACCTAAATCTTATACTTGATCGTGAAGGATAATTGGAAGTTGATCTAAGACCAGAAAGATCATTAGATACACAAACACAAGAATTATGGTTCAGACACAGAAAATGGCATATCATTTGCTCTACTTGTAGTTCTAGGTGAGAACAGTGACGAAACAATTGAGAGCTTAGCAAGAAACAACAGAGAAGACTGACTGGCTTTATTTCCATTTACAACACTATTTTCTTATAACCACATAGCATGTTTTCAATTCATCAATTGACTAACAAGAGCTTGTAAGTTCAAAATTACATTTGAAAAGTGCAAAGTTCAGTGGTAACTTGAAAAGTACCGATGTCAATAAGCAGTCGTTCCCTCGTATGCAATTCACCGTAGCAGCCTGCAGCGACACTAGGTGTGTAAGAAACATATTTAACCAAACAAAATAGTAAATTAGTAATCACCATCTTACCTCTAATAGGATAAGAGTTAACATCGTAGGAGGCTCGCTTTGCTCATCAACCAGCATCCACAATACATTCAAATAATCACAGTTTCTATCCCCTGTTAGGTTTTGAACTTTATTGATAACAAGATAACTAAACAAAGAGAACTTGTGGTCTTGCATCGTAGTGGGAGTTATAATTCAAGCAAAATCTAATATACAGAAACATCCCCCATTTGGGCTGATCAGATTCAGGTGTTTGCGACCAAAATAACCGCTCCATATAAAATACAACAATACTGTGTTAGAATGCAAACACTTTCTAAGTTCTTCACTTCCCAAAGAAAACTTCAAGGTAACAGAGAACAACCACCAAAATGAGGAAGAAAAGACCCCACATAGGAGGCCATGTAAAAATTTCAACTATGCACCAATAGCAATCATAAATTTTCTTCCACTTACGGGATCCACCTGTACCACGACGATATCTCTCACCTTTTCAAGAAGCTCTCCTAGACGATTTACTCCAAAGTCCGAATAATTGAGTTGCCTTTTATATCTTTGATTATATATCGTCTCAAAGCAATGAAGAAAAATTTGACAAGAGAAGCTCACCAAGATCTCTTGAAGCTCATATCTAAACCTCTCGAGGTTATCAATAGTCTGCAAAGCATCTGTTTTCTCAAAGCTAAACTTCTCTCCTCCTCCCCTCTTACCATTGTTTTCCTCGACAGCCATCCTTTCTTCATCCCACAGCTCATCTGAAGAACCAGCTCTAGCCATTATGTCGATGCTATCTTCCATGGCCGCTTTACCTTTCTTTTCCCGCCTAGCTAAAATCACCGTAGGCGTAGGACCAACCAACTCGGGCTTTGGGTTACAAAGGCAAACAGTCTTCCTCTGGCCCTTCCCCTCGACGCTGATTGCACCAACCATCTTTTTCAGGAGATTTACAAGTTTAACAGCACCATATTCAGAAACATACAGCGGCCGTCCGTACATCTTCTGGTACTCCGCCGGGAGACGAGTTAGAGGCAGATTGCCACCGAATAATTCAAGCAATTTCACCAATTGACCCTTCAAACCATTGAGATCTCCCGGTTGCACCCACATCAAGTCGTCTTGCTCACAAACTTCATTACATTTGAATGGAAGACTATGTGATCTTGCAGTCGTTGAGTTTTGGAGCTTCACTATCGAACTACTACCATATTCTGATAGAGACTGTGAGACCACCGAAACTTCTCTGGTATTATTACCGTAACAGCCTTGTGAAGGTCCCCGATAAACTATCGACTCTTCTTCATTATGGCCATCATCGACCTGACATCCCTTCAGAAGCCCGGTAACTTCTGTCGGAGCTGCACAGGGCAGTTTCAATCCCTTAACGGGGGACACTAAGCCTTCCCCTCGAGCAACACTAGGCCAATCCCAAACAAACCTCCCGGCATTGATCAGAGCAGACGAGACACCAGTACCGGAGGGAATAACTAGGATGACGGTGTATCCTCTCTGCCCTAGAATGTGGAGAGCAGGGGCAAAATCGACATCTCCTGATATAAGCATGATGGGAGATCGTGGTGGGTTGTCGAGAGCAAAAAGGAACATATCGACTAATATAGCCTTATCAGCAGCGTCCTTTCGACCGTTTGGGACATCAACGAGCTTGACTCCTGTTCTCTGGCAACCTTCTCGTAGTCGCCTGGGGAAGGCGTTGAAATCCCCGTAGGCGGAAAACATGGTGACGGCTCCATCAATAAGGGGATGAACCCGTAACGCCATCCTAATGTTACCAGCCACGCCCTCGGCCTTACATCACTTGGCACGGGACAGTTCTCGATGTCCCAAAGAATTGCCACGGAACGCAGGGAACCCCAAGTTTGATGCTGTGTAGGTACAGACGGGTTTGTGTTTAAGGTCATTGTTTGATCGGCTCCTTGTGTTGGCAAGGCCACCAACGAAGGATTTGAGGTCGACATCACTGATAGCATAGGCAGAATTATAGCTTCCTGATGTTAAGTGATCAAAGAAAGAAAGGGCAGGAATGATTCAAACACTTACTAAAAATAAAAGCAATTTTGAAGGAAAGAAACCACCCGAAAAGGGATTGAAACCCAAGTTGGAACGGAACACTTGACCAATACAACCTCATCAATAATCTTATATATTGGAAATAAAGCACACATACACACACACAAAAAAAAGATTCTGCACAATTCAGAAGTTCCAAAACATACTAAAAAACAAAACTATCAAACAAAAAAAAGGGAAATACCTTGAGAATATATGATTAGTTCAAATGACTATAGCAATATAGCATCGAACTAAATTCTATCAGAAAAGCAAAATCCAAGAAACCTAACAAGAAACAGATAGCAATTTAGAAAAGTTCAAGAATTTTATGTTCTTGACTTGATAATTAAGGAGAAACAACTAAAGATCCAAGTTTCAACTAAAAACATCTCAAAACAAAACCCACGACGAATTTCAGTCGATATCAATTTAATTCTAGAGAGTGGAGACTAACCCCAAGTAGAAATCAAGTTCGATTGTAAGCTTCCAATAAATACAACTAGTAGTATCGTTGGAGTCTCCAGTACAGCAAAATCATGGGGTGGAATATTTATATATTAAAAAGAATTGGAGGGTTGTTCTTGGGTTTATGGAGCAGCGACGGCGAGAGGAAAAAGTTTGGATAAATCGGCGAAGGAAATCTCAATAAGTAAATGACAAGTGAACCGAGATTGAATATGCGAGTGATTAGGCGTATTTTATAAGTATATTTTGGGTAATTTTGATGAGTTTAAATACTTAATATCTACTTAATCATATTTTATGAAGCTAATTACATATTTTGTGGATTTTGTAGGTGTTGATATTATTTTGGAAGAATTAACATCAAATTGGAAGAGTTTTGGAATATCTAAAGTAAAGTGATGTTCGAAGGTCGCAAGATGCCCATACATCGCATCAAGCTGTTTACGGGACCGAACGATAATAACGCGATTAAATGGATTTTTGAAGGCTTTATGATATCAATCGAATTTTAATTATGTAATAGGCCTCAAATATTGATTTGGGACTCTTTAGTTTTTATTTTGAAGCATCTATTTGTTTCCTTATTATATTAGATTAGTTCTCTTTTTTTATAGGGATTTTATTAGATTTTTATGGGAAGATATTTGTTTTGAGAGATTTTCATATAGGATAGCTTTTATCCCTTTTTTATTCTCTCTAATACTCATTCACGTGGGATTTTTACAAATTCGGTTTGGTTTGATTAATTAAAAGTTGATTCTTTTATTCTTCTTGTTCGTTCATTATTATCATTATGATTTTAGCTTGAATTCATTCATGAGTTCTAGCTAATCTCTTTCATTCCTTGAAGATTAAGGAAGTTTCTAGCGCGACATCGCCCGTGAGATCTAATCGGTTTTATCCTTTAATTTTATGCTCGATCTGTTATTCTCTGTGTTTATTGTTGTTAATTGTTTCGCCTCTGCTAGGTAGTTGCAAATATTTAGTAGTTCTAATTAATTAGTAGCCAATCGAATCGGTCATCCGTAATGGTGGTTTAGATTTGATTAGTGGTAAAGTGATTCATCGAGTCAAGAGTTTAACAGCCTTAATTCGATAATCTTGTGTCGAGTTTATCGGTTTTGAATCGGTTTCTCTAGTTCTTAAAGTCGCTTACCATTAAATCTATAGAGTGTCTCTTACTTTGCTCGATTGATTAGAAAGTAGTTAGTGAAGTGTCTTTCTAATTATCGATAAATTAAGGAGAGATAAGATTGCGTCGAAGTGTCTTCGTGATCATAACCGGTTTGTTTGCATGAATTGAAGTTATATTTGCATCGAGGATCGGATTTGTCTAAGCTAGAGTGGAATTAATTGAACCGGATACCTCATCATATTTCTTACAAACAAACATTTGGATACCTTTCTTATTTGCTATTTTCGATTTTATAGTTTAATCTCTTATCACAACTTATTTTATAGGTGGAAAATTGAAGAAATTCTCGTCAATCCTTTGGGAGACGATTTTGCTTCGCTTTCTCTCTGCAGTTTGGGCATACCGACCGAGTGTTAGATTCTCGCTATCGCTATCTGCGGTGTGGGCACACCGAATCGAGTGTTAGATTTATTTTTGGTGAAAACGACACACCAAATTTTGGCACCGTTGCCGGGGATTGGTTTTAAGCAGTAATTTATTCAATTTTCTGTCTATTTTATTTTTATTTTATTGTTTCGGTTTATGCCTCGCTCTTCTCGTGCGAGAATTAGTCTTTGATCCGAAATTGAGAAAATCACAAAGAAATTGACAAAGGTAGCTAAGGAAGGAAAGAAAGCTACTACAATCATCATGGAGATACAAAATGGTGAAGGAATAGAGGAGCAAATCCACACCGTTGATTAAAGAATTGGGACGCCACAGAGCAACCGACCTTTGTGCATCAGGTTACCTACTATCAATCGAACTCGAAATTAGGCCCGATTTATTCAAGTTCTTCCCAAGTTTGGAGATATGCCCGGAGAGTGCACACAAACATCTTGTTGAATTTGATTTAGTGTGCTCTACTTTACGCCCACAAGGATTTACCAATGATAATTTGAGATTGCTAACTTTTCTCATACTTTGCGGGGTGGGGCTAGAGATTGGCTATTTGATCTTTCCCCGTTCATCCAGAACATGGAGCCATTGAAGAATACTTTTTTACGTAAATTCTTTCCGTAATCAAGAGTCGCAAATTTACGAATGGCTATTAGTAGCATTAAACAAAAGAATGGAGAGAGTTTGGCAGATTATTGGGAACAATTCCAGCAATTGTGTCGCAAGTGTCCTGACCACGGATTTTCTGATTATCAATTGCTCACTAATTATTTTTATCGTGGTATGTCTTCTTTTGATAGGAAAATTATCGATGCTACTTGCGGTGGATCATTAACAAATAAGACGTTGGACGATGCCAAACAGCTCATCATCGATATGGTCTCGAATGGCCAACAATATGAAGACGACGATGATGATAGATACTGACCTGTAAAAGCAGTGGAGAGATCAGAGAGTTCGAATGTGCATGACAAGATTGATGCTCTAACATCCTTAGTTCGAGAGCTTGCAGTAGCACAAACGCAGAAAATTCAATGTGGTATATGTTCAAAAAATGGTCATTATATTGATGCATGTCTTACTTTGCAGGATCCTCAACCTGAACAAGCATGCTATGGTTCGGGTGATGCGCAATATGATGCACAAAGGCAGAAGGCAAAGACGAAATGATCCATTTTCAAACACATATAATCCGGGATGGAGGAATAATCCAAATTTTAGTTGGAGTCAAGAGGGACCTGGAGTTTATACACAGAGGCAGTCGCAGAGTGGACAGTATGCCCATACTGACGGGTCAGAACCAAGTCTGAATGAAATTGTGAAGAGTTTGGCCCAAAGTCAACAAACTTTCCAGCAAGAGACACGAGCTGTGTTAAGCAGTATGGGCACACAGATCACACAGTTAGCCACTCAAATGAACAAGTTGCAGGTTTCTCAAGGCAAACTTTCGTCGCAAACAGAGATTAATCCAAGGGGAAGTGTTTGTGCAGTCACGCTACAGAGCGACAAGGAGCTAGTCGGACACGACCTCAAGAATGATGCAAAAGAAGAAATTGAACATAGAGGAATGAAGGAAGATGGAGCCACTCAAGAAACACAAAAATCTAAAACTCATTTGTCTTCCAAGGTAAGTGTCGATTCCAATATTTTAAATCATAAAAAACTAATCTATGCACCTTTTCCTTCTAGGTTGATCCGCAACAAGAAAGAAGATGACGAAAAAGAGATCCTGGAGGTATTCAAGAAGGTAGAAATCAACATACCATTGATCGATGCTATCAAGCAAGTTCCCAGGTACGCAATTTTTTTGAAAGAATTATGTGCTAAAAAGATGAGACATGAGAAAGATGCAAAGATCCAAGTAGGGGAGAATGTCTCTGCTATTATTCAAAAGAAATTACCACAAAAATGTCGGGATCCTGGTATGTTTACTATCCCCTGCATTATTGGTAATAAGCAAGTTGAGAGAGCCATGCTAGATTTAGGAGCATCCATAAATGTCATGCCATATTCTGTTTATAAGGAGTTGCATTTAGGACCATTGAAAGAAACTCGCGTAATCATTCAGTTAGCTGATAGGTCCAATGCATATCCTTTAGGTATAGTTGAAGATGTTCTTGTTAAAGTAAAGGATTTGATTTTTCCCGTTGATTTTTATATTATTGACATGGATGATTCTTCCTCTGCTCATAAATCTTTGATTCTATTAGGAAGATCATTCATGAAAACAGCAAAGACAATAATTAATGTTGATAAAGGCATGCTTAGCTTGGAATTTGATGGAGAAATTGTCACATTTAATATTTTTGAATCTATAAAGCATGTTGACGATCCTGAATCTATATTCATGATTGATATTTTTGATCCTTGGGCTGAAGATTTTATTGAGAATGGTTGCAGGGATGATAAGTTCGAACATGTTCTTTTCAGCCATATGATAGATAAGAATGCATCATTAGGAAGTGAGCAACAGTTTTCGAGCAGTATGCCCATACTGACCGAGACGGAGCAAATTCTGTCATCTTTTGTGAAAGACCCAAAGTTGGAATTAAACTGTAATAACCCGAAAAATTTAAAACTTTTATTAGTGATGTTTGAATCACTTAGTTGTGGTTCTTAGACCTTAATTATGTTTAAGGAAACCAACGAAACGAATTAGAATCGATTCAGAGATCGAATACTAAAGAAATCAAAATCGATAACTAGTCCCACCGGATTAGGGTTTTCGAGTAGCCTGAACATAGAATGAAAGATCGAGAATGAATCTCCACGAACGGATTTCATTTTAGAATCCTCACACGAAAACATATGAGAATGCAAAGGATGAGAATTTTCGGCATACTTGCCTTGGCCGCCTTAAAACACTATTTACGAGCCTAACAACCTCCATCCGTGCTAATCATAATAAATAGTGATAACAACCAAAATCATGAAGGAATGATTTATTATGAATTTAGAAATTATAAGAATCAATTTCAAGGAATTCTCAAGAACTTAACCGAACGCCGGTAAAATATACCGAAAACCCTAATTTGATCCGAACGACCAAACTCGAACCGAGGGTCTAAATCAATAAAATATGCTTTATAAGACTCAAATTATTTATGAAAGCTCAAAATTCAAGAGAATTTTGAATGGACATATTTTAATCACGGACGCCGCTTTTTCCGCGATAACTCGGAATTGATTTATCGAACGACGTCCGAACGTCGTGAAATTTTATGATCATTAAAATAAGTATTTTAAAGTCTATTTAATAAGATAGAACCTTAAGGTTCCGAGAAATCGATCGAAAGTGCGTTAAAACTTAAAGAGTCGGTATTAACATACCAAAACGGGTAATTTGACCAATCCACCTCCCAACTACCACCAAGACCACCCCAAAATGGGAAATGACAGCCATTAGGTCTGCCATAACAAGGAAAAACCGTCCAAGAGCAGCCCATTTCACCCTTTCACATTTTGCTCTCATTTTTCAAATTTCTCTCTACACTTTTCAAACCCCCAACTCTAAATCCTCCTTTCCAACCTCTCCCACACTCAAATAATCCTTCTAAGACCATAGGAAGGTATTATTCATCATCCTCTTCCATCCTAATGGAGTGGAATATTTATTTTGAATTTTTGGGTTTAAAAACCCTAGTTTGCTCCCTATTTATTTTCGTGACTTTAGAGCCTCCAAATGCTCTTGAGTCGTGAATGAAAAATGCTTAGAATGATGTTCTAAGGCTACTGTAAAAATTTCATAATTTTGGATCATGTTTATATTTTTCGATTTATGCTTTATTTATTTTTAAATATGTTAAAGCATGATTTTTTGAATATTATTTGATATTGTTGCTTGCTAATGTATTATAAGCATTTACTATAAATATCATAATTTTCCAGAATACTTTTAAAAAAAACGTGAGTGTTGAGGCTTATTTAGGCCATGGTTTGATTTTTATTTTTGAAAAATAGTTGAGATATGGTGTTTAAAATATGATGTGAACATCATATAAAAATCTTGGAATTTTGAAACACATCTCCTATTTTATTTTATTTTGACCGATTATATTTATATACTTTTAGAGTATTGTTTGGTTTTTGTTTGTTGAAAATAGTTGAGATATGGTGTTTAGGGTATGATATGAACATCATACATTAACCTTGAATTTATTCAAACACCTCTCCTATTTTTTTATAAGAACCGTGGCTTATATATATATATGTAGTCTTTTATTTGATTTTATTGTTGAAAATAATAGGATGTGTAATATTATGAATATTGGTAAATGTTGGTGTTAATATTACATGCTATTACATAAACAACCATATTGTGAAGGATTGGAAATTTTGAATATGTATATATATATATGTGAATACCGAAAATTAATGATGATGAAAAGCATGGGTTTAAATTTTTAATGCATGATACGAAGTGATATTTCATGTTTAGTATATAGTATAAGCATAAAATAATTTTGTGGAATTTATCAACACCAAAGCTTGTTGATTTGAAATTGCCGAAAATTACAAAGATTTTAACCTATGGTTTAAAATTTTATATGATGATATTGAGTTGATAATTAAATTCTATAGTATGATAGAGTACAACATGATTTTATTGGAATTTATTGGATACGTATGCTAATTGTTGCTAATTATCGAAAACGAACGAAATGGCTAAGTATGAGTTCGTTTCTAATGTTAAATGATGCTATGATGGTTAATTATAAACTTAGAATGAATGGTTGTGATTAGAGTGGATGAATGAAACACTTATGCACACTTACACAATGATTGTGTATTGCATTAGAAATTAGGTTTTCTAATGCTTAGCATAGTTTATGTTGTGTATGGTTTTGTCGATGTCAATGTTTATGTTTATGTTGAACCGACAAACCAAAACCCCGAACGTAAACAACATAATACTATATGAACGAGAATCCAAAAGAAATCGACCAATTTCGATAACTTAAGACGGAATAAACAAGAATCGGGTTAGATACTAATTAGGGTTTTATTAATGAAAGGATACCCAAACGTGAGTTCCTACGTTAGAAAAACCAAGAGTCGAGCTACAACGTTAATATTCAATAACGACAACTCACTACGACATTAGTCGGGCGTAAACATAACTCGATAATGAATAACGATTATACGACATATGTAACCTCCGTGAGTTAAGTTAAATAGACAATGTCATAATGTGTAAGCAACGATTCGAACACATGATGTCGATCCTTATGTCTCAAAAGCCGAGTTAATATTCTCAAGTACTCCATTTAGTCTTAAGTACTAATTACTTACATGATGGCATATGTCCACTGATTTGTAAGTCAATATTCTCTTTAATTATCGTGCTAATACGACAAGTCGTCAAGCATAACCTACTAGACGTAACTATAATTGTTAAGTCTAGTTAGTGGCTTGAGAATATCCTAATTTACCAATCATAATTTGATTACCGATAACCTATAACGTAATAACGTTAAAACAAAACTAAGGTTAAGAGTCACGGATAGACTCGGATTATGTAATTCATAATCAAGTTCACCTATGGACGATGAGGTAATATAGCCTCGAGAATTGGGAATGTAAGATAATAGAAATTATCTTAAAACAATCACATAAAATCATAAAGAAACCCTAATTGGGAACTTTAAAGTCGTAATTTATAAACCACCATCGATCGATAGAAAGAACCTAAGAACGGCTATTTTCTTATGAAGGATTCGATCGGGCGTGAGTTGTTGAGGAAGGATACTCACCGCTCATTTAGAACCACTAAGCTTTGATTAGCAGTGGGCTTTCTTGAAACGAAAATGTTATGCATATCTCAAAGCATGTTTTACAAAGCATTATGAAATATTATCACATGAAATGTTATCGATCGCCAAATGTTTATGTTTTGTTGTTATCCTATCCGAGATTGGTATATCAATGTGGTATGTGAACGAGTTGGTCCACCAACGTTAAAAAGGGTAACGATCGGATCCGACTTAGTTAAGGACTAACTCGGATTGTGTACACGCAGGACCGTGTGTTAAGGTTAGCTACCTCGACGTCACGGCGACTATGTGTAGGTGGCCACCCATAGTGCGCGAATGGAATGAATGAATGAATGATCGATATGGAAACAACGTGAATGAAATAGTCGCCCGACACATTTGGAAAACGATAAAATATTTGATAGGCATGAGTCTTTAACTAAAATCCTCATGCGCTATTGTGGGCGCTAATAACCTTTGACAAAGAAAATGTTTTCGCAACGAGTCCACTAAGTACTTTTGTACTTAGCCCCGCATCTCGTTTTGATGTGCGTGTTGAGCAAGGATCGATGATGGGTGCGAGGTGGTGTAGAGTAGCAAATATTTTGATGCTTAATTAGAAAGGTTTCTAACCTTGGGCATGCATCGTCATATGCATGTCCACACGCTTAATTGCCGCCTAACTCGATATTATTAATGTTTTGATTATAACCGCTATTTCGTATTGAATTGGAGGTCGACTGCATTTTAAATTCGCCTCGATCAAGTTATGTTGAACCTGAACCTTTTCGACAAGTCCTTCTAGACTCGAGTTGGTATCGATTGTTTATCCCTTTAAACCTATGCGTTATTAAGTAGTTGATTGGTTGATCGCCTTGATTAGCTATGTTTATTTCACGCTTTATCATACCAAAGACGATCCATATGATCCGTACTTCATTGGAAAGTCGGGTCGTCAAAGTGGTATCGAGCACTTGTTCGCTCGAACCCTAGAAACCCTTTCCTCGAATCTTAAGTTGAAAGTCGAGTCTCAAACTGCTGGTATTTGATTGCCTCTGACCGCACCCCATCGCCGCCCCGCCAACGAGGAAGAATGTAACTATTTCAACCGAAAGTTGTTTCAAATGATAGAAGTTTATGAAATGTGAAATGGACTTACAAAAGTCGTATTGTTTTGAAGGTTGAAATATGTTTGAAAGGAGAAAAGTCTCAAAATTCAAATGGAGTAGTTGTTTCAAGGATTTTGGAAAATAAATGATTGACATTGAAAAGTTATTTTGAAAATAACTGGTTGTAAGATTGAAAAGAGTTGAAAACTCTGGAAAATTGATAGAGGAATGATATGAGAATATCTGTTTATCGCATATATGTTATGAGTTGTGTTTACTCCTATATGCAAAGCATGCTAGATGCATAATATAAATGAGTATGTTTCCCCATGAGAACATCGACTCTTAAGACGCATGATCCTTGTTGCTCCGAACTTAGTATGAGAACATAAGGTATCCCCGATTGAACGGAATACTAAGGAAGAACGAGAACATAGAAATTTTAAAAAATCACCATCCGAATAGATTTGAGGATTAGAATTCAACGACTCTACGATGACGAAGCGATTGCTTAACTGGAGGTTCGCACTGTTATGAGTCTCAACCTCTCTACGCGAAGAAATTTCGAACACTATGCGTGCTATCTCTATCGTGGCGATAACGAAGAATCAAAGCATAACGCTAAGAAAGTATGTATAAAAAGAATGATAGAATTTGGAGTATTGCGGGAACGCATATGATTCAATGTTATGATTCGAATGAAAATAAGGAATTCATAACCCAATGAAAAAGGGTGACCACTTAGCCTTACTAAAAGGCTAGACATTGAAAGTTTGTGCTACCCTAAGAGACCATACAGTCTCTTCCCGAAGACCAAATCATGAAAGTAGTTTCATAAGAACTTAGGAATATAGGATACTAGATTATGGTCGGATAATTTTTACGACTAGACGCTTTTATCCTGTAGAGCCACACACGAGGAGGTTGTACGTTCCTGCCGTTCCTACTAGATTTGCCAAGGAGACGACGTAGGCAAGTTCTTTGCTCACTTCATGAGTCACTGAGCTGCTACACAGGCCCGTGGTATGTCATACTACGACTGATTTCAATACTGCCACCAAGGCAGGGGTATACACGCGAGATATCATCTGAATACATATATCGTCACCGAGAGAGCTTCGATCTTGAGGTGGACTTACCCCGTTCCATCAGCCACCTGAACTACGTATTCATGGTATAAGGAGCTACACCTTGTGGACCGTATCTCCCTGAACGAGAATACACCTGGCGTGATGAGATTCCCAAGTGGTTTCAACCGAAGGTGCCTCGCTTGGCATCTGATAGACCTGCATTCTTGCCTGGCGGTGGCAGGAACATATTCGAGGCTGGATCTTTCCATCCTCGACAAATCACTTTTTCGGTCCTACCGCCAGTAGGATTCGAGCCCCGTCATTACCACCCGACCAGCATCGCCGATCATTCCATGCCAAGACTCACCTCTACCTATCGCTCCCCTAGTTCAATCGCCGCCACCCCGTACGGACCCATGTACCACGATACTGTAGAGATTGACGATTCACGTGGCCTAACTGCATGCGCCGTGAGAGAAACCTATGCCTATCTTGCCGTTTCTCCGTTTCCAGCCAATGCCTATAAGGAGATCATGGTTGAGATCTGCTGAGACCTGGCTACTATAGAAGAAGCTAGAGTCATTAGAGTCTGAAAGATCATGGCTCCCACACTCAATGTTGAGGTTGAGGAGGAAGACCTGCCTTCTGACGATGAGATGAACGAAGTTGATAGTAGCCATACTCCCGGTTCTAACTCCGACACGTTGAGCCCTATTTACACCCTGGGCGATTATGGATCTAGTTATTAAGACTAGATAATGTTTTGTTTATATACTTTTGTATATCTTGTGATGCATGCGGAAACGATAGGTCGTTTCGACATGAACCCTTATTTTGATGACCTCGGTAGCGTTTATATTTTTTAAAGCACCGTGACTAGGTACGTGGAGTGAGATTGATATTAGCTTTTGGGAACATCATACTCCGTACCTGGCCCCATTTTGTAAATCTCAAAAACGCTGATGAAAATCCTCGTAGAGGCATTTTCTTTGAGATGATGATAGCTCATCGAGAGCCATTGGTTTTGATGTCGTATTATGTGATGTTCGACGATGCGCTAGACTTATGCGCATGATTATATATAAATATCGCACTAATATATTTATGATCCTGATGGATGGCATAAGAAGATATTTGATTGCGTATATTTAAGAATGATAGAATGCCGACGAGAAGGAAAAACTGCGATGTAACACTTGAAGGAGAGGACACTCCACCACCACCACCGGCAAGAAGGATTGAGGAGCCATTCCTCAGACAGAATCCGCCAATTTTCAACGGGATTGGGAATCTCGTGGATACGGAACTATGGATTCACGCGCTAGAACGAATCTTTAACTTCCTTCACTGTACCTCTTAAAACGCTTGTCATGCGTTGCTTTGCAAATGACTGGTGCCGTCGATTTCTGGTGGGAGGTGAAGAGAAAGACCTTATATGAAGAGGAACTAGAAGCTTACACCTGGGAAGAATTCAAGTAGGAAGTGTACGAGAAGTACATACCTAAGAGCTATCGTAAGAGGAAAGGACACGAGTTCTAAAATCTGCGACAAGGAAAAACCACGGTCACAGATTTCGACCGCGCTTCGCGAGATATCGCGGTATGCACCTCGCTTGTTCGACACGCACGAGAAGAGGACCGAGAAATTTCGGGGGGACTCGTCATGAGATCAAGGTGTCGCTAGCTGTCATGGAAATCGACCTATCTCGAGGTCGTTAGTAGAGCATCGACATTGAGGCCGCCTTGCTCGAGCATAGATTTGTCGTTGACATCCACCGAATCACCAAGGAGATCGTGGAAAGAGAAAGTGGGAAGGACCCCACCAAGGTCAAGGATCAAATGTCGGCCGTGCCAACATGAGGCCATGGCAAGGAGTAATTTTCCATCTAGCACCGACAAGGCAATGGACGAACATAGTACCCACGCCAAGTGAGGAAACTAAATATTCGTGAAACTCCCAGATTCCCTAAGTTCCATAGAAGTCACAAAGGAGTCTACATGTTCACAAATGATGAATGTTTCAAATGTGTCCGTAAGGGTCACTACCTGTGGACCGCCCAGGATGCACCAATGAGAGAATGGTTGTCCCAATGTACCGGATCGAGTCCACCGGTCCGGCTATCCAAGCTCAACTGCTCCAAAGAACAACATCCCCGGTTCAAGATTATCACCGAATCAACGACCATATCAACCACGGCGGCAACGACGACAACAATGGCGACAACCGCAGCAAGAAGCATCGACCCAATAACCAACAACAACCGCAACCACAAGAAACAACAACAACAGAATAAAGAAGAAATCGCAACAACCACAACAACTTTATCAAGAACAACAACCACCCCAAAGAAAGCGAGGCCTACGCCTCAACCAGAAAGAGAGTTCCGCAAGAGCCGCCAAGGAACCAAGGAAACTTGGCGTATGGGAATACTCCTCCAATTACTCGTTATCCTACTGCTTGACATCGGGCGCCGCACTCTTTTATTTCAAGCATGCGTAGAGAACTTAGGATTAGATCCCAAACGCTACCGAACAAATCATGAGAATTTCTTCTCCAAGAGGGAGGCATAAGAACGGTAACCCACATATGCTCGAACCTAGAGCTTGACTAGGCTCACTTAAGGTCATGACAGAGAACCTTCACGCCATACCCATGACGGATGTGGACATAATCCTAGGAATGGATTGGTTAACCGAACATAGTGCGACCATCTTGTGTAATGAAAGAAAATTTCTTTCCAACACCCCGAGAGAAATCTACCGACTTTCACGGATCAACATGGGAGGAGAGTTCCAATTATATCCGCACTACAAGCAAGGACGCTATCGAACAAGACCGAGAACCATGCCTACCTCGCTCACCTCCAAGAAGAAGATCGAATGAGAGGAGGATAGAAGACGTCCCGATCGTGAAGGAGTATCCCGATGTGTTTCCGCATTTAACCACGGGATTACCGCCAAACCGACAGATCGAGTTCACGATCGACCTCGAACCGTGTTCTCGCCTCGTGTCAAAAGCTCCATACCGGATGGCACCAAAGGAGCTTGAGGAATTAAAGATCCAACCGCAAGAACTCTTGAGCTAGGATTTATTAGACCCAGGTGTGTCTCCATGGGGAGCACCGTCCTTTTCGTGAAAAAGAAGGATGGTACATCGAGGATGTGTATAGACTATCGAGAGTTAAACAAGATAACTCTTAAGAATAAGTACCCTCGCCTCGAATCGACGATCCGTTTGATCAACTTAAAGGAGCAGTGAGTCTTTTCAAAGATAGATCTAAAGTCGGGATATCACCAATTGAGGATTAGACCGAGGATGTACCTAAAACGGCTTTCCGCACAAGGTATGGTCATTTCAATTCATCGTGATGCCTTTGGACTTACAAATGCCCCAAGATTTATGGATATTATGAATGTGGTGTTCCACCCATACCTAGACAAATTGCCTTAGTGTTCATAGACGATATCCTAATATACTCTAGAATAACCAAGAACACAAAGAGCACTTGAGAACTGTACTACAAACATTGAGGCAAGAGCAACTCTTCGCCAAGTTTAGCAAGTGTGAGTTTTGGTTAGCGGTAACATTTTGGGTCACATTGTGTCCGCCGAGGGAATCAAAGTAGACCCTCAAGATCGACATAGCTCGAGAATGGGAGTCACCGAAGAACCCGAATGAAATTCGGAGTTTCTTAGGACTGGCCGGCTACTATCGAAGGATTCTCAACGATAGCCCGACCCATGACCCAACTGTTGAGGAAAGGAATCAAGTACACCTGGACCGCCGAGTGTGAGGCTAGTTTCCAGAGGCTGAAGGAGTTACTGACGACAGCACCTGTACTAGCAGTACCTGAGGCAGATAAAGAGTACACAATCTACACGGATGCTTCAAAGAATGGACTAGGTTGTGTACTAATGCAAGAAGGTAAGGTTATTGCTTACGCTTCAAGGCAATTACGCCTACATGAGTTGAACTATCCTACGCACGACCTGGAATTAGCAGCGGTCGTACATGCCTTAAAGATATGGAGGCATCACCTTTATGGAGTTAGATGTGAGATCTATACTGACCATAAGAGCCTGAAATATTTCTTTGAACAGAAAGATCTTAACATGAGGCAGCGTAGATGGTTAGAGCTAGTGAAAGATTACGACTGTGGTATAAATTACCACCCAGGCAAGGCTAATGTTGTAGCCGATGCCTTGAGTCGCAAATCTCATCCTAGTTTGGGATGTCTCCTCAGTCATGAGGAAATACTTATAAAAGAATTTCAGAGGATGAACATCGAAGTCGTAGGCCCATCTCTGACGATAGAGGGTCAGATTGCAACATTGATTGCAATCCCGACTTAAGAGTCCGAATCTTAGAAGCTCAGAGGAAGAGCAAAAAGCTAGAGGAAATGCGAGCTAAGATCAAGGACGATAAACACAAGAATTTTACAGAATCAACAGATAATGTTTTGTTGTATGACGGGAGAGTGTGCGTTCCAGAAGATGAAGAACTTCAGAGCGAAATCTTGAAGGAAGCCCATGAGACTTCTTATACCGCACACCCCGGCAGCACCAAAATGTACCAAGACCTCAAGGAGAAATTTTGGTGGGATGGAATGAAGCGAGATGTGGCTTCATTTGTGGAACGTTGTTTGACGTACAACAAGTGAAAGCACTCCACCAACGACCATATGGGACCTTACAACCGCTAGATATACCGGAATGGAAATGGGATGATATAGCCATGGACTTTGTTACCGGGCTACCCAAATCACAGAGAGGAATACCGCTATTTGGGTCATCATCGATCGATCGACCAAGAGCGCGCATTTCTACCCATTCCAATAACACATGGGTCGACAAACTAGCACGCTTGTATGCTCGAGAAGTTATCCGCTCACATGGAGTTCCAAAGACTATCACGTCGATAGAGATTCAAATTTACGTCCCGATTCGGATGAGTTTACAAAGGAACTGGGACACGACTACATTTCAAGACCGCTGCTCCATCCGCAGACGGACGGACAGTCCGAGAGGACCATTCAAACGTTGGAAGACATGTCGAGGACCGTTGTCCTCGATAGAGAGAAGGTTGGGAACAAGTGTTACCACTTGTGGAATTCGCCTACAATAACAGCTACCAAGCGACTATTGGAATGGCCCCGTACGAAGCGCTTTATGGAAGGAAATGTCGGTCACCACTTTACTGGGATGAAGTGGGAGAAAGAAGAGTGTTAGGACCTGACTCTGTGGGAGAAATGATTGAGATCGTGCGACAGATCCGCCAACGGATCAAGGAGGCCCAGGACCGACAGAAGTCGTACGCCGACAAGCGTCGCACAGAGCTACATTTCGAAGAGGGAGATAAGGTCTTCTTGAAAATCTCTCCATCTAAAGGGATCGTGAGATTCGGAATCAAAGGAAGTTATGACCACGCTTCATAGGACCCTATGAAATTCTGGAGAGAATAGGACCAAAGCGGCTTACAGACTTGCATTGCCGCCAAGTTTTGGAAACGTGCACAATGTGTTCCATGTTTCACAACTACGGAAGTACATACATGACCCCAGCCATGTGATACCACCGACCGATATTGTCCTCGATGACAATATGAGTTACGTAGAACTACCTACGGAAATCTTGGACCAACGTATCCAAAGGCTAAGGAACAAAGAAATACCGCTAGTGAAAGTTCTATGGAGACACCATTGTCAAGAAGAAGCAACCTCGAACCTGAATCAGCTATGAAGGAGAAATATCCGGATCTTTTCCATAGGCTAGCAAATTTCGGACTAAATTTCTTTTAAGGGATGGTATGTAATAACCCGAAAAATTTAAAACTTTTATTAGTGATGTTTGAATCACTTAGTTGTGGTTCTTAGACCTTAATTATGTTTAAGGAAACCAATGAAACAAATTAGAATCGATTCGAGATCGAATACTAAAGAAATCAAAATCGATAACTAGTCCCACCTGGATTAGGGTTTTCGAGTAGCCCGAACATAGAATGAAAGATCGAGAATGAATCTCCACGAACGGATTTCATTTTAGAATCCTCACACGAAAACATGTGAGAATGCAAAGGATGAGAATTTTCGGGCATACTTGCCCTCGCCGCCTTAAAACACTATTTACGAGCCTAACAACCTCCAATCCGTGCTAATCATAATAAATAGTGATAACAACCAAAATCATGAAGGAATGATTTATTATGAATTTAGAAATTATAAGAATCAATTTCAAGGAATTCTCAAGAACTTAACCGAACGCCGGTAAAATATACCGAAAACCCTAATTTGATCCGAACGACCAAACTCGAACCGAGGGTCTAAATAAATAAAATATGCTTTATAAGACTCAAATTATTTATGAAAGCTCAAAATTCAAGAGAATTTTGAATGGACATATTTTAATCGCGGACGCCGCTTTTTCCGCGATAACTCGAATTGATTTATCGAACGACGTCCGAACGTCGTGAAATTTTTATGATCATTAAAATAAGTCTTTAAAGTCTATTTAATAAGATAGAACCTTAAGGTTCCGAGAAATCGATCGAAAGTGCGTTAAAACTTAAAGAGTCAGATTAACATACCAAACGGGTAATTTGACCAATCCACCTCCCAACTACCACCAAGACCACCCCAAAATGGGAAATGACAGCCATTAGGTCTGCCATAACAAGGAAAAACCGTCCAAGAGCAGCCCATTTCACCCTTTCACATTTTGCTCTCATTTTCAAATTTCTCTACACTTTTCAAACCCCAACTCTAAATCCTCCTTTCCAACCTCTCCCACACTCAAATAATCCTTCTAAGACCATAGGAAGGTATTATTCATCATCCTCTTCCATCCTAATGGAGTGGAATATTTATTTTGAATTTTTGGGTTTAAAAACCCTAGTTTGCTCCCCATTTATTTTCTTGACTTTAGAGCCTCCAAATGCTCTTGAGTCGTGAATGAAAAATGCTTAGAATGATGTTCTAAGGCTACTGTAAAAATTTCATAATTTTTGGATCATGTTTATATTTTTTCGATTTATGCTTTATTTATTTTTAAATATGTTAAAGCATGATTTTGTGAATATTATTTGATATTGTTGCTTGATAATGTATTATAAGCATTTAGAATAAATATCATAATTTTCCAGAATACTTTTAAAAAAACGTGAGTGTTGAGGCTTATTTAGGCCATGGTTTGATTTTTATTTTTGAAAATAGTTGAGATATGGTGTTTAAAATATGATGTGAACATCATATAAAAATCTTGGAATTTTGAAACACATCTCCTATTTTATTTTATTTTGACCGATTATATTTATATACTTTTAGAGTATTGTTTGGTTTTGTTTGTTGAAAATAGTTGAGATATGGTGTTTAGGTATGATATGAACATCATACATTAACCTTGAATTTATTCAAACACCTCTCCTATTTTTTTATAAGAACCGTGGCTTATATATATATATGTAGTCTTTTATTTGATTTTTATTGTTGAAAATAATAGGATGTGTAATATTATGAATATTGGTAAATGTTGGTGTTAATATTACATGCTATTACATATACAACCATATTGTGAAGGATTGAAATTTTGAATATGTATATATATATATATATGTGAATACCGAAAATTAATGATGATGAAAAGCATGGGTTTAAATTTTAATGCATGATACAAGTGATATTTCATGTTTAGTATATAGTATAAGCATAAAATAATTTTGTGGAATTTATTGAACACCAAAGCTTGTTGATTTGAAATTGCCGAAAATTACAAAGATTTTAACCTATGGTTTAAAATTTTATATGATGATATTGAGTTGATAATTAAATTCTATAGTATGATAGGAGTACAACATGATTTTATTGGAATTTATTGGATACGTATGCTAATTGTTGCTAATTATCGAAAACGAACGAAATGGCTAAGTATGAGTTCGTTTCTAATGTTAAATGATGCTATGATGGTTAATTATAAACTTAGAATGAATGGTTGTGATTAGAGTGGATGAATGAAACACTTATGCACACTTACACAATGATTGTGTATTGCATTAGAAATTAGGGTTTTCTAATGCTTAGCATAGTTTATGTTGTGTATGGTTTTGTCGATGTTGAATGTTTATGTTTATGTTGAACCGACAAACCAAAACCCGAACGTAAACAACATAATACTATATGAACGAGAATCCAAAAGAAATCGACCAATTTCGATAACTTAAGATGGAATAAACAAGAATCGAAGTTAGATACGAATTAGGGTTTTTATTAATGAAAGGATACCCAAACGTGAGTTCCTACGTTAGAAAACCAAGAGTCGAGCTACAACGTTAATATTCAATAACGACAACTCACTACGACATTAGTCGGGCGTAAACACAACTCGATAATGAATAACGATTATACGACATATGTAACCTCCGTCGAGTTAAGTTAAATAGACAATGTCGTAATGTGTAAGCAACGATTCGAACACATGATGTCGATCCTTATGTCTCAAAAGCCGAGTTAATATTCTCAAGTACTCCATTTAGTCTTAAGTACTAATTACTTACATGATGGCATATGTCCACTGATTTGTAAGTCAATATTCCTCTTTAATTATCATGCTAATACGACAAGTCGTCACATAACCTACTAGGACGTAACTATAATTGTTAAGTCTAGTTAGTGGCTTGAGAATATCCTAATTTACCAATCATAATTTGATTACCGATAACCTATAACGTAATAACGTTAAAACAAAACTAAGGTTAAGAGTCACGGATAGACTCGGATTATGTAATTCATAATTGAAGTTCACCTATGGACGATGAGGTAATATAGCCTCAGAATTGGGAATGTAAGATAATAGAAATTATCTTAAAACAATCACATAAAATCATAAAGAAACCCTAATTGGGAACTTTAAAGTCGTAATTTATAAACGACCATCGATCGATAGAAAGAACCTAAGAACGGCTATTTTCTTATGAAGGGTTCGATCGGGCGTAGTTGCTGAGGAAGGATACTCACCCCTGCTCATTTAGAACCACTAAGCTTTGGATTAGCAGGTGGGCTTTCTTGAAACGAAAATGTTATGCATATCTCAAAGCATGTTTTACAAAGCATTATGAAATATTATCACATGAAATGTTATTGACTGCCAAATGTTTATGTTTTGTTGTTATCCTATCTGAGATTGGTATATCAATGTGGTATGTGAATGAGTTGGTCCACCAACGTTAAAAAAGGGTAACGATCGGATCCGACTTAGTTAAGGACTAACTCGGATTGTGTACACGTGTGACTGTGTGTTAAGGTTAGCTACCTCGACCGGTCACGGCGACTATGTGTAGGTGGCCACCTCCATAGTGCGCGAATGGAATGAATGAATGAATGATCAGATATGGAAACAACGTGAATGAAATAGTCAGGCCTGACACATTTGGAAAACGATAAAATATTTGATAGGCATGAGTCTTTTAACTAAAATCCTCATGCGCTATTGTGGGCAGTTAATAACCTTTGACAAAGAAAATGTTTTCGGCAACGAGTCCACTGAGTACTTTTGTACTTAGCCCTGCATCTCGTTTTTGATGTGCAGGTTGAGCAAGGATCGATGATGGGTGCGAGGTGGTGTAGAGTAGCAGCTATTTTTGATGCTTAATTAGAAAGGTTTCTAGAACCTTGGGCATGCATCGTCATATGCATGTCCACACGTTTAATTGCTGCCTAACTCTGATATTATTAATGTTTTGATTATAACCGCTATTCCGTATTGAATTGGAGATCGTACTTGTACTTTAAATTCGCCCTGATCAAGTTATGTTGAACCTTGAACCTTTTGACAAGTCCTTCTAGGACTTGAGTTGGTATCGATTGTTTATCCCTTTAACCTATGCGTTATTAAGTAGTTGATTGGTTGATCGCCTTGATTAGCTATGTTTATTTCACGCTTTATCATACCAAAGGACGATCCATATGATCCGTACTTCATTGGAAAGTCGGTCGTCACATAAACACTCTCACAGTGTTTGAAGTATGCAATTTTAGAAGAGGATAACACGTTGCCCGTTGTTGTCAACAAGGACCTCAATATTGTTGAACATTTAAGCAAACTGCAGAAGGAACCAGATGGTATGCCCATATCGCACGATCCTCCAGATGGACAGCAGTTTATAATTGAAGAGATGAATATAGCCGAGTTTCAAGAGATGAACTTGGTTACTTCTGTCGTCAACTCCTGATCGTACCACTATGGTGTCCGGCCTTGGACCTTAAACAAGGGCGCTACTTGGGAGACAACCCAAGTTTTTCTTTTTTGTTTCTTTTTCCTGCTTTTTAGTTTCTTTTTGTTTTTATTCTTTTTCTGTAGGTTTGGAAGCTCTGCTCTACATGGCATAAATACTCCAGCAGCCCGTCATTCCACCCAAGTGAACTACCACAATAGCCACACACCGAGGCCCCTCACAACATGCATTCATCGCCCGTTATCTGCCTCGCCCCTTACTTGATTTGTTCAGGGAAGTTTCTATTCTTATTCTTTTTCTGTTTTGTTGTTCTTTTATGTTTTTTATCTGTTGGTCTCTCTTTCACACAATGAGGACATTATGTTGTCTAAGTGTGGGGGGGGAAGTTGGTTGTTTTCTGTTCGTAGTTTCTTTGTTCTTAAAAGCGAAAAAAAAGTTTTTTTTTCTTGTTTTGTTTTGTTTTGAGTTATTGGCAACTTCAAGATGGATGAATTGAATATGAGAGATTAGGATATTGCTCTGGTCTGTTTGGTTGTTTTCTTTTTATGATAAATTGTGCAAAAACATCTGTATGTATTCATGGACGATGAATAAGTGCAAGATTGATCAAGATTTTTGAGCTTACTTCTATTGTGAGATTTGAGCCTATGAGCAAACTTGAAAATGCTCCTTGTTTCTTTGAAGAGTGTTGTGTCGGACTTGATTGCTTGATGTCTAGTTTGCCTTGTTGTCATAGTTGAAACTGCATATGAAATTCTAGCATTAAAGTGATCTAGGCAGTTTTTTATCATTATCCCTATGTATTTGACCTGATTATATACTTCCTACCCTCAGTTTTCCACTAGTTAGCCTTTTTATGCCTTAATCCTTTTCTTGATCATTAAAAGCTACTAAATATGAGCCTTAGCCTTTCTTAGCCTTCTTTTGACCCACCAATAATATGCAAGTTTTGTGAATTTTCGACATGATCAGTAGGATTATATTTTGGTGTTCAATGTGATTGAAAATGTGGAAGATTATGCTGGGGTTTCATAGAAAAAAAAAAGAAAAAAAGAGAATGAGAAAAGAAATACAAAAAAAAGAAAGGAAAAGAAGAAAAACAAGTAAACTGGGGAATCATGTGAATGAGCAAAATATTCAAGGTATATGTTGATACTTTCGTTTATTAAGAACGTAAGCTGATGGTACGATGGACGATTGTGCAACAGCGTGTATTGATGTGATAAAAGATTTGAGGAGTACATACTTGCATATTTTGGTATTATAAGCCTATGTTTATCCCTTTCTTTATCCTACCTATGTACCCAAGCCCCATTACAATCCATCGAAAGACCTAGTGATTGTGCATGAGTTCATTTGTAGTGGATACAGTGACATATGGGCAAACTTGTGATTGAAAGCATGAAGTCATGATTTAATGAGTGAAATATGCCTATTTTCTTTCTTTGAGAGTCTTGGAGTGAACTTGGTGAGGTTTGAATTGATCTTGCATGATTTTGACTTGAATGAAAGGTGTTTGCATAGTTTTGAATCGAATGAAAGGTTGGAGGATTGCGGAGTATTGTATTCTAATCCCAACTATGATCTTTGTCCGTTGAGTCATTGCCAATTTCTGTTTTGAGTCTGTTTCGTTTTCTCTCATTTCAGTTTTTGTTTTGCTTCCCTTTCTTTATGCTCGAGGGCGAGCATTATCCAAGTGTGGGGGGATTTGATTAGGCGTATTTTATACGTATATTTTAGGTAATTTTGATGAGTTTAAATGCTTAATATCTACTTAATCATAGTCTATGAAGCTAATTGCATATTTTGTGGATTTTATAGGTGTTGATATTATTTTGGAAGAATTAACATCAAATTGGAAGAGTTTTGGAATATCTAAAGTAAAGCTGATGTCAGAAGGTCGTGCGGTATTCCCATCTTGCTGCTTTTTATGGACCGGACGATAATAACGTGGATTAAATGGATTTTTGAAGGCTTTGTGATATCAATCGAATTTTAATTATGTAATAGGCCTCAAATATTGATTTGGGCCTCTTTAGTTTTATTTTGAAGTATCTATTTGTTTCCTTATTATATTAGATTAGTTCTCCTTTTTTATAGGGATTTTATTAGATTTTTATGGGAAGATATTTGTTTTCCTAAATAAGAATGATTAAAGACGTATCTGTACTGTAAGGCTCGCAAACTAGATTGTACTGCCCGCCTAATTATTCTGCAGTCTACTCCCTTCTACTTAAGTCTCTTTACTCCGCATTTAGGTTTTAATAAAAATTATTAAATATATTATAAATAAAATAAACATCTAGTATAATATTAAATTAATTAATAATCGATTATTATGGTAAAAAGATATAAATAATTGGTGTAGTTGAGGATAAAAATAAGACATAATGGATGTGAGTTGTTAAAATATATAAATAAATGATGTTGATGAGGATAATAAATAATAAATATTTTATAGGATAATTTTCATAAATAAAACAGGAAAAAATTTAGGGACAGTAACTATGAAGAAAATTGAGAGATGACGAGGTATTTTTTTTTATATAAATATTTTTCTAAATTTCTCAACTTAGATTTATTAATTTAATTTATTTTGTCGCATGCCCCTCTTTTTTTTGTCAAGTTAATACAGAAATTTAAAGACCGCATCATGATGAGACCTTTGGCCTCGGGCATTAACCACTCTACCTTTGGCTTCGGGCATGCCCTCTTTCTTGCTTAACATAAGATGAAATAAATGTCCGAAGATCCACTCTCCTTGATTCTTAGGGAACATTATTCTTTTTCCGGGAAATATGTGAAAAACATCCCTATTGATCACCCGTTAGCACCGAGAGGTGGATTCATGTACAAAGATTATTTTGATCCAAATTGATAAATGGCATAATTAAACTCAAGATATTGACATTTAGGGATGTAGTTTTATTTTATTTTTGTGTGGGTAAACATAGCGGATTATACGTCTACATTGGCCATTGGTTGCTGAGTCGCGACTATGAGGGTGTTTGGCTAAGCTTATAAGCTCTCCAAAACAGTTTATAAGTCATTTTTCAAGTTTAAAAAACAGTTTATAAACTGTTTTTAGGGAGCTTATAAGTTCAGTCAAACACCCTACCTCTCTCAAGATATGCTATGAAATCCTTCAACTAGGGTTATCTAACGTTGTATTGACGCTGAAACCTGTCACCCGCTTTATGAAAACCCTAATATACAGCCGGAAGGCCAAATTAATCATATGATTCGACTATGGGATTCAAAAGACCTCAATTATTTGGTAATTTGATGTTGAAACTTCACCTCAAAATTCACATGAGAACTCGCATGCACCATCCTCAGTCGAAACTCTGTGACAAAATTCTAAATCGTGTGGTGTCCAATCAACAAATTGAAGTACCATCCAAAATGTCATGAATAATTTCTTTTCAATGGTACTAACATTTGAAAGAATCGACACCAAAAAGGACCAAAATTTGACAGTAAAGGTGCTGCTTGTTCTTTTTCTAACACTATTATTGTAACTAGTCATACCAAAAAAATTGAGATTGTTGGGCATAGGAGGGTATCTGTGTGTGTGTGAAGGGAGACATTATGAGAGGGTTTCTTGTCGTATTCTCATGTTGTCATTACACATTTCACATTAGATTTGAGCAATCTCTCTCATTAGGTGGATTATCATGTATCCAACACACTAGTTGGTAACGGATGGCCATTCTTCCATCCTTGCAATGAGAAAATCTTTATTGCTCAACAACAATTTTGATGCATCACACAAAATTTACTCACCATCCATCCTAATTCTTACTAAATCCATGTTCAACTAAGATCATGAAACAAGAACAGAAAAGAGTTTGTTTTTTTTAATAAAAAACATCTAAAATGGATCTTCACATTCTTGATTACTAGAAACAGTTGGGTACACCAAAACCTGTACACGCAAAAGTGGCAAAACTAAAAGAGCTTTGCTCGAAAGATCACAGCTGAGTTAACGGTACTTTGCCTCAAGAACAAAGCGCTTTTTTATGGCAGTAGCACCAGTCATATGCAGAGAACTAGCTAGGGGAAGACGGCGAGATAACGTACAAAAATACCAGCAAACTTAACAGATGAAGGAAGATATTGTATCGATCCTTTGCATAAAATCTCAATCTTTCCATCTATGAAGACAGAACCCTTTCAATGGCAGCCACATAGAAATCTTTCGGCATGGTGCCGATAACAGAGTCGCGTTTCTCACCATTCTTGAACAGCAAGACCACCGGCACAGCCTTGATGTCGTAGTCTTCAGCAATTTGTGAGTCAGTGTCTGCATCAAGAACGAAGCATTTTAGTCTCCCAGAGTATTCAGTGGATATCTCATCAATCACTCGATGAACCATGCGACAGGGCCCACACCAACTGGCGTAGAATTCCACGAGCACAGGCAGTTCACTGTCTATGATCAGTTTATCCCATGACTTTCCAGTGACAGCTGCAGCTGCAAAGTGGGGGGTAAAAAAAAACAAGCACTTAGAAGTTAAGCCGATAGTTTATCTCCATGTAGAGAGAGAGAGAGGAGATCACTATCAATCAGTTTAAATTTCTGCTTTCAGTTTCCTTGATTCACTCCGAAGTTGGCTACATGTCCATTTAGTATCAAACAGTGTAATAATCAAGAACAGTAACACCTTATATTTCTGTTTGAGATTTTGCAACTGCAGTCAGTCCTAATAAGCACGAAATCCTACCAAATCAAATGTCCTAAGAAAAGAGAATTCTGTAACTGCAATGTCCAAAATGACAAGATATTAACCATCGTGCATTGGTACAAGAAGCTCCAATTTCCTCACAAAGCTGCTAAAGTAGAACCAGCTACATAAACATTGTAGTAAAACCGAACAATCAAGTAGGTTAATGAACTCATGTTTCCTTTCATCTCACATTTTTTTATTACAACTCGGCAAAGATCCTAAAGTCATGATTGAGTAGATGTAGATCACAAAATAGTTGCAGATACTGATAAAGCTGCTTATAACCTCCAAAACGGCATGATCTGAGACAAAACCACTGTCTGAGTTTGCCATATCATTAACTCTGGTATCATTTACATTTTTATTGTTCTTTAACTTAGATTAAATTCTCAATATTCATGATTAAGCCAAACACCAAAGCCGAAAGCGTCGCGTAGCAACACAACTGTCTGCATTAGTCAGTTTAACCTATACAATACAAGCCCGAAACTAAGGCGGCTGACTAATATTACACTAACTATTTATGGAAACAAATACAAGTAGTGTAAATCACTCAATAGAGCAGATATAGTTGACATCAACAAACTAGTAATCTTAAAAAAACATCACAACGATACAACAGACATTCAGACAAAAAAAAAACCATGCCACCAGCAAAGAAAATCAAATGCACTAACCACAACAAATATCAACTCAAAGATTACCTACATTATACAGATTGTGACACAAGGTTATGATAATCAAGACTCCCTTTCATCAGTTCTGCAACAAACTCAGGTTTCTACTTACAAAAAATGTAATGCTAGTTCATCCCTTTGCAGTTATATGATATGATGGAAACAAGAACTCAAATTATATATGCTGTATTTACTAAATAATCAGAATTTTCCAAGATTAGAAATTCTAAAGAGTAACCTAGAATCACACAAACATTTAGATCAAGGCATCACATAATCAAACACAACTAAGATACATTTAGTAAAGATTCTATTTCCCAAGATCACGAAAATAATCATCCGATCACTAAAAAATCGAAATATTGATTACATTAATCGAACTAAATTCAAGAACAGAATCTCCAATATTCAAAGAACTTACTCCTGCTATCCCGAAGGCTGGAGACACGTACCGATTTTCGGGCCTCGAGTCTCCTATGAGCCCGAAATGAGAGCCCGAGCCGGTTGCTCTGCGGCAATTGACTCGCTGAGATAGCTCCATAGCGAGTTTGGGGACGAAAGATCGAGAAGACGGCAGTGGAGCAACAAGAGGCGGCCATTTTCAATTGAAACGCGAAACCCCCTTGGAATATCAGCAAATCGTGACGGCTACTGCGTGCAAATCTGTGCGCGTACGCATATATGCTAATAGAATGTTTGTTCTTCGCGGCATGCGAGCTGGGAGTTGCGGAAAATTGCGAAAGCGATTGCGAGGAAACTGAGATTTTATTTAGCAATATTTGGATTAGCAGAGAAAAATAATGGAATGACAGTGGATCATTTAACAATTTTTCACGTGGGTTTTTGATTTTCTGGTGGAGATGGCGACTCAAAACCAACTACTTTTCTTCTTTTAGTTTTTTTCTTGTTTAATGGGATGTATGGTTTATTTATTTATTTTTATTCTTTTTCAAGTGTAATTGGCATTGCAGACATTAATATATGTTATTTCATACACTTATTTCAAATTTTGGACACATAAGAAAATTGATTCCAAATTGAACGTATTTAAGGGAAATATATACAAGTACACACTTTTACAAAAGTGTGTATAACCTATATCCATATTTCAAATTTGATACCGTAGATACCCAAACGCCATTTTAATATATATCTATCGAGTCTTTGTGCGGTCTTGATGTGAAATTGACATAACACCGATCGCAAACATAACAAACACGTGAATCAATAAATGATTGCGAAATTATTTTCGATGTATTCGATATTATTATGTTAAATTACTTTATATATTCGAATCATGTTTTTATATATCACTTAATCATGTTAAAAGTGTGAGAAAAAATAATTAAATAATCGAATCATGTTTTTTAAATAAAAAAACATAAATGAATCAAAAATTAATTAACAAAAAAATCCAAAATTCGGTCGACAATTCCTTGTTTCCTACGACCGAATCAAGGAATCATCGATCGAAATTTTGGATTTCATCGACCGAATTTGAATTTTTAAATGAAAATAACAATTTTAATTAATTCCTATCTCCCGTCGACCGAAACATAAAATGGTCGTGGGAGAGAGGAATTATCGATCGAAACTTCAATTTTGCGATGAAATTAATACAAATTATTTATTCATGTATCCGATTGACCGGAAACATAAAAGGGTCGACCGAATCAGCCATTTTTCTAATCGAAAACAAGATATATCAAATTAATTTAATACTAATTAATTTAAATTGAATGTATGATATTTAAATTAATATTTATATTCAATCTAATTTAACCCAATCTTTTAATAAAATATTAATTTCTTTTTCATCCACTTACACAACTCACAACTTATTAATTTTGAAATATTTAATAATGAAATTATCTTAATATTTACAAGATAATTAATACTTGCATAAAATAGTACTACGAAAGTAAAAGCTACGGTACTAAAATTGCGTAAAATTGAAGAAGACAAATAAATCTTTGAAAATTGCGTAAAAATTGTTTGAACAAAGATTTGACCACCAATAATTGAACCAATTCTCTCCTATTTATACAATCGATCGTAACAAATACAAATCCAACCAATTGCTCTTGCTCTTGCTCCTCTAATTTTCGTTCGCTCATTTCGATTTTATATTCAAAATTTTCAAATTTATTTCTTCAATCCGAACAAGCAACTATGTCTCAACAAGTAAGTTATTCAAATTTTTATTTATTTTCTACACATGTTTTGAATTTATTGTTGTTTATGATATTAATTTGTGTTTAGATTTATTATTGTTAATTTAGTTTAGATTTATTATTGTTTATTGGTATGGATAAATTATTGCGTTTAGATAATTAAATTAATTGGATAATTAGTTTAGTGTTTTGAATTTATTGCATAATTTATATAATTCATCTACATAATTAAATTAATTGAATAATTAAATTAATTGGATAATTAGTTTAGTGTTTTGAATTTATTGCATAATTAGTATACATAATTGGATAGAATTGTTTAGATAATTATTGCATAATTAGTATATATAATTGGATATAATTCGTTTAGGTGAAATTAGATGTTTTATAATAGCATAATTAAATTAATTGCATAATTAGATATATAATAGTTAAATCATTTAATCATGGTTTTTACAAAAAAATATTTAAATGTAAAATCCATCTCTCCTGTCGATGATACCATGATTCCGGTCGACCGAATCATGGAATCATCGACCGAGAGATGGATTTTACGTTTAAATTATTTTTTGATTGATTCCGATCGAGGTATAATAGCATAATTAAATTAATTGCATAATTCATATATATAATAGTTAAATCATTTAATCATGGTCTTTTACAAAAATAATAATTTAAATGTAAAATCCATCTCTCCTGTCGATGATACCATGATTCCTACGACCGAATCATGGAATCATCGGCCAGGAGATGGATTTTACGCTTAAATTATTTTTGATTGATTCCGATGAGGAAAGAAGAATTATAATAAAACAACTTATTTAATCATGATTCCGATCGACCGGTCGACCGAATCTTCAATTGTCAATTGAATTTAATACTAATTATTAATTAGTTATTAATTGATGTATCCGGTCGATAAATCTTGAATTGTCAATTGAATTTAATACTAATTATTAATTAGTTATTAATTGATGTCTCCTATCGATTGAAAACAAGGAAATATCGTAGGAGACATCAATGTGTTCGACAGAGATAGATTTTAGTTTTAGAAATTAATATTAAATGAACTTATGGTTGACCAATTCCTTAATTTTAATTTTAAATGAAATCAATTAGGATAATCCACGAAATTAATTTTAAATGAAATCAATTAGGATAATCTTGAATTATTTGTTGTTTTAATTTTAAATGAAATCAATTAGGATAATCCACGAAATTAATTTAAATGAAATCAATTAGGATAATCTTGAATTATTGTTGTTTATGATATTAGATTTCTTATTGTTAGTTTTATTTAGATTTATTATTGTTAAATTTGTTTAGATTAATTATTGTTAATTTTGTTTACATTAATTATTGTTAATTTTGTTTACATTTGTTTTGCTTATTTGTTTAGATAATTCGATTGTTTACGCTATTTATAATTATTGCATAATTCGTTTAGATAATTGGATATAATTATTGGATAATTCGTTTAGATAAGTCCGACATAATTCGTTTATTAGATACTTTATTTATTTAATTAGATTGCTATTTTTTCTTATTTGTATATTTGATTAGAATGTATATTTGTTTTGTACATTAGAAAAATCATATTAAGATCGTATATTTACATTAATGTAATCTTGTATTTGTTATAGATGTCGGGATGGAAGAGCATTATTGTTCGATATGGAGGCGATGGGATCCTTCTTTATGTTACATTGGCGGTATCACCAAATGCCTTTGTTCGAATGGACAATGTAATTTTAATGGAGTTCATAGAGATGATTAATGAAATTATGTTGGGAAATTGTTGAGTACAACCTACCAACCCATTATCTATCGAGATCTCGGGTGGTAGAATTATCAAATTACTTTTGAGTAATGATGATCAACTTTTCGATTGGCTCATGATGCCCAAGCAGAGGTCTATGTGACTCACGATGCCGACACATCCCAATCGGAGCAAGAACTATATAGACCTTCGTTTGAGATACCATCCTCGTCAACATATGACTACACTTCCCAAAACATATCGCTCGATCGTCATTGACACAACAATTTACATCATCGATTGGTTTGATCTTGATACATCTCAATATATGCCGCAACACATGGATCCATCCAGAATTTGCTTTCCCAACATATGTCGCAACCACAACCGGGTGATACACTTGTTGAGGACAATGATGACGGCGACTACGTTGAAGAAGAAGAAGATGAAGCAGTCGATGAAGAGGAAGAAGATCGCGAGTGCGCTTTGGTGAGCTATGGCTCATTTGTAGAGTTTGACGATGGATCCGTCGAGAGGGTGGATTCGGAAGCTTCTATCTACGATTATGCGAGTAACACGCAAGAGCACGTAGGAGGCCCAGAGCCGAAGAAGTTGAGGAGATGAGCAACCGGCTGGTCCTCGTTATTCCTCATGATGCTTGATTAATCTCTTTGCTCGTCCTCCGGACTCGGTTCCGCACTCGATGAGTCGAGCGAAGGTTCCATCTTCGACAACAAGGGTGAATCAAGATATCCGTGGGGCTATGGCATTTGGAACGTCGAGTAGAATTTGTTATTCCTCGATCCGATAATTCGAGGATTACATTCAAATGTCGATATCATAATCAGTGTCCTTTTCTACTACGTGCATCGCAGCAAGGTGGATTTTGGTTTGTCCATAAGTTTGATGCTATACATACTTGCACGTAACCTAGTGAATATCGGAGTAAGGAAGGTTAATGCCCGTGTAATTGCAGCATACATATCACGAAAAATACGCGAAGACGGTGAAGTGCTAAAGCCGAGGTCCATTATGGGTGATTTGCGGCGAGTACGGTGTACACGTTACATACAATGTAGCAATGCGAGCCCGTAATAGGGCGATCGAGATGATATCGGTGGACATGAAGAATCATTTCAGCTACTACCGAGTTATCTCGCATATGTTACGGATGAGCAATCCCGGTTCGATGACCGACTTGGATATTGGATCGATGGTCGGTTCCGCCACCTCTTTGTCGCCTCGGTTCATGCAGTTAGGCGTACATTGTGCCTCCGACCCGTGATTGTAGTCGACGATGCACGCACTTGAAGGGCCGCAATAAAGCGTATTATTCGCTGCGTGACAAAGGACGGCAACGAAAGTTTTTCCATTAGCTTATGGAATTGGTCCGATCGAGAATGATGTCTCATGGACTTGGTTTCGCCTCGACTACAAGTCGCTATGGATCAAATCCAGAGATGTTGATTGTTTCGATGCCCATGTCGAGAAAATGAACGCGGTCAGTGTGTACCCGATGCAACACACGGATTATGCTACTACCATCTGCTGAAAAAATCACCCGTTTGGGCAACCATCCGCAGTTATTTGAAAGCCGCTTATGCGTACCAAGATGCACACTTTGAAAAGCGATGGCTATGTTAAAGTCTCGTGAAGGCCGATGGTAGTGGCGCATATACCAAGTTGGTGGAGGTTGGAGTGCGGTGGGCTAGATCACGATGCCCGTTAGGCGCTACGGTTTTATGACATCGAACATTGCCGAATCATTCAATTCTCGAATATTGTGGGCTAGACGATTGCCAATTTGCTCAATGATTGAGGCAATCCGTCACATTACGTAAAAATGGTTCGATGAGAGACATGAAGCGACAAAGAGTGCGCGTGAATTGACCCACAAGCAACGCTGAAGATGATGGTATCAATGGAACTATCACGCAGATACGATGTAGTGCCCTCATCGACTCCACTTTCAAAGTCAAGCACGGAAGCAAAACATTCGTAGTCAATCTCAATACGCAATCGTGTGCGTGTTTGGAGTGGGACATGGATATGATACCGTGTTCTCATCTTGTTCTGACTATATATGGTACAATTTAAGTTTAATTATGTTAATTTTTTGATCAAATTGATTTCACTTACATATAATTGATTATATAAATTTTTAGTCATAAAGGTCACCATATATCTAACTATGTGAGGAGTACTACCATTCGCAAAGCTAGCAAGCATACCAGATCGGATCAATCTGTTCACCACGGTCTACTTGGACCGCTCCTCCGAGATGTTCTTTGGAATTACGCTTATGCCTCCTAATAGAGTCCGTCAGGTGGGCGCCCAAAGTGGGTCGATATCGTCATCCAATGTAAGTGGGATCGAGTAGTAGAAGTCGTGCACTACGGACATGTAGCTTGTGTGGTAATGAATCTCATACACGCGTCGGAAGTGTCCCTACTTATCCGAGACAGTGACATTGTAATGAAAGAAAACATTCATGTAAAGATATTATTAACATTATTATTATTTTAACTTAATCAAATTGAATTGAATTGAATTGACACTAGAAAAAAACATGCGAACAGCGACGGAAAATTGTTAGATTTCGTTGTTTTTGGATTTTGTTGAATTATGTTGGATTTGGTTGAATATTGTTAGTTTTTGTTGGATTATGTTGGATTTTGTTGAATATTGTTGGTTTTTGTTGAATTAGGGGGATTCAGTTGGATTGTTGTTGGTTTTTGTTGGATTATGTTGGTTTTTGTTGAATTAGGGGGATTCAGTTGGATTGTTGTTGGTTTTAGTTGGATTATGTTGGTTTTTGTTGGATTATGTTGGATTATGTTGGATTCACGAGGGTACACGAGCGTGCACGAGGGTACACGGGAGTGCACGGGGGTACACGGAGGGCACGATCGCACGGTCAATGTTAAGTGAATCGTTAAACATACACTTTAACCTATCAAGCAAACGAGCTAACTGATAAGATAGTCTATCGAGAAATGAATAAAACGATCTCGAAAAGGCGAGAAGGAAGCGAGAATCAAGACTAACATGCATCCGTCGATGTAGATAAAATAAGCAACCGAAATCACATACTAGCACTCCATCAGTTCTAAAAACTCTGTGAAAATCAAAGTTTTCACTCTATTCAAACAAACAAACAAAAGTATCAAAAAGAAAATGAAACAAAAAAATAGGACGGAAAAGGAAACTTTACCTCATTTCGTGCTCATGAAAACGATTAAGGATTGTATAAGAAACACAAGGAAAATAATTTCAAAGTAATGAAAGAGGAAGACGTCGTGTGATGAAAGAGAAAGATTACCGATGACGACCAACTAAAGGCCACGCTATTGATGGTGGTTCATAGAGTTGCTTATATTTAACTAGTGTTACGAAATTTTGTACCAACTTCTCATTTTAAACGTAAAATTGCGCCTACTTGGGTACACGAGCGCGTGCGAGGGTACACGGAGTGCACGGGGTACACGGAGTGCACGATCGCACGGTACACGATCGTGCGATCGCACGGGCGTGTACCCGTGCGCAGGGTACACGGGCGTGCGGGTACATGCCGTGCACGCATCATGCACGTCGTGCACGACCGTGTACCGCGATCGTGTGCCGCACACGATCGCAGACGCGATGCGATGCGTGCCGCGGCGTGCGCGATCGCACGGGCGTCTACGTGCCGCACGATCGTGCACGTCGTGCACGACATCGTACCATGCACGATCGACACGCCCGTGCAATCCCCTAATCCAACAAATTCGGTTAATTGCAAATTCGGTTAATTGAATCCAATTCAATCCCTATTCGGTTAATTGCAAATTCGACAAAACTATTAAACTTACAAACTATACATGTAATATACAACATTCGGTTAATATACATGTAAAAAAGCGAAGATAACCTCTAAAATATGGATAAGCCAACCTGCACTCAGCAAATAGGCAACAACAAGCAATAGCCAACAACAAGCAATAGCCAACAACAAGCAATATACAAAGAGGTCACAGCCTCCACAACATATACATAGAGGTCACAACCTCTAATACAAACAAAAATATCACTAACACGATATAAAATCAAATATTCGATAAATAATATGAACATCCATTTGCATCCAATATACCAATACATACCAATATACAAATACATACCAATATACTAGTACATGCTAATTTCTACCTCTTCTCTTCCTCTTCCTCTTCCTCCCGCTTTTATATGGATCACATATCTCATATATATTTCCACCTACTTTATGTCTATATGCTACAACATTAGACATACCCCATTCGATGCTCGGTGAACCGAAATAAGACGCTCCACGGTCATGCACGCAAATGGACCATCAACGAAATCGCCTTCCGGTCAAATACCTCGAAGAAGCTCGTGTAATAACCGCATCATTATTCCATGGTGGTATCGGTGGGAGTTAGCCTCGAACCATCTAGTGAAGAGAAAACGGCCGCAATAATCTAGTCAGCACACAAGTCCATCATCCTCGCATCCACTTGATCCTCGGTCCATCCTCCAAATACGCGAGTCAAACACGACGAATGACCGAGTGCATATCCACGCGTATTATCACGAAACGCCTCGATGACGCAAGGATAATGATCTATAAAAGTTAATATTTAGATAAAATAAACAAGGACACGTAACCATTTAGATAAATTAATATTTATTGTATTAAATAAGGTTACTGCGTGCACGTAACCATGATGTATAACCCGCCATGCCGAGGACAATCGCTATCCAATGCGATGGTGGCTGCCATGTAAAGCAATGCTCTCGGGGTCATGATCAATGGTGCCTCACGCGGGTCTTGAATGTAGACGCAAGGATTGCGTGTACCTCGGACCATGAATTTTGCAAAACATCTATTCAACATTGAAAATTAATTAATTAGAGATACTACACATATATACTATATATTGATTGTATTAAACACTTACGAAAAACTAGTATCAAGGATGATTGTGTTTGATAATCCACCCCATCCAATAAGTCGATCCCGGCATCGAGTCTCATCCTCAAATACACCATGAATAGATCGACGACCTGCAAAATTATTTTAGGGATACATATCAATATAAGTAGATGTACTTAAAAAAAACGAAGCATATTGTATAAAACGCATGCAACATCAAAGCGCTCTCCGATTTTCGATATTCACGAAAAATGCAACCTGGACTTGTCGATCAGTACCCCGAACAACCACCATTGCCTTATTTGTGTTCAAGAAACGTTGGTAATTTACCAATGTATCATCGGATAATGGACGTGGCATCGGGCTATTCACGTATGGTGACCTCATTACAGAAGGTCTCGTGCCCGCTCACCTCCGGATCCCGAACTACAAACATTTAATTTAGAAAATGAAAACATAACAAATATAATGAAATATTATAAACCGCCAAATATGAGACTTAATAGTTACATGCTCCTCCAACTGCTGCTGCCAGACGGCTCGAAAGTCCGCCTCACGACGTCTGAGGCGCCGATCACTAAATAGGTCCATCCCATCATGGAATGATGAGATGTAGTTCAGGATCGGTACCATGGATCTCGTGAGAGTAGCGGGGAGGGGTATCACTGGTCGATGCAAGGTCGCCCTCGGTGGCTCAATATGTCCACCGCCTCGGGGACATCCGATGGGCGGTGATGTGGTCTCTCGATCTTCACCTCTCGTCGTGCCGCTGTCGGATGAAGTGGGACATGAGGTGCATGTGAGCAGTATCATCCCTATGTGCAACCACATCGACTCTTCTCTAAGAGGTTTTCAAACCACTTCTTTATCTTTGGAATAAATTTGTCTTGATAGACCTCTCCATGCGTCGCATCGCTCGTCCTCCTCCGGACGATTCCCGGATAGATTCACAGATCCAACGACGATCGGCGAACTAAGACGCCAGGTGCCGACCACCACCGCCGATGAAGCCTCCTCCACAGTCTGCCTTCCCGTATCCCGCCTCTCAACGGATGGACGGCTATCCACATATGGCGCCGCGGCTCATCAACAACCGGAACCTCAACGAACCCAACCGACGATGTCCTCGGCCGGGTATCGAAGGTGAAGGCTCGAGGCTCGCTCGATGGAGACCACGAAGATCGGGATCCTCAACAAACCGTGGAGCCTCGCCGGAACTCGGCGTTTCGTCGAGGCTCATCCACCGGAGGTGGATGAGACACACCACGACGAGAAGGGAACTGCCGTCCTCCTCAAAGGATTTGACGGTATAACAAAAGTCACACCGAGTGGAGAGGGTGTGAGGCAGACACCCGAGAACGGTGCTAACCTCGAATGAGTCCGCTCGATGGATGTGAGATGATAATCGATCGCTAATAATCCTACCAAATAAATGATAGTAAAACAAGTATATATATCGTATCCACGAGGATCATGACTGAGAACACAACAAGTAATTAACACGTAATCTTTATTATTATCCAGGCAACAAAATATCAAGAGAGAATATAATAAAACTAGACTTGAAAATAAAGATAGGAATAAAACTCAGATATAAAAGACTGATCCTAGGGATGTACTTAACCTAACCAAATTCACACAATTAACCTATTAATCTGTTTACCAATTTAATCCACATTCATATGAAGGATCACTAATGTAACTATAGTTTCCGCCAGATGACCTATAGTAGTAGGTTAGCCTAAACTCTATCTCCGTCGGGTCTCGAGAAGTAAGCTAATTACCAAAAGCACACAAAGATTTAACCTCCCACAGCCACCTATCTCCGTCGGTCTCAAGGCAAAACCGTATTATAAATTCGATATCGATTATGCAATTAATTCCGCCAAGACATCAATCACATAACTAGCATGCATCAATATTGGCGATACCAACACATGAGAATTAAACCCAAGAATTATAAATCATGAATGGGACGGCAAAACAAAGATCAACAGATTAATTATATAAATCTAGTTGACATACAAACCCTAGGATCAATACTGAAATTTAGCTACGCATAATTAAAATAACAAAACAATAAATAAATAAGAATAACATAAACTGAATTAAATAAATAAACCGTAGGAATCCACGAAGAACAATGTAGCAACTTGATCCGTAAATAAAATTGAACTCTAAAATAAACTAAGCTAAGAAAACGGAATAGAACTTGCAAAAGAATATAAAGAAGAATTTGTGTTCGCTATGGAATGGTTTTTAACTACCGATCTATCTCCTATTTATAATAAAACATAAGCTCCTTTTTCATAAATTCCCAATCCTATTCTCGACTGATTCAATCCTATTCGACTACGATTCAATCCTATTCGACTTCGGATTAGAAGTATACATGGACTAGGTGTCTCAAATTGCTGAAAATTCATGATTTCGCGAGTTTTGCCCTTGCGACCTTAGGTCGCGAGCAAAACTCGCGAATCGTCTTTTCTCGGCTGCACGCACGACTTATTGTTCGCCTCCGCTTCTCTCGTCCGGACTCAATTACAATCCGCTTGCGCCACGGACTCCTATTGAGATGCTCTTTAACATAGTTAACTTTGTACATCCATCCTTGTCAAATCCATTTCATCATATTCAACGTCGTTTTCAAATGCTTCTTCGCATGAGCTCGCGATTGGGCTATTGATTCCTCTTTATCGTGATCCACCTTTTGACATTAAAACCTATGCTAAATGACATGAAATACACACGCATAATATCTTCCAAGGTAAACATAAATATATCAAAAGACAACTCAAAGATCACTTATCACTTAGAAACTAAACGAATATAGCCTTTATAAATCATGTAAAACGAGCTTATCAACTCCCCAAACTTACCCTTTTGTTTGTCCTCAAACAAATTAAAACAAGAGAGAGACCAGAGACAAGTAAAGAGTCAAACGATAAAAGCAATAAGCCTCGAGCAATGAGCAATAAACGATTCACTCAAATGAATCAAATCACAACATCTTCGTTAAATTCCACACATCATCATAATCATAAGCACAAGCCTTCTCAAACTTGAATCCTCACGACATGGATATATATATAAGAAATCTCAAACACTCAAGTGTATCAAGGAGGATGTATACTCTCAAAGTTTAAAACACATGGAATCTACCATAAGCTTGCAAATCGCCTAATTCTCCATTGCTCAAATATGTGCTCAAGAACTAAGATCAAGAAGGTCTTTATATAAGGTTATAATGTAGGCTCTTTGATAGGGTAGGATATATTTAGGCTAAGTGACTCATAATCCCATAATGAAAAACATCATAAGTATCACAAGACATAATTCCCAAACTTTCACAATTAATTTCAAATCTCTACACCAAAAGTCATTTTCTATTAAGAACCTCACACTTATCATATAAGTGATATTCTCATCTCAAATCACTAGCTACTTACCCATTTATGTTCTTTTCACACACGTGTCATTTTTTATTTTTTATTTTTTATTTGAACTTATATGGGTAAGCAACTATTTTTAATAAATCACTTTCTCATCATCTATTTTCTTTCCCTTCTTTTTCTCAACCCTCAATTTCAAGCAACCAAAAAATCACACTAACAACATAACCCAACCCACGGCTATATGAAAGAATTAGGTAGGCTCAAACGGGCTCATCAAAGGATAATAAATGAACAAAGTTAGTGTTTGATAGTGTATAGGTTAAGAAAAGAATGCCTAATATCATCTCATAATTCTTAAGCACATCAATGCAACCTCGAAAAGAACCGAGCAAGTTCTAGAGAAACACATGCTATTTCAAACTATTCACACGAAAGAAAAACAAGATCGAAAAGATATGACAACAAAAGCTCAAGTCTCACGTGTTTCAAAAGTGTGATCAAGTTCTCAAAGGCTCAATACTCACAACAATCATAACATGCTTCGCCTCACAAAATCAATTGCAATAGATTTTCTAATAAAACAATTCTCATCATCGGTGCTCGTCATTCAACTCAACCCACAAAAGTATACACAAAACCCAAACACGAAAACCAAAACAAAACAAGCGGAAAGAAAGCAAAACAAAACGAAAACAAAACAAAACAAAAGAAAACATTGGGTTACCTCCCAACAAGTGCTAAATTTAAATGTCTTTAGCTGACCCATACTAACCTCAATCACTCTGCGATTTGGCAATGAGACTTCTTCCCAAATCAGCTTGCCTCGATATTTCGCATTGACCGCAGACCACCACTGAGTATGGAAGTGGCCTCCCCCAAACTTGAACAAGACACTCGGAGTTCCATGCCGAGTCCATCTTTTCTTTCTAGCACCCTTGTCAACTGGACGGTTCACATCCAAGCTCGAGATTTGGCTAACAGCAACAGTAGTGATTGAGTGACACTCTTCATGCTCTGGACTATCGTGTTGCTTGATGGAGTCATAGATTGAAATTTTTAACTCCTCATCGTTGACACGAAATGTCAAATCGCCTTCCTGCACATCAATTAAAGCACGACCAGTTGCTAGAAAAGGCCGACCCAAGATTAGTGGTTGGTGTTTAAATTCGTGAATGTCAGAATAACAAAATCGGCAGAAAAACAAAACCCAATCCTTACCAACACATCTTCAACTATGCCCTTAGGATATGCAATGACTGTCACCATCATTAATGAAATTGAGGTCTTCTTCAGTTGCCCGATTCTAAGCGATTGAACACATTTAATGGCATCGATTTATGCTCGCCCCGCATCACATAAAACATTGGGAAGGTGTTCCCACGATCTCGCACTCCAAAGTGAAGCTCCCGGATCCTTTTGTTCAGCCGCAACTTTCTCGCAAGATAGCACCGCATTCTTCGTAGAGGTTGATCTTGTCAAATTTCCCCAACTTTTCTTATTCGCCAATGCATCCTTGAGAAATTTGACGTGTCCGGTATATTCAAGCGCGTCAAAAGAGGAAGATTAATGTTCACTTTCGGAAGATCTCTTTGAAGCGGCGTCTTCTCATCATATTTCGCTTTCCTAAAACGCCTGTGAACGGGTCAGAGGCTTTGGAAACATCGGTGATCATGCGCTACTCTCTCGCGAATCCTCTCTAATCATGCCTCGCGAGGCGCTCTATCTTGGCTCGCGGTGCTCATTGGCGCGACTTCGTGACCTTCATCGCGATGATTCCTCGCGAAGGCTTGTCGCGAGGTGCTCTCTGTCTGTCTTCGCGTTAGGCCCTCGCGATCCTTGGTCGCGATGCCGGGTCACGAGGAAATCATTCTTCTCAGGCGAGGCTTCCCTCGCGTACTGGGCTCGCGACATTAGCTCGCGACTCGCGCTCTCTTGCCGTGTCGCGAGGCGTGATTTCTTCTCCTCATGCGTATGATCCTCTTCTTCCCTTTCGTACTCCGGATAATTTATGTAGGCTCTTCCACTTCTCGTATGAATAGCATTGCACTGATTCGGAGGTATATGATTCTTAGGATTCTGTTCAGTGTTGCTTGGGAATTGCCCTCGCCGTATGCTCCAGCTCTCATCGCCATCCGCCCCACTTGGTTCTCCAACATCTTTACTTGTTTTCCAAGGCTATCAACTTGTATTGTTGATGGCGCTGACCGTGCTCTCCGGCGCTCATCCTATTCCCAAGTCTTTGGATCTCGAATATTACACCGAGTCACCATTTGTTGGTGACTCGTTGCTATCTCGCGATTGCTCGCCAACAATTGTTGCATCATATCCTCAATGCTCGGCTTCTTGGGCTCCACAATCATTCCATTATTAACAAAAACTGGTGGTAATTGTCGAGCATTCTGTAGCGTTAGCATAGGAAAATTGGGATGATTCTATTGTTGGGATGATAGGCGGATTCCCTCTGATTCCCCGGCCATTACTCCTTGGTTCAAAATTGAACCTCCTCGATATTCTCGCGCCATGGCCACATCATCCGCCTTTCCTCCTGGCCGTACTCTTCGCGCAGTTGTGAACTTCTAACAAGTCATCATACTTATCATCCAACTCTGCGCAGACCACTCTTCCGATCGGTTTGCCTCCATCGACCATCGATAACTGTTGGATGCCATCTCCTCAATGATTCTCAACGCTCATCTATTCCTCTATTCGAAGGCATCCTCCGGTGACGATCAACAATGCTTGGTGTTAGCATTGAGTCCATCAGAAACTGTGTTACTTGTCGCTCGGTGAGAACCCATGTTGTGGATATTTATGAGCGAGTTTTCGAATCGCTCCTGTGCTTCAAACAATGACTCATCTCCCAATTGTGAAAAGTGGGAGATCTCAATATGATCTTCGAGCTCGGCGGTGGAAAATATTTAGGCGAAATTTTCACGAGTCGCTCCCACGTGGTAATCCTCGATCCGTCCAAGCTTTGAACCACTCTTTCGCTTGACTCCTCGGTAAAATCCGAACATCCGCATCCGGATGGCATCACCGGCACTCCATTCTCGCTTGATAGTATCACATATATCAAGGAATGTCTCTAAATAGCGTTGGGGTCTTGATAACCCTCCCCAAACCGCCCGCTTGTATCATCTTGATGAGGCGTGCTTTAACTCAAAATTATCGGCATTGACGTTATTTGACCCTCCACTGAACCGATCCGTGGGTGGCTGTATACGTGGTTGAGCGGTAAGGGCGTGCTCGACCATCCATCGGCCCATCGATTATTCAAAGCCGCCGGCGTTGCATTCTCGCTAACATCTCCTCCATTTCGCCATCCGATCGTGCCGCACATATCCGCCATTGTCATTGTCTTCTTTCTCGCTCTCTTATGTGATCTTTCAATCTCAAGATCCAAGGAATAATTTCTTTCCTTTGGGATCTTGTAATCATGCATCGCACGTAGAGATAAAATAAAATCGATCCGAGAAGCAACACGTAAATAATAAGATCTTTTTTTTTTCTATTTTCATTTTTTTTTTTTTTACGCCTGAATTAATAACTACAATCCAGAAAATTATCACTGTGAAATCTAAACAGTCCTCGGCAACGGCGCCAAAATTTGATCGCTAATAATCCTACCAAATAAATGATAGTAAAATAGCAAGTATATATATCGTATCCACAGGGACTGCGACTCGAGAACACAGCAAGTAATTAACACAGAATCTTTATTATTATCCAGGCAACAAAATATCAAGAGAGAATATAATAAAACTAGACTTGAAAATAAAGATAGGAATAAAACTCGGATATAAAAGATCGATCCTAGGGATGTACTTAACCTAACCAAATTCACACAATTAACCTATTAATGCATTTACCAATTTAATCCACATTCATATGAAGGATCACTAATGTAACTATAGTTTCCGCCAGATGTACCTTATAGTAGTAGGTTAGCCTAAACTCTATCTCCATCGGTCTCAAGAGAAGTAAGCTAATTACCAAAAGCACACAAAGATTTAACCTCCTACACTCACCTATCTCGCTCGGTCTCAAGGCAAAACAGTATTATAAATTCCGATATCGATTATGCAATTAATTCCGCCAAGACATCAATCACATAACTAGCATGCATCAATATTGGCGATACCAACACATGAGAATTAAACCCAAGAATTATAAATCATGAATGGGACGGCAAAACAGTGATCAACAGACAATTATATAAATCTAGTTAGACATACAAACCCTAGGATCAATACGAAATTTAGCTACGCATAATTAAAATAACAAAACAATAAATAAATAAGAATAACATAAACTGAATTAAATAAATAAAACCGTAGGAATCACGAAGAACAATGTAGCGACTTGATCCGTAAATAAAATTGAACTCTAAAATAAACTAAGCTAAGAAAACCGGAATAGAACTTGCAAAAGAATATAAAGAAGAATTTGTGTTCGCTATGGAATGGTTTTTAACTATCGATCTATCTCCTATTTATAATAAAACATAAGCTCCCTTTTTCATAAATTCCCCAATCCTATTCTCGACTGATTCAATCCTATTCGACTGATTCAATCCTATTCGACTACGATTCAATCCTATTCGACTTCGGATTAGAAGTATACATGGACTAGGTGTCTCAAATTGCTGAAAATTCATGATTTCTCGCGAGTTTTGCCCTTGCGACCTTAGGTCGCGAGCAAAACTCGCGAATCGCCTTTTCTCGGCACGCACGCGACTTCATTGCTTTCGCTCTGTTCTCTCTCGTCCGGACTCAATTACAATCCGCTTTTGCCACGGACTCCTATTGAGATGCTCTTTAACATAGTTAACTTTGTACATCCATCCTTGTCAAATCCATTTCATCATATTCAACGTCGTTTTCAAACAGTTCTTCTTCGCATGAGCTCATGACGGGCTATTGATTCCTCTTTATCGTGATCCACCTTTTGACATTAAAACCTATGCTAAATGACATGAAATACACACGGCATAATATCTTCCAAGGTAAACATAAATATATCAAAAGACAACTCAAAAGATCACTTATCACTTAGAAACGAAACGAATATAGCCTTATAAATCATGTAAAAATGAGAACATCAATAACCGACCTACAATAAATTGAAAGATGTTATTTAATATTCTAATAAATACAATACCTCATACATGATTTAAAATTATAATAAAATTCAATACCTCTTGCTCAAAAGTGATCAGAAAAGTCGCGGTGAAATCCTACTCTTGAACTTCCACCTCGACACTCTCGGATCACGTGGGATTGATGTCGTCCACTATACTTCCCAAGCTGGTATGATCTCGAGTGACCAAGCATATAGTGCCCAGATCGGTCCGTAAAAGTGGTATTGAGCATTAGGTTGACATCGCGTCGTATAATATCTCAAGATCCGTAACCGTAGGCCCCACGAAATCGGCAAACGCCTCGGATCGTCAACCAATGCCCAAACCCAATCACTATTATCTTCCCGTATCGTATCCAAATACGAACCCATAGAGGGTAATAACGTGGGCCACATAAATAGTGACGAAGATCTACATCATCACTAAAACCATTACTACAAAATCTATCTACTAGATTACGTAATGTAACTGTGTGCCCATAAAAAGACTATAGACCTCAACGTCGCTCAAGTCGTAGTCTAGTGTGGGATCAAATGATGATGACCCAAATTGCGGGCCGGTGACTGAGCATAATCTTTAATCGAAAAACATATATATCTTCCATTGATGAAAAATACATCTCCTGATCGTGGGCTCTATCGACGGAGACTAAATGGTGCAAAGAAAACTAGACTTAGGCCCGGAGTCCAATCAATCGGATGACCAAAGCAACCCCTAAACATATCTACCAACTCTTCACCTCTTATCTAGCAAGACATTCTTAATATATTTAAAATAATCATCCTATAATAAGTCTTTACATCCGCCACCACATTTATCGTGGTAGGCCTCAAGAAAACAGGATCGACCTACAATTATATCAATGTCACATATTACACAACGTCTAACAAACCAACAAACTACTACAATAATTATTTCATTTGTATATAATTCACATCAATAAACATCCTATCATACAAATATAAAAATAATTAGAACTACAAATCACCTATCAAAACCGCCATAACTTAATAATACAATTTAACCATTCTAAACCATAAATGAAATATTATTCAATCATATACCATAAACGCTATTTATTCAATCATATTCCAAAACAGATATCTCGAAAACATACAAGCCGTAAACAATATTAACATACTCAATAACATAATTCAACGTATTCATATTCAATTATATACAATCATATTATTCAATAACATTTACCAACATTTATCCAATCTCAATAACATAATTCAACTACTCATATTCAATCATATACAATCATATTATTCAATCACATCTACCAACATTTATCCAATCTCAATTACAAAATATATTTAAGGTAAACATAACTAAGGGTTCACACGAAAACATACCGTAAATGCGACATATTGCCTTCAAAATAATACCGCATCATTACAAAATTCAATTAATAATTTCAATTAATAACTAATAATTATTTCAATTACTAACTAATAATTAGAAAATTAAATAATTCAATTAATAACTAATTATTAATAACTAATTATACAAAATTCAATTAATAATTTCAATTAATAACTAATAATTAGAAAATTAAATAATTCAATTAATAGACAACAAATTAATTCAATTCTTGAATTAATTTGTTGTCTCCGATCGACCAATTGAACTTTCCGATCGGTGATGGCTTCTCCTTCACCGATCGGAAAGTTCAATTGGTCGATCGGAGACAACGACTAATTCAAGAATGAATTAATTTGTTGTCTCGATCGACAATTGAACTTTCCGATCGGTGAAGGCTTCTCCGATCGACCGGAGAAGCCTTCACCGATCGGAAAGTTCAATCGACAACAAATTAATTCAATTTTGCGATAAAACCAACATTTATCATTTCAAATTTTTACATTCCACTTATAAATCTAAAATATTTCCTATCGAAATTGTAAAACCAACAATAACCAACAAAATATTTCCTATATTTCCTAAACATTATTATAATCTTACAAATCATCAAAATCATCTTAACATATCAAAACAAAATCGCAAAAATCGCATAACTATATTTATAGCAAATAATACTGGTGAAAACATAAAACATACCAAATATTCTCGCCGATTCGAATAAGCAACCAAATATTCCTTTCGCAAAACCCTAATTATTAGAAAATTGAGTTAATACATAATTATTAAAAAGTCAAATAAAACTCTCCTGTCGACCGGAAACATCCCACCGAAACTTCAATTTTGCGAAATTATTTTATGTACCTCTTGTTCTTCACGCCTCTTCTTATCTTCGACGTCTCTTCTTATCTTCGACTGAATGGAATGGTAATGGAAATACAAATCGAAATTGACGAATGGGAATGAAAATTGAAGAAAATTGCGTGAATGTGGGTGAGTTTTTTAAAATTATAAGAACGAAATTCAAATTTTTGAAGAAGGTGAGTTTTCAAATTTTGAAGAAGAATTTGGAATTGAATGCGTGAATGTGGGTGGAGTTGGCTTAGAAATTCAAATTTTTTGAAGAAGGTGAGTTTTTCAAATTTTTGAAGAAGAATTTGGAATTGAATGCGTGAATGTGGGTTGGGTGGAGTTGGCTTAGTTAATGTTAGCACGATTCCATTTCGCAGAAAAAAAAGAAGAATCGATTCCATTTCGCACGAAAAAAAGTAGATAAGACGTCGCAAAATTTACGCAAATTTTAAGCGTGTTGTTCGCAAATTTTGATTGTTTTCGAACAAGAATATAGTTTTTAATAGGTTTGGGTATAGGGTGTAGTTAATTTTAGTTTGGATATGGGGTGAACTTAATTTTTGATAGTTGGGTATATAAGTTGGGCCCCCTTAATTTAAACCGGAGTTAGTTGGCATATCATGTGGTAAGAGCAACACTATTATACTTAATTTAAGTTTAATTTAAAAATGATAAAAGCAACACCACAGATAGGTGACAGTGGTGCGTAAAAACACATCTCTTAATTTGAATTATATATAAATACATAATTTCCCTGCAATAGTAGATACTTTAGAAAATTGTCATGAGGGCCATAACCCATGGTATATAATTAGATTCCTTGATCAGATATTAATAACGCGCAGTATATGTGTATATCTATTATTTCTATACATATATTCTCTTAATTGAACTCATGAAATATTAAAAATAATATTTTCCATCAAAAAACACATGATCTTTTTTATATTGAAAAATCAGGTAAAGAATTATACATGGATAATAAGTCAGCTAGCGCGTCACGTCAGGTTAGAATTTTGTATGAAACCATTCAAAGAATAGCATTTGGAATTTTGGATCAGGAGATTTTATGAATGTTTTTTTTATATATACTTGTTTTAGTGTATGCTTTTACAAGTATTATAATTTGAATAGGGTGTGGGCCGTGTGGCTATCAAAACCCACATATTTAATAGTACAATTTTTTCGGATTTTGAAGATTAAAATAAATCCTCTGAAAAATTAACTTAAATTACAAACGTTATAACTATTTTTTAACTGAAATTTTATATTTTTATAGCAAATTCAACCAATTTTCAGTAGGAAGACAACATTAGTAGTGGTAGTAGCACCGAATTAAGCATGCACATCGTGATTCCAATTATGTGCCACACCATCATGCTAAAGCTGTTTCGATTTTTCTCACTCGTGTTGGGGTTGAGCATCCAACTCTCACGGTTGGTGTTTCCAACTTCCCTTCTTGCTAAATGTTTCGCTTTTTATATATGTAAAACTAATAATTCACAACTAAACATAAGTGGAGAAGGATTTGGAGTTTATAGTCTCATTTTACATGAATTTCTATATTGTCTAACATAAAATATAGATTTTGGAGATGTGGAGTACATGCATAGGTGTATGATATTTTCTTAAGATAACAAAAAAAAAAAAAAAGGAGGCACGCCCGGTGGGACTCGAACCCACAATCGCCTGATTAGAAGTCAGACGCCTTATCCATTAGCCACGGGCGCATCTTGTGAGCTAATACTTTGTTTACATAATTCAATTTTCGAGCTCATCGGAATATCGTTTTCGTTTGGTAGGAGAGATGAGAAAGGAGAACAAAGTAAATTTCAAGAATCTTTCCAGGTTATTATTTGTCAATCTGCATGTAGAGTTTTGAAACAAAGTTACATTCACCCTTCCCTAAAACCATCTCCAAACAACGTTTTATGTTTCCTTCAATCATCACCTCTAAAATCAACCCCAACTAATTGGTATCCTCTGCATCAATGCACGAGATCACCTCATCACATCACAGTGTGCTAATCGTGGCCAGTTTGTTCTTGTTGGGGATGAAGATCAATCAGCATTACATTCTGAAGACACCATATTTGGTGCTCTCAGTCTTGCGGTTTGTGGTTGCAGCAGCGAGGCATAGGCCCAACACTTTTCTCGTATCAGCTGGGTCAATGATGCCGTCATCCCAAAGCCTCGCTGTCGAGTAATATGCACTGCCTTCTCGTTCGTATGCCTCCACCACTCCTGTCTTGAACTTCTCCTCCTCTTCCTTGCTCCACTGCAGAATACTTTTGCGTTAGTTGGTCACTATATGGTTCAGTCAATGGCTAAACTAGCCTTACCAAGGTTCCAGTCTTTTTCCGGCTGGCCCGTTCTATCTGAGCCAGCACGCCAGCAGCCTGAAGAAATTGAGTAGTGAAGAATCAAGAATTCACATATTGCAGATGCTAAGGAGTTATGCCAACTTCATAGCTAGATGCAAATTGCTATTGGTTAATAAGAAATCATGTTTAGCAGAAGCATAGATCACATGGCAAGTAGCAACATGCAATTGACTGCATGGATTTTAGCAAATCAAAAACAGCAATTTGAGAAATAACAAAAGAATCAGGAAAATCAATCTGTCATGGTCTGGCAGTGTCTTTCCTTGTATCTCGAAAAGAAACAGATGGTCTAGTTTTTGACATTATCAGAACTGAAGGAGGGAGATGGAAAATTTTTCCCACAAGATTCACAATTATTGACAGAATCAATGGATATTATACTTATAGCTTTCCATATTCAAGTTAATCAAATTCAGAGGGCCATTGGTCTCTTAAAGATCGAAAATTTAAACTTGTAGAATCAATCATGTTCTGAATTTAGATTAGTAAGAATCCAACTAATGTGGAATAGGTGAATACCTGAGCTCCACCCATTATAGATATTCTAGCATTTGGCCAAAAGAACATGAAATCAGGGTTGTATGCTCGACCACACATTGCATAGTTTCCAGCTCCAAAGCTTCCACCAACAACCACTGTAATCTTTGGAACCTAAAGTCATTGAAAAAAAGAGAGGAACAATACTTCTATTAAGTTTCTTTTTTCACTCCATAGAAACAATTAAAAGAATACATACAGAATAAGACCAGGATGTTCAAGTTTTCCAAATTCTATAGGAAAGAATCGACAACAAGTAGGATGGGATGATTTATTTTGAGGGGGTGGCAAGATGCATGACGTGTATAAGAAAATCTTAACCTTTGCACAAGAAACAGCCATCACCATTTTAGCTCCAGCTTTTGCTATGCCATTAGCCTCAGATTTTGAGCCAACCTGAAATACATCCATTTTACTAAGAGTTTCTACAACAATTTATCATATTCATGATTTCAGCAAAACACAAAACCACTCCAATGATATCACAATTTCTCATTGAGCATAGAAAGTTAATCCTCAAAGACAGACATGGATAGAAGATGCAATATTTCAAATTTAAACTAGAATCTGAACATTGTGATTGTTTCTATTCATCTAGTAAACTGTACATGTATATATTTTATCTTTAATTGCTCCAAATGGTAAAGGAGTACAGTATTCTTCATATAGCTAGCAAGCACTACAACTCCAATTTTTCAAATAAATAAAAATCAGATAAACTGATTATACCATTCATAACTACCAGATCGGAGCTCAGGCATGGCTGCATTATAAACAGAAATGGAGCTTCATAGGATTGACTTTGGAGTTTCAACCCAACAAAGATTGAAGGTTTGTCCTATTACTGAAAGCTTAAAAGTGAAAACAGGTCATCGGGGCAGAGTAGGTTGAGAACTTGTTGTGCACTCATTTTCCAGGAGCGTCAAACTCAGACTGAGCTTTACTTGCTTAATATAACTCAACATATACTACCGGTCCTCAAAATTCTAAATCACATGATCACATCAATATGATGTTAAATAAGGAAGCAGCTTATAGTAACACACAGATGGAACATATAAGCATTCGGTCAACAAAAAAAGAGAATCAATAAAAATGGCTACAATTTCTACTTACCAAGTACTATTAAGTATCATAAAATCTGTACAATCACCGAGGTGAATAGGAAGCATACCATAAAACCGGTGATATTCTGAAGAAAGATCAATGGGATGTTTCGTTGAGTGCACAATTCAATGAAATGAGCCCCTTTCACAGCAGATTCATTGAACAGAATACCATTATTCCCAATAATGCCAACAGGTTGCCCAAATATTCTTGCAAAGCCCGTCACAAGTGTCTGTTCATAAGAGGGATGGGGTGGAACAAACCGATTAAAAGATACTATTTGAGGCCAGAAAAGAAAAACAATCAACAATGTCTGGAGGAATTAAAAGGCCTTACAGTTCCATACAATTTCTTGAATTCATCAAATTCACTACCATCAACAATACGTGAAATAACTGATCGGACGTCAAATGACTGCTTAAGATTAGTCGGTGCAATGGCACGAAGTTCAGCTACATCATAGAGAGGCTCCTTAAAATCAGATATTGTCTGGTGCTGTTTACCCATACCGCCAGCCATATGCAGATTTTTAACTATATTTCTGCCAATAGCCAGTGCATGCAGTTCATCTACAAGATAAATCCATAACTGGCAAGGTGTGATCAATCAATGAGTCAAAAAGCAAAATGCGTAACTTATCAATATGAAATAAAGGTCAACTTCATTGCTAAAAATGAGTAGAAAGATAGAGATAAACTTCACAGCTTTACCTTGAGCAAAATAGTCTGAAACACCCGATGTCCTGCAATGAAAGGATGCACCACCCAAGTCTTCAGCAGAAACTTCTTCTCCAGTAGCAGCCTACTAAAACTTCAAGTAAGTCTCTTTAAAAAGGTAGGCGTGCAAGGAAAACTCTGAACTATATATATCAAAGCCCATAACAAGGACAATAATTTCAACACATGGTATATTTTCTCGAAACTATTAAAAGGTTAGAATTAAAGCATTCGATTACCAGAAGGTCTAACTAACCTTTACAAGTGGAGGTCCAGCAAGAAATATCGTTCCATTCCCTTTCACCATTACACTTTCATCAGCCATAGCAGGAATATAAGCCCCACCAGCTGTGCAGGAGCCAAGTACTAATGCAATCTGAGGGATGCCTTCCGCTGACATGAGAGCTTGATTATAGAAGATCCGACCAAAATTTTCCTTGTCAGGAAAGATCTCAGCCTGTTTTGGAAGGTAAGCACCTCCACTATCCACAAGATACATACAGGGTAATCTGCATTGAGCAGCAATCTCTTGTGCCCTGAGATGTTTTTTGATAGTGATGGGAAAGTATGTCCCCCCTTTTACAGTGGGGTCATTGGCAACAAACATACAAAGCTCCCCATGCACCGGACCAAAACCAGTAATTATTCCACCAGATGGCAATGGATCGTCATATAATTCATGGCCGGCAAGCTAAACTTACGAGGATAGGAAATCAGGTGCAGTACTATCCAATATCAAAGCAAATACACAATACTAAAACCAAGTGTAAGTTCATCCAGCAATTGATCGTGATTGACTTCTCAAACTAAGCATGCTAATCTATCATTGTCAATGCTCAATAGCAATCAAGCTAATGCTAAACAGACTCAGCAGTCTTCAAAAGGAATACATAAATCCATCAATGACTTCCATATTATTTGCATTAGTTTATTAAACGTTTTCCCTAATTTCCTAAAAGAGCTCCGAAGATTCAAACAGCTAACATGATTAACCATTAAAGCAAAGCATGAATCTCACACTTTCTTCAACAAGTAAACAAATACATGTAATACAGCAATTTAAATCAAAGATCATAAGAAAACAAACCTGAGACAGCTCAAGGAACGAAGAACCAGGATCAATCAAACGATCAATTCTATCTCTAGGAAGAAGCTTATTCCTACTTCTGTTCCGCTTCACAGCCTCCGGTCCTCCGCCATCCATCACCTATTTCACAAAATACTGCTATTTTCAGGAACAGGAACGCATGCAGCGCATCATACACACACCCAGAGAGAGAGAGAGAGGCGATGCCTGCTGAATATGCGAGTGTAGTTGAGAAATTAGGCCTTCCATGACTTCAGAGTTGTGGGCATAGGACTCGGAGGTCCGGTCCAGCGTATTGGGCAGAACACTGGAACACAAGCCTTGGGTCGGGCAGGCGGGTGAATTGTGGCGGCGCCGCCGTGAAATCGATCGGCTCGAAGCGGGTAGCTGAATTCTTCTAGCCAAGTTTCGTAGCATTTTCTGATTTGTCTCTCTTTCTCTCTCTACACTTGTTGTTTAGCTTCGCTGTGGTGTCACTGGTGTGATATGGTTAGCCAATTTAAAAAGGTACGGCAAAATTAGGAGTGCCTAATCCCGATCAGAACAGCGGCTTGTCCGAGCTGTAATTCATATCTATGTCTGTGTTTTCTTATCCAGCTTTTGCATTATCTTGATTATACAAAGACGGACATATATGAGTTTATCATTCATTTTGTAAGACTATGTTCTAACGATTCACAAATTTTTAATTAATATCCTAATATAAGTATATTATTATTTTTATCCTTAATATTTTAGAAAATTTCAATTAATATCATATCGATCAATTTTCGACAAACAAACTCTTACGTGACTACATGAAAGTCATGTTGGATGTTACAACAATTAAATAAAAGAAGAAAAAATACGTAAAAGCTCATCAAAACGACAGAAAAAAATAAACATTGTGAACAAACACAAACTCTTAGTGGCTGGTAGAGAGCCATGTTGGACGCCTCAAGATTGGTTTTTCTATCGTTTTGATGAATTTTTATGCGTTTTTTGTTCTTTTACTTAATTGATATGGTGTCCAACATGGTTCTACGGCAACCACGTAAGAATTTTTCATCGAAAATCGATCAACATGACATTAATTGAAATTTTCTGAAACATTAGAGATCAAAATAATAATGTGCTTACGTTGAAATATTAATTAAAGTCATGAAACGTTCAAACATAAACTGATATTCACCATGTGGAGAATAATGATCTGACCACTAACCTCGTGTAAAAGTTCTAGAAGTGGTCTGCGATACATCCGTCCTTACATACAGACTTTGATATTTTTCTTTAATGTAAACGATATTTGATACTTTTCTTCAATGTAATTGATACTTAAACAAATGATATTTCTATAATGTAAATGATACTTTTCTTAATAACAAATAATATTTTTATTCGTCTGCATGATGTGAACGAATGTACAGGAGTTTTTGTGAAAGTTGTATTGATTTTTTTAAAATAAATAAATTATAGTACTATTACTACATAAGAGTTTAGTTGGATTCATATTGTAAAATTGAAATACTAGGTTACTTTACGAAGAAAATATTAAATTAATCATTTTGCTTAAATAAAGATTAATTCTAATTAGAAAAATAAGAATATATTAAATATAGCCATTTCTACCTAAAACGCCTTTTATATTTACTTTAATAATTTATTAAATAAAATAATCTAAAATCTAAAATAAATTTAAAAATATAACAAAGTTAATTTTTAAAACATAACCTAAATCAAAACCTCCCTGCCACTTCCCTCATCCATCCCTCCCTGTACCCAGACGTCGTCGCCTGCCGCCTCGGAGGAACGTTGTCGTTGAGTCGCCGTCTCCAGCACCATCGGTCCGCCGCTGCTACTGATACCATCTTGTTTCTCCATCTTGCGCCACCCAGACGATGACGCCGTCATCTCCACCTCCACCTCCGCCTCCACCAGACGAGCGTTGTCGTCCTCTGCACCACTGTCGCCTCTGCCGCTGCTGACCTGAGATTATGAAAGTAATGAAACTTGTCCTTAGTCATCTATTAGCAGTAATATGTTGGCCTGTGGTTCAACTATCTGGTGCTCACCGTTCTCAAGCCTGTTCTGTTTTAGATCTTCCATACTCCCGATGGAGTGCTTTCTACTGAGCAAGGTGTTTATGTTGGAGGTTGTTGCCTCCAAGAATGTGAAGCAAGCAAAAGGACGTTTCCAAGTTTATGATAAGGATGATGACCTGGTAATTATATGCAAACTTTTCAGTTGTTAGTATGGAGATTTTTTTTGTTGTTCTTAACTAAGGCATGCATGATTTCAGGATCAAGTTAGCTCTAATCACTCGACTGTTGGTTCGAATCATTCTATAAAGCGAGATTTGCTGGTGCTGGGAAAAAAGATGCTCCAAAATCATAGTCATTTCCTTGATGCTCAAAGCTTTGGGAGAAATAGCCATTGCTAATCCTATATTCACTCATAGTCAGCTTCCTTCTTTGGTGAGTTCATATTTCATTATTAACAACTTTTTATCAGTATTTCTCTTGATTTTTCCACTATTAGCTAGAAACGATAATAACCTAGTTATAGGTATGCTCTTAGAAGATTTTAGTTTGTGTTTTTTATTCAATACTTTGATTATAGAAGAAGATACATGTGGAGATACTGGTGAGTGTGGCGGGGCCGTCCCTCGAGGCGCTAGTGCACGGGCGACCGTCAAAGCCCATCATTTTAGGTCCAAAATTTTATATATCCTCTTATATTAATATAAATATTCCTTCAAAAAATAAAATATTCAATGTCCCAAAATTTTGTTATAAACTTTTGGTTGTCCAAATTTTGTAAAAAAAAAATTCTTTTATAAATAATATATTGTGCATCTTTTTAGATATATTTAATTGTATCTCCATAGCGAAAAAGGGCCCATTTTTGTTGTTTCGCTCAGGGCCCATTATTTGTCAGGACCGGCCTGAGTGTGGCATTTCCCTGGGAATAATTATGTTTCAAGAGTTTCTTAACAAATGCATTATGAAGCAATGACATTCTGTTTGGTTTATAATCACCTTGTTATGACTTTTCTTGTACTTAAAATACTATGATAAGTACTACATTGAGTTGCACATGCTTGCAGCATTATATCCACCTCCTTGTCTAATGAGATGAACATATTTATTCTCATAGAAGACATATTACACTCCCAGCTAATATATACATAATCTGGGCTGATTATAATGATAATGATATTATATTTATCTTGATGTCAAGTTTTAGGTCAAGTTCGTCAGTCCGTTCCAAGACACCTTCTATTGCAGCCCAGATCAGAGCAAGTTAACACCGGCCGTGGTGGAACACATGCTTTCATACAGGAGATGGGTGATTACTTATCTTTAAAAGAAAAACTAATTTTTCATTTTTTGTTGTCAATTTTTATATAAAATTTTAAAATATGTTATTAATTTAATAAAAATGGCAAAGTTGTCTCTTTACTGTACAATCGATTACAATTAACATATTTTAATTTTTAAGACTACTACTAATCTTATTACATTTTTTAAAAAGGTTATATAGTCAAATAAAAATAAATTATCATTGTACTATAATCACGTGTATTTGCACCAATGACATTACATAACTTCATAAGAGCCCTCTTAATTTGAAACAGAGAAAAAACAAATAATACATTTAAAATAAGGTTAATTATCGTTAAATACACGAACTTTAATATAATTTTGATTTGTCACTTGAACTTTAAATTTGAATGACAATACATATAAATTTTCGTTTTTCTGATTTTTTTCTTAACCTTCAAATTGAATCCAACATGGCAAAATCAGAAATAATATTACAATCAAACGAAATTTTATTCAAAGCAATGTCATTTAGGATTGTGATATAAAAATAAATAAAAATAATTTCCATAACTATATATCACCATCCTCACTCCCTATTCCATCTCCTCCCTCATATCCAACCCCACCAACATCCTCATTCCTCCTCTCCGGTGACCACCACCACCACCAACTTCTAGACAATCATCGGAAGGTTCTATGAGCTTGTTGAGGAATTTCTGGGGGAGAGCAGGATCAGGCAAGGGGAAATTGTAGTTCTCGGTGAGTTTGCCGCGTTTGTTGCGGACGGAGTTGAGGTGGTCGATTCTGATGCGTTTAGCGGGGGAAAATGAGACGGTGGTGGCGATTTTGGGGAGGGGTGGCGGGAGGATTTCGAGGTTGTGGTGCGGGCGAGGAGGAGACGGTGGCAGAGGGGTCCGGTTTGGGTGCGAAGAAACGAGAAACTATTTGTTGTCTGCTTCCCCATTGTGGTGAAGTTTGGAGGTGGTTCAGGAGGCGCCGCCCGTTTGCGGCGGTGGTCCTCTGCCACCACCTACTCACCGTCTTCTCATTCTTCGCTTTGCTAACAAGAAAGTAAAATCATATCAAAAAAAGAAGTCCAAACCTTGAATTTATGCTACAACTGAATTTGACTAGGCAAGAGCGAAACCGATGGGCCTCCTCCACAAGGATCTGCATATTTTGCAGAGAGAAACAGTATTAATTGGAGTAATTAATGGAAGAAGAAAACAAACAAAACGATTATAAAAGATTTATAAAATATTAGGGCAGTACAAAAATGTTGAATGTTTTTTAGCAGTTTGATGCGCCTGCGTACCTTTCCCCACTGATATTTGCTCTTCTTGATGGTTGCTTGGCCAACTTCGTCTTCCCAGACCTATTAAACACGATGAGTAAGCAACACTTCTTCTGGCGGCAGATTAGCCAAAGTTGACTTCTCCGGTGATAGGGATGTTGGTGGTGGTGGTCATCGGAAGGAGGATGTTGGTGGGGTGGGATGAGAGAGGGAGAGATGAGTGTGATGATACGATGTGAAAATTATTTTTATTTTTATTATTTTATGTGACAATCCAAAACGTCATTGTCACATTATTTCTGATTTTGCCATGTTGGATTCAATTTGAAGGTCATGAGAAAAATTAAAAGTTTATGTATTATCATTCAAATTTTAAAGTTCATGTGACAAACAAGAATTATCTTAAAATTCGTATATTTAACAACAATTAACCCTTTAAAATACTACTAAAATGCATGAGACAGGATGGCGCCATAGCTCTTTCCCAACCGACCGTAACAAAATCGATCATTTTTTATGACTTAAAATATCTCTAATCCTATATTCAGATGCATGGAAGTGATTATACGAACCACGAGTCAGAAAATTACAGCTCAAACATAAACATATTATTACAGAACATCATATAATTATCATTATGTTCATGTCAATACTATATTCTGCTAGTACCAAGATCTAAAAAGTTGTCAATACTAACACCTAAACTCTTAACAAAAGTAGCAGCATAAACTGCAGTTGAGATACACAACAAGCTGGAGAGACTCGAGAGAGCAGAGAAGCAAGAAATAGTCATACGTAATAAATAGGAGTAGCACCACAATATACAGAACGGACTCTTTTGCTTCTGTACATAATGAGTCGTTGAATAAGATCCGAGAAGGATCATCACAAGCTGTACAAACTCAACTCTACCAAGGTCCGGTAAGTGTCCTCCTCAAGCATTTCTTTTTACTGCCCCAGGGTTTACTCATCGTCTCCAAGATCTGATGATAGAAGAAATAAGCATGTCAGATACGAGAGAGAAACGCAGGAAAAGAATGTGGCATGATTTGAAAAGGTCAGGCAGTTTATAATCAATTATGTGCAGTGGATAAGTGTTTTAGCTTCATTCATCTCATTCAGTCTCCCATTCTTTCTCATAGATGAGCAATAATAGATCTTATTACTCTATATTTGATACCAGATCTTAGATATATTCAAAAGAGCATGTGCAGCATTATTCAATCATGATCGGTGTCACTTAGATTACTGTGAAAACTAGTTGAAGTACTGAGTACCACATTGAGTTAACCAAGTAGAGGAATTACAAGCAGAGAACTAATACCTGATTTTTCTGCATCTCCATGAATTCTTCCTGCATTAGCATTGAGAAAAATCTTTTGTCAACACATCAAAGTTCAGTTTCATATGTTTATTATTATTGACCAAGAAAATATATTTACCTGACTTCTCCGCAACTCGCAGTTTAATTCTTTAAGATTTGCTACTTCTGCTTCCAGTTCCAGAGTATAGGCCTGCATTTTTCACATAAAATTATATGCATTAACTTAGTGGAATGCCGAAGAATAGAAAGGACAATAAGTTCACTGAAAAGTTCTCTCCTCAAATTGTAAGATACTTCAGAGAGAAATGGAAACAGTCCAAAAACACAACAAATAATATCACGCAGTCACTTGAACATTTCATGCACTTGAGAGTGATAAGTGAGCATACTTTTCGAATATTCAATAAGGCAATAAGCAAAACCTATTAGTTCTCATATTAGTGCAGCATGTCCACTATATGTAATGGCACAGTGAAGAAAGAAACCAGGCAGTCCTGGAATTTCCTAGAGCATATAATTCATCATGTTACCAATATTCATCCACAGACTATTCACCGATACTAATAACCACGTAGACAAGAAAATAGTGTTCCGGCTTCATTAAGATAACACAGGGAAGTTGATTTAAAGAACAGACTATAGGGGCTACGTACTTTTCACTAAGTCCAGAGACAATTTTCACAGGTGGCATTACTTTCATCTCAACAGTCGGTCATTTAATTATGAAGACCACACACAAGGTAACCAAATAGTATGACTTATACAATTAACAAGAAGAAAACATACAGGTCATGAAAGATAGCAGCACAGATAAGTACAAGATTCCTATCTGTTATAATGAATCACCTGCTTTCTAGCTCGGGACCTGGCAGCAGACTCTCTGTTTTTTATCATTCTCCTCCGCCTCCTTTCCACCACTTTCTCCAAAGAGGCAGAGGATCTCCTACCTGCCCTAGCTTCCCCAAAGTTATAAGGTGAAGGTGATGCAGATGATGGTGTGCCTGCACTATTCTTAACAATAGCATCTGCATATAAATTATTCCCAGGAGATCCTGCTCCAACTACTGCCCCATTGCTTAATCCACCCAAGACGACTGCCACACCAGGAACACGTGTGTTACTCGAAGCATTCTTCATCTCCACCACCGCACCCTTTGTTCCCGAGCTAGGCAGCTGAGCATTGCTTTTATGCTGTGTAGGCGAGGAAAAAGCTAGGGTTGTTTGCTTCGGAAATAGAGGCTGCAACTGTGGCTGGGGTTGCTGCTGCGCGGATGTCACAACACTCATATTAAATCCCAAACTGGGTGAATTGAGAACAATATTGTTCTGCTCCGCGAGTTGGTTGCCCAGCAAACCATGACTTCGGGGTGGTTGTTGAAACCCTATATTTAGAGTAGAATTATTGCCACTCGATGGAGGTAAACCGCCATAGAAACCAGTGTCGTTTACCTTTCCAGGAGGTTGGTTATCTTCTCTAACCACTCCAGCTAGAGCCAGAAACTCTTCCAGTGTCATCTCACCCAAAGTAGGCTGCCTCGGCCCCATATTCGAACCCCCACTACCACTTGCAGGTTTAGCACAATTAGATTCTTTTAGGCAATCCTTCCACACTTCATCAACAGTTTTCTGGCTAAGCGTCCTTGGCAGTGTCAAAGATCCCTGCCGCAGCAAATTGCCTCCTTGCATACTTCCATCTCCTCCACCTGTGCAAGACACCATGGCCTGGCTCTCTTCAGCTGTCCAAATGCTCTTTAGGAGGTCCTCCATATTCATAGATCCGAACTCCTTTCCAGATCCACCCAAAGTATTCTGAAACTCTTCAAATGTTAGGGAATACACAGAAGACTGTCGAACCAATGGATAATTACCAGCTGCTTTCCCACCACTACCATCTTGTTGCACGGTGTCTCCGAAGTTCTTGAAGTTCATGTAGGACCCCATATTTCCAAGTACGCAAGCAGTGGATCCACCAGCTGTTATCAAATTCATCATAATTAGTATTTAACAATGATAACTAAGAATATGGTAATTAAACTTCATCTTCCTTCTCCCTGTAATAGTTAGTTAAGGAAGACAAGCTGCATGAATGAATCAAGAAAATATCGTCCAAACCTCGTACAAACGATGAGCTTACACATTATTTGACTGGAAGACACAGAAACACTACTGAACTGAGGAGGAAACAGGGAGGGTGAAGAAAGAAAATCGGGTGAAATATTTAAAACCAAGGCAAATCGCACTCGGTGCATATTAAAATACTATAAATAGATATATGATGGATATATACTTAGCTTTAAAGTATTGACAAAACTATAGTGACCCAGCTTTCACTTGAATACTTGTATCATAATTATGGCGTAAAAACCCCTTTATCAATCCAAAAATACGCATGATTATATGCATACGCATCCTATTAAAGCACATCTCATAATTTTGTCATCTTTAATTTCAGATCTAAAACCAGGCACGAAGCAGAAACTTCAATCTAAACTAAGATTACAACAGAAATTAAATAACTTCATTCTCAAGCAGTAACATACTCAATTATGATTTCCCTCAGGAAGAACTCCTCAGAAATCCAAAACAGCATCTGCATAATTTATCTTCTCCATAATCATAAGCATTGTTAATCCTTCGTATTCGCTTTTTCCTTTTCCAGAACTCATTTTGCAGTTCGAAAAGCGAAACGTGTGTAATCAGGAAATTAGTCGATCCGAAATTCGAGCTCCAGGATGAGCTATCATCACTTATCCCATTCATAACTAAATAGTCCAATGAAAAAAAAGAATAAAACAGACCTCAACAAATACCCCCAATCACTTATCGTGAAGTGAGAATTACACAAAAAATTGCATCATATAACATTATAAAAGGAATGTTAAAGCATTTACATAGTTTCTCGAGATCACTCAAAATCACTCTCCGGAAAGCAGCAGTAGAAGAAAAATGGTTGAAGATAAAATGTACGGACTCTTAAACCTAAAAAGTAAGCTCGAATTACTTGTCCTTGAGAGTAAGAAATTATACCAAAACTGTACAAAACACACGAATTTTTATCAAAATTAAAACATTTCCATAAATCTCGAGATCAGTTAAAGATGCTACTCAGAAACTAGATGGATTGAATACCTACTTGCTAAACACACTAACTGGGGAAAAATAAAATCAGGAAAAGGAAAAGGAGAATTAGGATTTTTTAGGGAGAGAAAAAAGAAAAAAGGAGATCAGGATGAAGAGGATTTACCCTTATAGAGAGAGGCAGATAGAGAGAGAAATGGTGATCGTGTCGTTTCCTTCTTCTCCGCCGCTTCGATGATTGGTGGAGTGGACAAGTGTCTGGCGCCCATTGCCGCGACTCTCCCCTTAATTTAAATCCTTTTTCCGTCATTTCATTATTCCATTTTCCGCAATATTTAATCCTCTGGGCCTCTGCTATTACGCAACTTGGACCAATTAGGTTGCCGCAATCGAGTGCGCGACGTGACGGGCAGTCCAGTAACCTCGCGACGCGTGGCGGAATCTGGGACGTCTGCGCGCCCGACAGGTTGAGCAGTGGCGGTCGCCCTTAGGCTGACTCTCGGTGTGCGGTCAGCGGAGAGTACGGAGTGTTGATTGAGCTTTGCTAGTCTGCTTATCGCGCGTGTGTGTCAGACGTCAGGGTGCAGTGCCCGCACAACAAGGTGGTGGCAGTGGGCCTGTTAAATTTTGGGAAATTATTTTCATTTCTTAGAGCGTGAAGTGCGCCTACGTGCGCACTGTAGAAATTGAGTGCTAGGTCTGATTTTTGATCGGTTGATTCTTCTAGTCAAGGTCCAATAGTGTTGATATATAAGCACTAACTTTTCTATGCATAATGATAAATTTGAATTGGATAAGTATTTTCAAGTTGCCCCATGACTATTTATCTCCATATATTTTGAGACTAATTTCCGTTTTGATTAGGTCCTATAATTTTTTAAGTCGTTTGAATCTTTCTTTTCTGTTAACTATATTAATAACCAGATTTTATGTTTGTTAAAAACAGCACACTAACGCAGTGGCGGAGCCAGGAAATATTTTCTGGGGGTCCAATTAATAATAATTTTAAAAAGTAATAAAATAAAATTTTGAAATAAAATTGTAAAATAATAATAATAATTTAAATAATATAATGAGTTTATTATTATCCTTTTAGAAATTTGATTGATAATATTAATTCACATATAAAATTTTATTATTTGCAAATATCTTTAATTTTATCAATATAAAATAAATTATAGAAAAAGAAAAGAAATAGCATTTTATCAACATAAAACAAATTATAGAAAAAAGAAAAACGAAAGAAAGATAAAGGAAATAAGTATAGGAAAAGATAAAGGAAAATATGTAGCTAATAGATATCGAACCAAGATCTCCTAAATGAGAGATGAAAATCATAACATGTTAGATAACAATAGATTTAGTTATTAAATATTAAATTTTTATAGAGAGTGCACACATGTTTAGCTAAGAGTTAATTCACATATATAGTGTTATTATTTACATACATATTTTATTTTATCAACATAAAATATACTCCCTCCGTCCCGCCTAAAGTGTCTCATTTCTTTTGAGCACGAGTATTTAGGATAAAGGTATAAAGTAGTTAAAGTGTTAAAAAGTGGGTAGGGTCCACACTTTTTGAAGGGATAATTATTTCTTAAAATGGAATGAGACATTTGAAATGAGACAACCCAAAAAGGAAAGTGAGACATTTTAAATGGGACAGATGGAGTATTATATAAGAAAGAAAAAAAAAAGAAAAAAAATTCCAAAATAAAGAGAAGAAATAGAATAGAGAGGGGAAAAAAACACAAACTAAAAAGAAAGAAATATAAGAGAAAAAAAAGAAGGAAAGAAAGAAAGAGATGAAAAAAAAGGAAGAGAGAAAAAAAGAAGGAAATAAAGAGAGAGAAAAAAGAAGGAAAGAAGAAACAAGAAAAAGGAAAAGGACGCAATGGCTAGGATTCGAACTCAATATCTTCTTGATAAAGAAGATCCTATCCATCAGGCTACACCAAACCTTTTTAACATATTTTTACATATCAAATATATAACTAGTTTTTCAAAAAAAGTTAGGGGGCTCTTGGGCCCCCAGGCCACAATGCTTCGCCACTGCACTAACGCATATACACTTTTGGAATCTTTTTCAACTTTCATATACATATATATGGATTAAACATGTAGTCCCTCTGTCCTATTTAAAATATCTCAGTTTTCTTTTTGGGTTGTCCCATTACAAATGTCTCATTCCATTTTAGGAAGTAATTATCTCTTCAAAAAGTATGGACTCTACCAACTTTTTATCATTTTAACAACTTTATACATTTCTCCTAAATATCTGTATTCAAAATAAATATGACATTTTAAATGGGACGGAATGAGTATTTTTTTTAGAATATATGTTAAATTATAAGAACTGACTGAGTAAGCTATTATCATAAGCTTCATAGTTTAATGAAATTTCTCTTCTTATAAGAACGAGAGACCAATGTATGAATATTATATCCATCTTTCAAATAAAAAAAGAATAAAACAAACAAACTGGATAAATTATCCATGGAAAAATAATAAATGCAATTTTATAGGAGTTCGATTAAGTGACTTCTTCAGTGAACAAGCAAAGTTGAGTTAGTTGACTGTTAATGAGTTTGATGTCACACTCTATCAAATGATTAAATTCTGATAAATGACCCTATTTTAGTTTAAATTTCCCTAATATAAACTGCTAAAAGCTACCAAGATTAGATATCAATGTTTTGAAGAATATTTATTTCTAATATAGTTGGAACACGTTTCATTCTAATGACCTTGTAGTCGCCCCACTGAAGTATGAAGAAACAAATATTGGGATACGTGCATTCAAACTTTATTTTATTTCATAAGATTAGTTCCTATAATTTTATTCATAAATATCGATTGCTACTTTAATTTAAGAACGCAGAGAGCCCGTTGGTTTCCTATAGATATTACATCCAATTATTATGAATTTTTAATAGAGCAATTGATCATTACGTCTCTTTTATAGTTAGTTTTATTAGTGTTAACTAAGGTAGATCTCAAATCAAGTCACGAATTGGAAGATAAATTTAAAAATATTTAGTGGAAAGATCTCTTAATCTTTATGACAAGGTTTGATAAAGTTATGTTGGAAGTATTATAATTTATTACAATGACTCCGTGGCTTCCTATATACATCGGGAAGAAAGCCAACTATATTGGTCCCTTTATAACCAAGAATGTTATCTATGTTGACTTTTTTTACACCACTTAGAAAAAAATGTGGAAAAAAAAGTTTAAAAATTGTTAAAATATACACCAAGAATCAGGCAACATGGTTAAAATCGACCTTTCTTTATGGAGAAGCCCTCTTATGAAACAGGTACTCATATTTGAATTTGAGCTTAAAAGTCATTTCAAGACATTCATAAAATTATATATGAGTGTGTTTAATAGGTCTTGACCCATTTAGTTAAAAATAAATAAAATAGAACACTGAAATATCAATAATGTAATGTAATTTATTTAAAGTATTGTTATTATAGACACTCTTTCAAATTTCGTTTCGATATTTTATAGTACTACAAGAAAATAAAGAATATAGGCCCCATTTTAAAAATTCATATATTATCTTCTCATGTCTTAGGTAAAACTTATATTTCTTTACAATAGCTTGCAAACGACACATGACGACTAAACTACACTTGAAAAATCGGGTGTGACTAGCTTGAACCTATAGAAGTGATAGTGAGGTCTGAACTCGTGACATTTGGTCATATGAACTCACTTAACCATTAGACCGTTCAAAATGGTCCCTTATATTATACTTATAAAATAAATCAAATTTGTAAATTTATGTAAAATTCAAGTGATCTACAAATAGAAATAGATAATAAAAAATTATCAAAAACATATACAATTTACTTATCATCCTTATATTTCTATATCTCAACTCTTATATATGATACAATATCATAAAAAATAATTCATTCGAGTATTTACAGATGCAAAACCATTAATAATCACATCAACATCAATATTTTCTAATATATTTTGGGACCAAATGAAAACATATATCTATAAGTAAAATAGATTTAATACTTTTGACTTTAAAATAAATAAAATATTTAAATGATATAATATTTTGAATTCAAATAAATCTATATATCTATAAATAAAATTAATATTTTAAAATAATTTGGCCCCCCTGAGATAGTGGGCCTTGGGCGATCCCCCAGGTGGCCTACTCTCAGGGGCAGCCCTGACTCCTTCACGAGCACCTAGAATCTTTGATGTCTCCGAAGTCCTGAATCATCATTTTCAAACCGAATAACATTATGTACTTATAAAAGTACCTAAATTAAATGTGTCTAGTTAAAGTAGAAAGCATCCCAAATCTAAAAATTAAAAATCAATCTAGTCTATACGTATCGATCAACAATTAAGATTAATTTTCATACGAAATAATACTTTCTTTTTTTTATGGAACTTGCATAAACTACTTTTGATATGCATCGGAGAACTCGCAACTACTACATTTGATATGTACTGTGTAAACACACACTCATGTGCAATAGCATGCAAAACAACACAGACAAGATAATGAAAAATCATGTATAACAGATTCATACCTATATAGACGTTAATAATATTCAAACTTGAAACTTTTAGACTCAGGATACCACTCCACCACTAGATCATTCTCTAGAAGAACAAAACAATGATGATTTATATGATTATATTTCTTTATATATACAATTATGCTTCTTTTATGATAATGCTTTTTGTAGATTACAATAATACTTTTTTTTCATGATAGTCGCAAATCGTATAAAAATCGATAATACAGATTGATTTTAAATTATTATCACAAAGAAGGCTTTCTCTCTCTCTCTCTCTATATATATATATATATATATATATATATATATATATGGGTTAACGTGAGAATCATTTTTTATCGTGAGAGCATAAGAATCAAAATCAATTGACAAAGTTACTGAATCAAAAAAATGGAATTTTCGCCCCTCATGTGATTTAAACCCTGAATGAAAAATCAAAATATTTTGATTCGGTAATTTTCCCATCGAACGTATTAACTTTCTAAACAAATTTATTTTGTTCATAACAAATTGTCGTGGTTCTTAATTCTCACGTTAAAAATGGTTCTTATTAGTTCTCATTTAGTAAAAAGAAATAAAAGTGGGACAGAATTCAAACATTTTACTTTTTTCTCGAATAGTACCAATAATTTATAATGGTAACAAACGGAACAATTTTTCAAGTATATATATATATATAGGGGTGACTATTAGGGTGTCGGGTAATCGGATACCCGATATCCGATCCGAAATTTATCGGGTATTGGGTATCCAATTATCCGAAAATCGGGTATACGGGTCGGGGTCGGTTATTGCATATTTATATTATCGGATATCGGATATACCCGTCGGATAATCGAGTATATCCGAATACCCGAATTATTGAATATAAATTCATTATATATATATATAAAACAAGACCTTAAAGAAAAAAATTACAGAATCATCAGTGGAGAGGAATCTATCCCAGGACCTGCCGCTACCGCAAGTCAAACACCTAAAACCAGTAGACCAAGCTGTCATTTTGAATATTAAAAGGTTAATTTTATAAATAATGGGTAATTTTGGTATCCGAATACCGACTCGACCGAGTCGGTATTCGGATCCGACTAAAAAATTGGGTCGAGGTCGGGTGTTATTTTCATTGTAAAATCGTGGTTGAGTACAGTTTTTGGGTAGGGTACCCGGCCGTCTAGAATAGTCACCCCTATATATATATATATATATATATATATATATATATATAATTCAAGTAGGAAATGATAATTTGGTAGGAAATGATGATGAATCTGGACCTTTGATTTGATGGATCAATGGTTGAGATTTTAATTTTGGTTGTGTTGCAATTTTGTCTTTTGTGTGCTACGCGGATTCTTGCAAAGACTAAAACCCTTCTTGTGTTACATCGCCATGAAAGATGTGCTAAACTAATATATTTAGCATATGTGTTACGAATGGATGAAATATGTGCTAAACTAACATGTGCAACATAGTAATTCCGATTGTGCTACACAAATATGAAAAATGTGCTACTATTCCTGTTTCCTACATTAAAGAGCTTTATCACCGTGACTCACTCATATATATATATATATATATATATAGGGGTTGGTTATAGGAGGAACGAACCCTAATATAGGAACTAAGAACTAATCAATACCATCCATTCCATCTAATCTAACGTCTACCATTTAATTACCGAAATTTACATTACAATTGTATATTTAATCTTTGTTACCGAAATTAGCATTGATCGTATGATATAGGGGTATATTAGACAAAAAATATTTATACTTACCAACCACATTTACTTTATCCCATAATTACCGTAACTTTACCAACTTCTCAAAACCTTCCAACATAATCCATTAAGCCAAATAGACATGGTATATGATTAATTTTTATTTATTAATTTAAATATTTCGACAAAAATCTGGAAGGTTGGCGAATACATATATATAAACATGTATGTTATTTATATTCATAAACATATATGCACTTATGCAAAAAAATATGGTAATGTATATCTCACCCGTACTGATGCATAAATGTTACTCATTGTATGCATAAATCTGGAAGGTTGTCGAATACATATATATAAACATATATACTATTCATATTCATAAACATATATGCACATATGCATAAAAATATGTTAATGTATATCTCACTCATACTGGTGCATAAATGTACTCATTGTATGCATAAATCTGGAATGTTGTCGAATTCACATATAAAAACATAAGTATGCACCCCCTATTCATAATCATATACGCACATATGCCTATATTTGTGTTCATGTATATATCTCTCATTGTGATGCATAACTTTATCAAATTGTATGCATAAATTCATTTGTACTGTAAATAAAAAAATTAATATATGTTCATGTAGAACTCCCTCAGAGTGACCCATAAATTTGTTTTATTGTATTAATAAACATGATATTATCTATACATAAATACGAGTTAACGTATGCATGACCGTATGCGTAGTTAAAACAATTTAATGCTAAAAATGATGATAAACTAGAAGACGGTAATGAAGAATGACTGATATGGAATAATTATGAATAGTAGTTAAAACAATTTAATGTTGTATACAATCTTTATGGATATGAAATCCCATAAGTATAGCATGTTTACGGTTATAGATGAATATATGACTAAAATATCCTTATTCTTACTATAATATATATTGAACGTGATGTACTACTATTTAATCTAAGCCGTACGATTAACATAAATTAACCATCAGGTTAGTTCCTGCCCTAATTTATTTGTGGTTACCGATTGATCCATCCCGTATATATATATATATATATATATATATATATATATATATATATATTAAATTGAACTAAAGAAGAAAGATAAACCCCATTAATGCATGGCAGCGACAGGTCCGAAAATTTGGATCGCAAATTATGATGTGCCTCAATACGACAATCTTCATGTATAAAGTCAGCTAGCATTATCGCATCTAAAATCACTTTTCCTTATAAGAAAAACTGCTGCAGATTACAATCGATATTTTCTATCAGTATATATATATGTCTTCGTCAAAACAGCAATATCACTGAAAATTGTTGAGCTCATAAAATATATTATCCAGCCCCTCTCGTGAATATCAATTAATTAATATGGTTGGCGTTGTCAAGTAATGTTTTTATGGAGACTTTTTTCTCTGGTAAATGGAAGTGTAGGTAAGTAGTAGGTATGTAGGAAGGAAAATTAATTATATGCAAAGTTGTGGCTGCAGTTAGGCATTCTTGTTGTGGATTTTTTTGTTGATTGCGATGTTAAAATTGTCAAATTGTTGTGATCTGCAAGAGATAAACAACTGCAAAGAAAAATCTTAATTATAATGATAATCGATCGTTTCTGGACCGAACAAATTTTGATTTCTTCCACAACAAAAATGAAAACAAAATTGTGGCATTAAAAATGATTTTACTACAGAAAATTGAGTATCGTCAAATCGTCGCATTTTTCGACGGCTTAACAACGAATTTGTGACAATCCATCGTCGATCCGTCGGGACTCTCTCGTTATATTTAACGCTTATGATTTTTATTTTTGGGATGAAATTAACGACGGATATACGTACCATCATTAATGTGACGCATGGGCATAAGTACGGAGTGATCGCCGGTGCAAAGGTATGGACAAGGAGTGTTCGATTAAGAACTGAGCGAGAGGGTAATGCATGAATGAACCAAAGCGCACCTGGAATGAGAGAATTTCGAGAATATACGGTATGAGGCGTATATTTGAGGATAACAAATGATTTGATATGTGATACTCATACTAACAAGAAACATCTTCTTTTCGGGAGTCTATCTCATAAAAACTCTAAAGTTAAGCGTGCTTGGTTTGGAGCAATTGTGGGATGAGTGACCTACTGGGAAGTTTCTCAGTGAGTGTGTGAGTGATGACAAAGTACACTGAAAAGACTCGTGTTGATCTGTGGGGTCAGCCGTCAATTCGAAAGTTGGGTCGTTACAGATGGTATCAAAGTGGAACCTCTACCAGTACGGTGTGGTTCGGGGACGAATCAAGCGGAAGCTGGTGGGCATGTGACATCCGGGGTAGAAGTATGGAGTGATCGTCGGTGCGGAGGATGGACAGGGAGCGGCTCTGATTAAGGCTTCCAAGCGGAGAGGTACATGAATGAACCGAAACGTACCGGAATGATAGGGATTTCGAGAATATGCAGTTATAAGACTATATATTTGAGGAGAGCTTAAATGATTTGATATGTGCTACTCATACCAACAAGATGCATCTTCTTTTCGAGACTTCATCTCATAAAAACTCTAAAGTTAAGCGTGTTTGGCTTGGAGCAATTGTGGGATGAGTGACCCCCTGAAAAGTTTCTAAGGGAGTATGTAAGTGAGGATAAAGCACACTAAAAGACTCGTGTTGGTCTATGGGATCAGCCGTCAATCCGGAAGTCGGTCGTTTACACATGTACTTCATGTTAGCATTTTTAATTCATTTTTCATTTTGTATTTTCTCTTATACTTTGTAGATTATGACCATGATCATCAAATTTACAAATAATTTATTTCTTTAACTTCAAAGAGAGAAATAAAATTAATAAATAAGACTTTGATTTTTATAAAATTTGTAAAATGGATGATCATGATCACGATCATAATTTATGAGATATAAGAAAATAATGACAATGTGTGCATCAACGTTGTTTAGGTAGGTGTTCGATGTGCAACATATTGATCTTTCTACATGTGCCCAAGGGCAAAGTCGTGCTTGGGCTACCGTGGGTTCATGCCCATGCTCATTTTTTTAGTTCTTGAACAGTATAGGCTGCCCGGAAATGATGGTTGTTAGTCCACCCACCACAGCGACACGAACTATTTTGGGTTGAAGAAGAGACAAACTTCGATCTAATTTTTTGTAATTAAGGTCGGAGAGAAAAACTATACATGATGTGAGAAGAAGAAAATAGAGGAGAGCAAAATTGTGGGATAAGAAGAAGTATGCGTGGGCCTTGGGAGAGAGAAAACTATATTAACTCGCATGATTTTTAATATTTTCCTTTTCTTTTTTATTGTTTTTTCTTTCTTTATTCTTTTAATTTTAAATTAATTTGTAGATTTCTTTTTTTTGTTACTTATAATCATATTTTAGTTTGATAATTTACTTCTCCTTATCCTAATATTTAAGGAAAATCCTTATTTCTTTACTTTTGTAAGATTAAGAACATATATTTTAAAATTGTAATAGCTAGTTTACATTATATTTCTTATATATGATTATATTAAGTTTTAACACAAATTATATAATATTTTGCATGCAAAAAGAGCTCAAATTTGATTATTTTTTCCTTATAAAATATTTAAGAGGACAATTCTCTATAGTATATCACTAATATATTGATTCGACAACTTTTGGTCATACGAATATGAATTTGACCTTGAAATCTCGTATTTAAAAAAAATAAAATTGGATTAAGGTGCCTATAAAATAAAAAAGTTATTCAAAAAGTTTGGCTATCGTATTTCCCTTCATTATTTTCTCATCACTGCATAATAATTTACACACAACACACCACATCGAAACTAGATCCACCCCAACATGTGCGTGTATATACAATATTGACATGACAAATTTTGTTTTTGTATATGTAGAACACGTTACAAATTTTACATATTTCGTCGAAAGTAATGCTACGGGAAAGTAAACTAATACTCCCTCCGTCTCAATATTCATGGTACGTTTTCATTTTCGAATTGCCCCATTAAGTTGGTCCGTTTCCAAAAAATAAAACACTTTTTACACTAAAAAGTATCTCGAATTTCGTGTCACTCACTACTTTACACATAAAATATAACTCTCATTAATCTACATATAAAAAAGAAACCTGTTATAAATATTGGGACAGAGGGAGGATTACTCCAAAATGCAATCCAAAATGTTTTCCGAGTGGAGATGACAAAATTTGAAGAATGAAAGTACAAATGTATTGAACCAATCACAACCTAAAGTTAACATGCTCAATTACGGTTCAAGTGATAGTATTATTGTAAAAAAGACTGCTACTGTCAGAAACTAAATAACCCATAATCCATTTATTGCAATATGTTATCTTGATAAGTTTAGTTAGGAAACAGCACACGGCCCAATACTTGGTAGATCACCTACCCTTTCTTTTTCTTATCTCAATCTACATTGATTACGTTTCCTTTTATACTTCACTAAAAGCATAAATTATGTTTCCTTTCCGGATGTGGGTATTATTCGATCGAAATTTGGAATAGTTACTTAGGAAAGTGCACGTGGTAAGTTAGTAAAAAATTTCTTATATTTAATCATTTTCTACGTATAATTAGAATAATGAATTCAAATCTCTTTGAAACGACTGAATGGTAAAGTAAGTTTATGATGCCAAAAGATCAGATGTTCGAACCTTACTAGTGTCTCTATGGATCTGAGTCTATCACAATTGGATTTGAAAAAATAATTCTCGTATAGTTTAATTATAATTACTATGATCAAGAGATGTCAATTTGATCCACTCGCTCAATTTTGAGCCAACTCTATTGAATTTTAGATATTAGAGTTAGGTCAATTAAGTGAAATTTTCTTTGGGCAATAACTCTTTTCCTCCTACCCAAAATGAGTTAGGAATTTAGGCTTTTCTGACCGATTGTGTAAATTTTCTATTAATAATCCCATTAATGATGCTCCTCTATTAATTTTGATGAATAAAAAAGAGATTGGAAATATAAAATAAAAAGATAATGATCACCATCTTTTATTCTTGAAGCTCTAACTTCAACTTCATTAGTGATTTTATATGTTAAATTATTCGTCATTAGTTAAATAATAATAACATTATATTATAATGCTTTTGTAATTCAAAATTTAATAAAAAAAATTAACATTACCAATTTACCATACAAAGAATAGTTGAGGTAATACAAAGAATAGTTGATGAGGGGAATATTCAGAGGATATGAAATGAACAAAAAAAAAATCATAAAAACTTAGGAATGGTCAACCCTACATGAGGTTGGATCCTTTCACAAGTCAATATGGCTCAGACCCGTCTGATCCAACCTAACCTATAAATATGTCATTGTATCATTTATTGTGAATAAATGTATTACTAACAAATTATCAGATTAAGTATAAGCTTACCCAACTCAACCGAACATGTTCATTTGTATCACTTTCTATGAACTTATATATTACTTGTTTTGAATAAATATATCATTTATAAATTAATATATCAATATTAATATGTTAGGGCATGCCCCAATTTTTTTTATCATATTTGACTTCCAAGTGGAAATGAAGTAATAAATAAACCACTATTATTAAAGTTTAATTTGAAAGTATCAAATATTCAAATATATAAGTTTATCTACATAATACTAATCACTTATAGATGTCACAGAGTCATAATTGATATATTTATTATGAATCGAGTAAATGAAAAATATAACAATTAGTGATAATCGACATTCTTAAATGTGACTAGCTCCTACACTTTGTCTTTGACCATCACTGTGAGTCTCACAGCTCATATAGTACGTATTTACTTATTTTGGAGAATAAGTTTTTTTTTTATGACGACTTTTTGCAGAGTAAATTATGTTTCTTGGAACGTGAGAATGAGGAATACATAATCGGAAAGATAATTAAATTAGCCTTTAAATGTCTCAGATTTTTCATGAATAAAAGATTTTATAAAAAAATTGTGTCCAAAATACTGAACAGGTCTAGCTGGATGGACCAACCCCAAAAGCCCGACCGGACCGGCTTCAAAAGTCTGATTTCAGTTTGAGGTTATAATTTTTTTACATCCTATTTTTTCAATTTATTCGAATCAAACTCACTAATTTCATACTAGATTGATATCCATGTACATGCATTTTCTATGCGACACGAAACTATGCGTTTCTTGTCCTATGGTTTCTGATACAGCTCTACTGATATTATTTGTTACTTTAATATTATTACTTATTTTAATTTATTAGCTAATATTGTTGAATTGGATTATATTATTAAGTCCATAGATTAGATTTATTATGTATAGGAGTTATAGTTAGTATAAATAGTTGTTATTTATCAGGCAGCCAATAAATAATGTTTATAATTAAGAACATTAAGGCTAGACCTTTTGTGATTGTGGGAACTGAGGCTCTTCACGAAATTATCGTGAATTATCTATTTGATTATGAAGCAAGATTCTTTCAATTTCCTCCTAGAGTTGCACACTTAAATTCGTAGCCTTCGACAGAACCCATATTTTTTTATTTGAGTATTTTGTATAAAACTTGAACAATTGAGATTTTTTTAAATCAATACTTCGATAGTGTCCATATTTTTTATTTGGGCCTACATTATTGGCCTGTTAAATGAAAGATCCCAATTTCATGACAAAAAACATCCGTGGACTAAACAATGAAGTTTAGGATTCAAATTCTATCGTTCTTTTTCTCTCTAAAGTAAAAAAAAAAAACTAGAAACCTTGACGTAATTTTTCGACTCTCCTCTGTTATTATTTAACCTTTTTTTTTCTCCGACAATTTGATTGGGTGTGTTTTTATATATTTTATTTTGGGAGAACTTTGTATATAGTTATAAAAAATAGGGGATAAATTTTATATCCACATCTATAAAAACATGAGTTTTGTAGTCATTTTAACTTATAAAGACAAAAGTATCTATAATGAGTACACCATTTAAAAATAACATAAAATTTTTGGATTATTAGATTTGGAAGAAATTCTCTCTCTCTCTCCCCCCAACATTCACAGCCCCTCTCTCGGCAACAATTTCTCTCTCATTCGAAATCAAAGAAACAAATAAGACAAAAGAGAAGTTGCTAAACATTAATTGTGAAAGAGGTTGGTAATAATTATTTTAAAAAAATGTTGACATTCAATTGAAATCACAAACAACATTAATTTGTAGCCTTAAAATTCCAAAAAAAAAACATTAGGGGAGACGAAAATAATTAGAACAAGTTACATGCATTTTTTCAAATAGTATAAATCGAAACTTCAATATCAAGCATTGTTAGGTTAAAGTAAATTAATATTCGTTTTCAATTTTTTTTTTTAAATATTGTTAAGTAAACGACTGTACATGGATGATATTTAGGGCCCAAATGTGTCCTTTTTATGTTATTGAAACGATAATTTTAAATGTTTAGAACAAGAAAAATAATGTGTTCTTGAGTACACTGTGCACAGTTCTTTGTTTATGCTTCGCATATATTTTTTTTCTTGATTTTATGTTACTATAGTGATTGATTTAATATTTAAGCTTATCCAATGAGTTAATAACACATTCATTAACATATATGATTGGTAGTATTGACCAATGTACGGTGCATGGATGCTTGTCGTGTATTGATGAGTGGTATGCGCTGATAAGCAGCATGCATGTCACTCATCAGTACACGGTACAAGCTCGTCGACGTGCTCGTGTATGCGACGGCAAGTTGCACTCCGACGAGGATGCTTCTTCCGCCATCGCTAGCTTCGCCGCATCCGGTGAGTACCGAGGGTCTGAATTCGTAGCTGAACCACTCATCTTCGTTGGAATATTGCAAATTGGCATCATCATGCGTTCGTACGTGAGTGGGAATGAGTGTTCGTAAGAGAGAGAGAGAGATGGGTTGCGATGTTGGAAAGAGAGAGAGAGAGAGAGAGAGAGAGAGATTCTGCGATGAGAAAGAGAGAGGTTGCGATGAAAGAGAGAGAGAATCTTTCAAACCAAATATATTCAAAAAAAATTGAAAATTTTGAAGTGGTGGGCCCATTAGGGATACTTTTATTTTTTTAAGATAAAATGGCGACAAAATTCTGTTTTTATGGATGTGGAGATAAAACTTATTTCTTATTTTCCTTGGCTACATACATATATATATATATGTGCACTTTTACTATTTTATTTTTGATAAGACTTTTTCTATTTTTGATGAGAAGACAAGGAAATAACAAAAACAAATAATAAGTAAACTAACATTTTATGAATAATATAGGAGATGGTCTCGGTGCATATATCCGCATCCATGCGGATGGAGCTCTGCACCCAGACTCGAATCTACTCGCCTGACTCGCAACCAACTTATCATGTTAGTTATATACTTATATTGTGTAGATAAGACTTTGCTTAAAAGCAAATGAGATTCTTTTTACAATAAAGTAAACTTATGCACACACAACATGCGTTATATTACATAAATAAAACTTTTCTTAAAAGTAAATGAAATTTTTCTTAAAATAAATTAGACTTTTTTAACAGCACATGGGATTTTATTTAGAGCAAGTGATACAAACTAAATGATTTTTTTAACAAATCTAAATCAATTTTATTGACAATTAGACTTTGCTTAAAAGAAGTGATACATTTATTTAACAACCAATGAAATTATGCACACACATAATGCATTATATTACATAAATAAAAATTTTGCTTAAAAGTAAATGGAACTTTTTTAAAACAAATTAGACTTTTTTTAACAGTATATGAAATTTTGTTTAGAACTAGTGATACAAAGTAAATAAATTTTTTATTTATAAATCTATATTAATATTAATTCATAATTAGTTTCTATTAATTAAAAATTAGGGTTTATTATTCAAAATTAGGGTTTATTATTCACAATTAGGATTTATTAATTCAAAATTAGGGTTTATTAATTCATAATTAGGGTTTATTAATTTAAATTTCGGATTTTGATATGGTTTATTATTCAAAATTAGGATTTACTAGTTCTAAATTAGGTTTTAATAATTCCAATTAGATTTTATCAATTCAAAATTAGAGTTATTAATTTACAATTAGAGTTTATTAATTCATAATTAGGATTCATTAACTCTAATTGGTACTAATTTTGAAATATGATTTATTATTTTAATTATAATTTATTAATTTTAATTAAAATTATTAAATATTATTTAAAATTAATTAATTTAATAATAATAATAGTTAATTAACTAATTAAATAAATAATTTTTTACATTAATTAATTAATACTAGGGGTGATCCCACCGTGTGCTCGTGCGCACAGGAGACCACCCCTTTACACAACAATTCTTTATGTGAGCGGTTGATTTATTTTATGAAACGTATATATAGTTGTTGGTTCAAAGTTACATTTATTATGATCTATCAAAGAGATCAAGTTTCATACGTGTGCGAACAAATTTTGATTCAAAAGCACACCAAATGCGTTTGGCGTATTATATTAGCATTCTTATTTAGCTATACCTTATTACATGTGTCCTTAAATTATAATTTAGTTCGAGTATACTTCTTGTTTTTATAAAAAATTTAATTTTGTAAAAAAAATATGACTTCATTAGTTGTCTAATTCAGCTGAACACGAAATTTGTCATAATCTTAAATGAAAGGGTCGAACCCACTTAACAAAATGCTATGCCTCTCACCAGTTAATTCGGCACTAGTTTTGTTTCTTAAATATAATTCGGAGTAGTTTTATACCTGGTAAGTAACCTATACTAATTTTGCTCCCGCATGGTGCATCATAATAATTTATTAATTAAAATAATAAATGATTAACTATAAGTAAAAATAAGCCGCATAGACATCCATGTAAAATCGTACAATATTATGAGTTTTAGAAAACTACACTAAAACATATTATTGGGAAAAAATTTACAATTGTTAATTAAGATATATTTCAAATTGTTTGTTGACTGAATTTATTTTACATAGCCAGCTAGATGTTGACTGGTGTTTAATTGTGCGGGTTTTAACATTACAAAATAGATTAATCGAATTCTAAAATAATATTTTACATTTCTACTTTTTAGGAAAAATTGTTGAAATTTTCAAAACAAATTCAAATTCTTACCATATTCAGCCAAACTAACAACGTAATCAAGACATTTCAAAGAAAATCATAAATATGCGAATCCGCTAGTATGGAACATTTTCACTTTGAAAAATGTTTGTAAAACTAATATAATATTTTCGTAATTTCCATATTTTACTCAGTTCTTAAGTTTTTCTAGAATGGGCTTAAAACCAAAGAAACAAATTTGAATCTTATAAAGAAAATAATAGATTAGGAAATGTTTTTACTAAGGCATTTCTCCATTAGTTTGCTCTTATCCCATTTTGCATTTAATTCATGCTTGCTTGAATTCCTCTAGAAGAAATTATAAAAGGGGGTGTTATTTAGAATTTGGAAGCAGGCTCAATCTTAATGTAACAACTATTTATGTATGTGTCAGCCACATCATATGAGATGGTTTAGTTTTAATGTATATTAACAAAATAACGGAATTTATAAAACCAACTTATGATATAATCAACCCCAACTAATAATTACTAACTCGAAAAATTAAAACTAAAAACCATCATAAGTATAAAATCTTAAGTATGAGTTTGCTTGGTTTGTCTATTCATCACTTCGATTCTTTAAGTGATAAGATTTTCAAGCGAACTACTGTGTTATGTAAGTTATGTTTAATTGTAATTTCTTTGTTTTTTAAGAGATATGAAATTGTGAAAAAAAACAATAACATATCTAACTGACCTCCAATTTTATAAGAAATTTAATTAAAAATAAAATAATAAACATGCCCATTATTACATCGATTTATTTAGAGAATTTAACCATATTTATCATAATTCAATAATTGATTTCATATTCAAAATAGAAGTTATTTCGTTAATTTGATAGAGTGAATTCAAATCATAATCCAATACTCCTAATTATAGTTCTTACAGAAGACAATTATTCAAACGCAAAATTATATATTTCATACATAATTTGATATCCATAACAGAATTATCTTTCATATTTAAAATGTTTTTTTTTCAAAGTTTTAAGATAGAATTAACTTCAAGCTTCAAATCAATTCTCCCGATATCAGAACTCTAAACTCTTCGCAAATTAAGTTAAACCGAACATTCCAATCGACAGAGGACACAAAAAAGTTCTTATAAACTTTTAAAAATGTAGTGTAAAAATGATAAGTTGTAATAACTAAAATTGAGGAAAAATAAATTTGTCATTTCAACTATGATATTCTTTCAACTATGGTATAGGAAAAAAAAAGCCCACCAAAACTTCGTGAATGGGAAAAAAAATAATAAAAAATAAAAATAAACCTCAGCTAGTGCTCCAATAAATTGAAATCGAGGTTAGTTTATGAAAACCAGGACGAAAGCAAGTTGGGAAAACAACAAGTGCCTTCAATTTCTGACATCATGGAAATAAAAGCAGAATTCCATATGGCTATACATGCAACGAGAAGGGGAAAAATTAGAAAGAAAATAATATTGTGTCCTGACGACTAACGTCAACACAAATTTACAATCTTTACAAATTCTTTTAAACGTTGCTACTAAAACACTACATTATTATTTTTATTTTATGTTGAAAATACAGCACCCCCATATTTAATCAGCAAAATTTGTCCGATTTGTACTCTAAAACAACATTATTTTACCCACGATAGACCTAATCTTGTAAGTGAAATGTATAGAAATATTATAATTAATAAAAAAGAGCGGAAATGGGATACCCCGAAGCATAAGAAACACAGATTCTACCATCCCTTATAAAAATATATAAAAGTTCCTACTCTTATAAAATTCTATTTTATTAACGATAAGTGTATTACAATTATTCTATTCATTATCCACAAAAAAAATATCTTTTCTAGAACATTGATTCTTATTATTCAATTTTATAATTATTTATTATTTATTAAAAATAATTCCTATCATTTATAATCTAATATATGGTAGGAACTTTTTCCATTCAAACAACACTATCATTAATTTTATTAAAATTCTATCATTAATTTTATTAAAATTTATACAATTTATAAATGATACACTTATAATGGATGTGAAAATAGAAAAGACATGAGATATGGCCCCGCCGGTGAAAACACACAACTACGTCTTGGGTTTGAGGAAGTGGAAGAGAGGTGTCGCCGTGTCGGTAGTTTAAGGTTTTTTTTAAGGTTAAATTTGTCCATTCATTTAAAAATTGGGAGGATTTAATATATTTTTATATTGATGACTAGAGTTTATCTTTACTAATTATTTCATTCGTCTCATCCAAGATGACCTATATTCCTTTTTGGATTGTCTCATCCAAGATAACATGTTTTATTTTTAAGAAATAATTATCTCATTAAAAGTTGTGAGACCTATCTATTTTTTATCACTTTAATTACTGTATACATTCTACTAAATAACCGTATCGAAAAAAAATGAATCGTCTTGGATGGGACGGATGGAGTACATTTTACTATTAGCTCGTTTAGAAAAATACAAAATACTTTTACATCTCAATATTTGAAAAATATCATAAATTTTTTCACAATTTAAATAGATCATGTATTATTAAAACAATTAACTCTATACAAATAGTATTATAGTTTGGATTTAAATTATAAATTTCCATAAATTTAATTCGTCGACAATGATAGGATGATACAGCTCGAGAATATTCCCGCACATCTACAAGTCTCGTCCTACTCAAAATTGAGGCGGCGACAGGTTGCGTGGACCCTACTATTGTGACCCGGTCCTACAATCCTTGTCAGATAAAAAAACCAGCCCTTGACAACTTGCTCCACCTCAGCCTCTATATATACCTCCGCAGATTCTCAATCCCACTATTCCCGCTACCCTTAAATAAACAACTCAAAGGTGATTATTTCCCACCGCCCTCACACGGCGGGCGCAATCCCCACCTCCATGTCGGAAACAGAGCAGCGCCTCCGCCGCGGCAACCAGCCGCCTCTCTGCAAGCAGAATTCGTGGTCTCCGGACATCCTGCGCGACGAGGCCTGGACCAACCGTCGTCGGAGCCACCGCCTCCGGTGCGGCCGCAGCGTCACCGACGACGACCTTGACGAGCTGCGCGCCTGCTTCGAGCTAGGATTCAATTTCGATTCCCCGATCTGGATCCGAAACTCTCCTCGACTTTCCCCGCGCTCGAGCTGTACTGCGCCGTGAACCGCCAGTACAGTTACAACCTCTCCGCTCTTCTTCTGCGTCGTTTTCCGATTGTGATTCAGCTTCTTCAACTCTCGACAGCGTTGGATCGTTCATCGATCCAGGTAAAATTTTGACTGCTAGTTTTCGAATTTTGATTTTGATCGGTTGCGTGCAGCCAGTGGCGGACCAGGGGGTCCAGTGGGGGCACTGGGCCCCACTGGATTTTAAAAAATATTAGGGGTATAATAGTAATTTTATATTTAATAATTAAAAATATATATTTAAAGGTATAAAATATGTAAAAAATAGTCTATATTATGCTTGAAATAAATACATGAAAATTGAAAGGTAGCTAAACATATAAAAGAATGGTTTTTTTCTTTTTTTTTGGCAATGAAAATACAAATTTTGATTGTTTCAATGGAGACATTAATTATTTTTTAAGCATATAGCACTGAGTTTCAATTTTTCATATTAAATTGTTATTTATTTTAAATTTTAATTATAAATTTTTTATGAATTTATAAAATTATGATTATTTGAATATAAATATTTTTTTTGACCCCTGACAAAAATGTCTATCCGCCATGCGTGCAGCAGGGAAAGTGTTTTGAACGTTTTCGGTTTTTGTGATGTCGATCGATTATCAATTAGGATAGATGAATTGATTTCCTTTTTTTGTTTTCTTGAATAGGTGAAGATCCGGAGATGGTGAAAACGAGATTGAAGCAATGGGCGCAAGTAGTGGCGTGTTCGGTGCGCCAATCTCCGCCTAACTTATGATTGGATTGTTGTTTGTTGCAAAATTACAATTTGAGCTAATTAATGACAGATAATCAAACTTTTTGCCCTAATTACTGGGTTATTATAAATACCATTTTTTTTTTTGCTTTTTGAAATTTCTCCTACCATTAGGATGTTAATTAAATGAATGACATCTAGACTTGGACAAAATATAATTTTGTTTTGATTTGTTCGATCTGTTATATATATATATATGTTTTAAACGTGATAGAATTTTAAATAAGTCATACCTCATAATTCGGATCATATTAAATATATGACGATAAATCAAATAATGTTAATCGAGTTATTACCATAAAACTATATTTTATACATATTGAGTAAATTTTAAGCGTTCAAGAAACAATTTCATGACGAGGTGGACAAAAATTAATTGATGGAATGCAGAGCTAAATTTGATTATTCATAATTTAGAGATATATACGTATAGACTCACGTCAGTTACGTGGATTGCATGTGCTTATTACTTGTCCTTTACTATTTTCATGTGCACTTCGATTAGGTTAGAATTGGGATCAACGAGTGCTATTCATTGTCAAATACCTAAACACTACATTAAATCGTTTCAATTGGCCAAATATTTCTTTGGCCGTTTTGATCGAACTTTTACGAGACTTCAATATTTAAAGTAAGGGTAGTCTCCTGTGCCGGCTGCGCATGTAATGAGACCACCTTAATTATTTTTAATTAATTAATTAATTAATTAGTTAGTTAATTAATTTAATAAAGTTTAAGTATAAATTAATAAATCAGAATTAATAAATAATAATTTTAATTAATAAACCCTAATCATGATTAATAAATTTTAATTTTGAATTAATAAAATCTAATTGGAATTAATGAATCCTAATTTTAAATTAATAAAATCTAATCATGAATTATTATGTAATTAAAAATATAATTTATTAAAGAAAAATAGGTTTTATATTTAAAATTTAATGTCCGTGTCTGCAGAAATCTTTACACGATTCCACTATATATATTTATGTATAAAAGGTACAATGAAAGGTGAACGACTAACCCGATTGGTTGCGCATCAAATAATTTATTTTGATAATATAGTGGTTTGTATTCAAATTCAAGAGTGCAAGCGCACACAACCAGACAATATTATTATAGTATTTGCAAATAACGCAACATGAAAAGCCAACCGTTACGCCGTTCATGCATTGCAATAAACAATTGTATTTGTCGCCGCCCTTTCTATAGTGGGCTCTTTTAAAGAAAAGAAATGCAATACTATATATTTCCAAGCCAGTGCCCCAATTAGAAGCGCTGGTCGAGTTGGAATTGGAACTGGGCCCGTATTATATGGTTTCTTACTCATAATCATGGTCAACGGTTCTAATTGAAAACCTTCATCGATCGACAGTACGTTCTGCTCTGATCCTTAAAAAATATTTTTCAAGGTTTTGTTGTTTCGGTGAATCACTTGAGCTTTGATACATCTTCGGTACCATAGAGCTAGACTAGTGAGCTATTATGCTCTCTTCAAAGGATGCACGCTTCCAAGCCCATCTACTGATTGTCATCGTTCGATCACTTCCTTTTCCACTAAATGATTGCTTAGGGACCTTAGTGCACGATCTGGCCTGATTGGGCTCTTCCTCATCAATCTTCTGTAGCTTCTCTTTCTGCTTGGTCTACGATCAACACTTTTTGCTTAATTATGGTTTGGATTCTGATCCACACATTAAACTATATGGGTCGTTTTGATTCAACTATGGAATCAACGTTTCAAATAATTCTTTTGTCTTTTTTGTTTTTTTAATTATCTCTTAAATATGTGTTTTATGTTGGAAAACATTAATTGGATGCATAGATTGTTAGTAAGATGTATGAAATGAGGCAAGAACATAAAATTAAAAACTAAAAAATCAAATTTTCAATAGTCCGATTCGGTGATTTCGGCTGAACGGCCCGTCGAACTGCCTTTAATTCAACGATTTAGATTTAATCTTTCAAACTATGGATGATATTGTATTGTATTTTACACCAATTCATATATAAATACCTCTTACCCCAATTCCTACTATTTTTCATTATTGATAATCTTGTGAATTGTTATAAGTTTAGGGAAAATAAAAACTAATAAATTATAGCATTTCACGATATTTTCAGCGATGTAAAATTTTAGTTATTTTATACTTCATTTACTTAATTATACACATTTAACCATACCTCAATTTTTATTTTATTTAAGAGTTCATACAAAAAAAATTATAAGAAAATAAAAAACGACGGTTCCATAGTTCAGAACCTGAACTGATGATTCCACGTCGAAATTGCTGATTCACAAACCGGAACTAGAACCTCTTATCTTCCTTCACAGGCTTATTTCGATTCGAACTTTTCAAAATCGTGAACCAACAGTTTCAGGCCGATTCCAACTGAATCGAGACCTTGAACACCTCTACCTGCCAATATGATTCTAAATTATTATATTATATATTTACTTTTATTGTGAGAAAGCTAATACGACATTATTGGGCTATATACATTATTGCCCATAATATGGTGTTGGCCTGTTAGGGTGCTTGGATTCATATATTTTCATAGAATTCTCATAACTTCATGAATTTAGTTATTTTTATAGTAAGTTAGTATTTGTGATAAAAAAAGTGTTTGGTGTGTTGATTAAAATTCATAAAATATTGGTAAATAATGCAAATAAATGTGAAAATCTGTTAATTCTCTTTAGAATATCGAAGCCCAAAAAAAACAATTTACTTGAAACAAGTATATATAAAAACTACGCCTACGTCTACTATATTCGTTCATTTAATTCCATTTGGTAGTCAAAAAAAATATTCACTTTCATTTTTAGAAACATCAACTTTTTACCATAAACTAACACACTTATTTACAAAAAATCAACCATGACCCACATTTTACACCCACTATCTATTAATATATTCATTTATAATCCCTATGACACGCGTTTAATTCCACTATCTATTAATCTATTCATTTATTATTTTCTCACTTTACTCATTACAATTTATTAAAACTCGTACACCAAAATCAATGAACAAAATGACGTCTTGAGCGAGTAATTAAAATAATGAAGTTTCACAACTTCATCTCCATTGTTCTCCTCTTAATTGAAATTATTCATCCTCGAATCGGATGTAGCTTCATCTTCGAAGAAGAATCATTTACAAAACACATCAAGAACTCAAAGTGCACTTCACGACGATAAAAATCGCAGATGCTTTATACTTTAATAAGACTCGTCGTAGATAAAATAAACCCGTTTGAACAAAAAAAATATTCCTCCGTCCCACCCAACATGACATGTATTCATTTTTGGTTGTCCCACCCAAGATGACCTGTTTCCTTTTTAGGAAATAATTATACTACAAAAATTGTGGGACCTATCTGTTTTTTACCACTTTAATCATTTTATACCCTTAAATAACCGTGCCGAAAAAAAATAGTCATATTAAATGGGATGGAGGGTGTAGTACATGTCGATCCATAATGACATTATGAATTCTAGGAAGTCACACTAAGCAAAAACAAGAGTGAGATTTTGCCATTAGATACAACTTATCCTAAGTATCAGCAACCATAACATTTTTATAAGAACTTGAATCCACACTTAAAAAATAGATCTCACTTGATTGCGTATGTGGATTCATATATATAAGTCTAATAGAAAAAGAGAAAACCCATAAGATATTGTCTACTTGGAAAAGAAGTAATAATAACTAAGTAAAACTAATTAAAATATGACTTAATTATAGTTTATGGCCTCAATTTTGAATGTTTTTTAGTTTATAGTCCCAACTTTCAAGTTTTTCTTACATATCATAAACTTTGATAAATACAGTAACTTATGTTCCAACTTTTTTACCCCCGCCTCAGATACTAGAATAGTGAGTAGGATGACATCTTATTTGAGGTGACAGTTTGTTTTCTACCTGAAATAAAACAACGTCATTTCTTCCACATCATTAAAAAAATAAAAATAAATAGTAGAATGAAAGAATCCACCGAATCCACTCCATCTCAGGATGCGACAACATCAGGCGCATGAGCAGCGACAATTTGGCCCAATACCCTACCAATTCTTTATCTAAATGAGTCATGTTCTACAAAATCTCAATTCAGTGAATCCTACAATAGTCAATCTAGTTTTTCAGAGCCTTTAGCAAATAATGATCACCAATTGCATTGTGACAAGGAGTCCGCCGCGAGCCAGTCACTAGCAGAATCATAGTTTGTCCATTAACATAACTGGGAAATTAGGGTTTTTCTTGAGCCATCCCTTACGATCTTCGTTCCACGCACAGATTCTCGGCCCCAAATTGAACGTATCATTCAGGCCGAGAAACTGCTCGAGGCCGTCGTCCGGGTCCGTTGGATCCTTGTCGGATCGGATCTCCTTGAGGATTCGATTCATTTCTTCAAACAGATGTTGATTCTCGGTGTCGACTTCAGAGAAAAACGAGGTTTTTGAGCCTGATCGTGCCGCGAAGCACCAGAATTGTGACGAAGCCGCATAGGATCATGATCTTAATATTGTTGAAGGTCTTTTGGATCTGCCGCCCCCGCGGTAGTAGAGACTCCGTCCGACCACGCGCTCCTTCGTTCACGACAACGTTGGTGTATTTATCAAATTTTAAGACATTTAAGAAAAACTTAAAAGTTGGATCATATACTAAAAAATCTATAATTTAAAACATAAACTATAATTAACCCCTAAAAGGCTAAAATAATACATTTTCGCTGCTTCTTCTCCAACAATTTGTACGTGTTGTCTCAATTTATTGTGATCGAGCAAGGTGATTTCTCACTTTTTATACAAAAGAAGAAGATCATTTGTCATTTTCTATTGAGGCATATACAACTCATCAATATGCTACCTCCTAACTTCATCAATCCATCTAAAGTGTAGATGATCCAATAGACAACTTAATTAATATAATCTATTAGAAAATGTTGGAATTGTTTAAAAAGCAAAGTTGTTGGGGTTATTTTATTTTATTTTTTAATCTAATTTTTAGAACTTGTGAATGGATCTTTGTAGGACTAAAAAATCTCAAACACAGTGCTTGTCTCCTAAAAATCAAGCAGTATATAGACAAGGCATTCAAATAGAGTATAGCTGAAACAGAACAATTCACTGTGCTCAACCACAAAACGCACTGAAACTCTGCTCATATGTCGCAGCACTCATATTCTTAAAAGACAATTTTTATTGAGAGTTATGGGAGCAGAGGCTTCTATGAGAAAATGAAGCATGGGAACGATTAAAGAATAGACAAAACATTTCCTCAAATTTTGCTTACCCAGTTTATGCCCAAAGATAATGCCACGGCTTTTGCTCTGATTCTCGATGAAAAGATCTCTGGAAGTAGAAGAGCAGGCACAGGTTCAGCACCGAGCGAAAAAGATAATACATAGCTAACTAAATTAGCCATGTATCAGCAACAAATATTCTCGATAAACATGCATTCAATCCGATTTACTTCTTCCAATCACGCAAATGGAAACTTTCATTTGTTTCTCTTGGTAGCTAACTAAATTAGCGACACAGAGTCAGAGAGACCAAACAAAATGAGACTGCATGCCTACGTAGGGCGTTCTCTCCGATGGCAGACGGGCGACGACGCCTGCGTTCTCTCAAGCGGCAGGGCGGCGACGGCCCAGGAATCCGCATGCTCTAATCTGCAACTGACCAGAGAAAAGAGAGAGAGTAAAAGAGAGGTTGTGTGAGAGAGATGGAGAAAGGTTGAGAGAGAGATTGATAGTGAGATAGTTGGTTCCCGGATGGCGAGAGAGCATATGGCAAGTAGGACAACGGTGGTGAAGGCTTAGGGCGACGGCATACAGATGCAGAGCGCGGCGTTGGTGAGAGGGGGAGAGGAAGATTTAGGGCAAAAATGAAAAAAAAATCGGAGAAGACCGATTTCATATATTAGGGCACATCGACGAACTACCAATGAAATCCAAAATTCTTATTTATTTTTTATAAAAGAATCATCGATGGACTACCAATAGAATTCAAAATTTTAATTAAAAATCACCGACGAACTATTCCGTCACTAAATCCTAATATTTTATTAATTCTTTAAAATGTAATAATTACCAACGAATTTGGCGTTGTCGGTATGTCAATCCGTTGTTAGTCTATCGTGACCAATACGATACATGTGGATACAATTTTGCGACGCTAAACCATCAACGATCACCGACGTTAATTTATCCATCAGTGTTCGGAAATTTTCTTATAGTGAAATAAGAACTTGAAAACTAGATCATGCTATTGGAGATACTCTTTGACAACGTGTAAAGTGAGTTGTAAGTTACCCAATCTTCTTTGCGATAAAGCAAAATGGGGATATATATGTGTGTTACAAAATCTCTTTCATTTTCTTTCACCAATTCGAGGAGGAACCGACATTGCTTTGCCATATATTTATCATTTTTTTGAGGTGGTATTTTGTGAATTCGAGTGCACAACAAGAACTATTCTCGTTCATCATATATATTCATTTAATTTCATTTCGGTATATCCACAAAATTCGTTTCTTTTTCTTTTATAGACATTGACCACATCCAAAAGTCAATACTTTTATCCATTTATTTACAAAAAAAAGTAAACACGACTTACATTTTTCACTCATATAATATTTTATTATGTGGGTTTCATTCTCCACTAACTTTATACTCATTCATTTATTAAAACCCGTGCAGACAAAAGCTAAGATCATATATCAAGGACATATGGAGTAATTAATTACTTAATTAATTTATTAATCAGTATAATTAATTGTTATGTAATTATTTCTAATTAAAACTTAATAAATTATATTTGAAAATTAATAAATCATAATTAGAATTAATAAATTTTGATTAGAAACTAATAAATTTAAATTAGTTTTATTATAGGGAATAGCTCATAGTGAAGAACTCACACAAAATTTTGTCCTTTTTTCCGGGTTGTTGATGCAATAAGTTGAGTTAGCATATGCAAATGATTCATGGGGTGGTTTCTGTCTGCTGCACAAGACAAGTGAGACCTCTAATTAATTTTTAATTCATTAATTAGTATTAAAATAATTTTAATTAAAATTAATTAATGTAATAAATTTTAATTTTGAATTAATAAATCATAATGATGAATTAATAAATCTTAATTTTGAATTAATAAAACCTAATTGGAACTAATAAACCCTAATTATGAATTAATAAATCTTAATAGTGAATTTAAAAAATTTAATTTTGAATTAATAAAGCCTAATTGAAATTAATAAACCTCAATTATAAATTAATAAACCCTAATTTTGAATAATAAATCCTAATTTTGAATTAATAAACCCTAATTGTGAATTAATAAATCCTAATTTGAATAATAAACCCTAATTTTAAATTAATCAACCCTAATTGTGAATTAATAAACCCTAATTTTGAATTAACAAACCATAATTTGGAATTAATAAATCTTAATTATGAATTAATAACCCTTAATTGTAAATTAATAAACCATAATTATAAATTAATAAATTTTAATTTTAAATTAATAAATTCTAAATTTAAATTAATAAAATTAATTATAAATTAATAAAATCTAATTATCCTTGCACATATAATTAATATATAATTATTTTAACAAAACAATTGAATTAAGCGGTGGTGGAATTCACTCAAGTTTTGTCATGATTTATTTGAATTCTTTTTATATATGAGTACCACGTGTGTTATAAATGTTCATACATTAAAAATATAGCGATCGAACGACAATAGGGCAATAAATGGCATTGTAATTTATAATAAAAGATTGTTTGTGGTTGTAAGGAGCTTAATAAGTTATAATATGCTTTCCTTTTCTTTTCTTCTGCGTGAGAAACTGAATATTGATTTTGGCAAGTCCCTCTATATTGATTAATTTATATTATCACTTGAATTCATTTTGTGATTTGTTAAAAACAGAGTAAGTATTGTGATTGTAGGCCACCTCCAGGATTATTGGATCTGAATTCGAAATCTTAACGATCAAGCTCTGATTAAGAAAGGATCATCATATTCGAAATCCAATTTTTAAATCCGACCATAAATTATGCAAATTATTTTTATTTAATTTCAACCTATCTTTCTAAAGCTTCATAATTGTTCACATAACAAAAAACACAAGAAAGTGGCAAGTGAAGTGAAGGAAGACAACTGGAAAAAGAAAATATCTTGCTAAATATCGGTTGTTGTAGATATTTATCAACCTCGGTCCGACGTGCACTCAAATGCTACTATTGACACGTGTAAAAGCGTTTCCATGTGGAGCCTTCACTTTCTCTCACACCGCCTCTCTCTCCTCCAAATTTTGGCCAAGGGCTTTTCTTTTCATTTTCCTTCCTTCTTTTTCCCAGATTTTCCCTTCTATTTGATCACTACAATCTGCTAATGGAAGGAATTTGGGCTCAGTGACTCAGCATCGGCCTCCGCCGGCGGTAGCGGCTGATACTGTTTGCGTCCACCACTTGACTCGGTCGAACTCGGATGCATCGTCTTTGACTGCTGAGAATTGCGAGGATCCCTTTCGCCATTCGAAGAATGTGATGCCGGTAACTCCGCTTTTCTTCTCTCTATTTTCGTATTTGACAGTGTGGTCGCTCTCTCTCTCTAATCTGAGGCTGTACGCTGCAGTAGTTTATGAGGCTTAGTTACAGGAGATCCTTTGTTCAGTGGTTAGTTTGGAAGTTTATATATGTAATGTTGCTCGAGTTAGGTTGTCATCTTCCGTGATTTCTTTCGATTTTTGTTTGCAAGGCAAGCTCAATGGTGGATTTTAAATTTTAAACGGAAAGGAAACAATATGAATCTCTAATAATCAATTGACTTTTTGTCTTTTGTTACGATTAGTTTTTGGTCTGTATGGAATATGAAGGAGGAAATTGTTTTATGTTTGAACTATGTAACTTCGGTAAGGAAGGAGAAGAATTCACATGAATGTTAAAGAACACGTCCGTGTTATCTTAGATATTGCTGTTATGGAAGCTTTTGAGTTTTTCTATTCATGGAAATATCTGTATATTTTACAGCATTTAAAAACCTGAAATTATATTTGGTGATTATGATATTAGACAGGTAATTTTGTCTGACCTAACAGAGATATTTACTGATTATATTTAAGATTTTAACTGAAATGGAATCATTACCGTAAGCTTTATATGACACATTGTAGTGATTAGAATACCATCTTTTATGGAACTATATGTCACATTTGAGCCAGTTCGTGGGAAGAAAGGGTCGAGAGTTTGGTGGCTTTGTAAGCCATTTAAAAATGCTGAGTTCTATTCATCAATTCCATTGTATTCAGTGATTGGAATGTTATTCTGTATAGGAATGCTTCTTTCACAACTTGGTGTGTTGTATTGAATTACCAAAACAAGGAAGAGCTGAAACCCATTTCCAACTGAAGGAACATTTTGTTTAACTATGTAATATACATTATCGTGAAGGTGTTAGCAAGGGCAAGGTCTTCTACATGGAACATGATTGTAATTTTGGATGGGTTGCAATTCCACTTAAGTAGTATGAATTTTCAAGACTAATTGGATATTCTTAAAAGAGCTGTAGTGATATGTTGTTGGAGAAATGTCCAATCGGGCAGAAACCAGACATACAAGATGGCCAAATTTATACTATAATCAACTGGTAAAGTATGGTCGAGTCTTCCAGTTATCGCCCTCTTCATGTATAAAACTACCGCTTCCATCGAAACTGAAGTTTTGTAATAAATGATAAACAGTTGATATATGGCATTTGGTATAACTCAGTTGGGGCCCACTGAATTTCTAGGACTATTAGCTTATTTCACATTGAGTTTTAAGATCAAGCATTGAAGCGATAAATGTATTCCCAGCTCATCTTTTGTTGGAGAGTGATGGTATCATAGTTATGCATGCTTGTCTGTGCAACAGCAAACTTCAATATTTGAAGGCTCTCCATGTTGGTGTAGTCTTCCTATATTTTTCTTACTTGGTGATTCATCAAAATTCAAATTCAACTGCAATGTTATGTTCTAATTAGCCGTCAATACATGTTTCTATCATATATCTTTGTTCTCCGAGGACTATAACAGCCCCCAACCCCAACCCCACCCTCTCTCTCTAATATGTCGATGGCCTCATAGGTCTCATCAAGATTTGGTTGACTATTTTCTGTCCTCCACTCTTACTAAGGAAGGTAGATACTGAATTAGTCTTTGGCTGCACTTAGGATGAAAAAGTAGCGGCTTAGGGCTTTTAGATGTAGAGACTTTTGAAAATTATTTCTACATTTTGTCAAATATTTGACAAAAACACATTTTAGTAGCCATTTGGTGTAAGATGGTAAGAAGATTCCTTGAATATCAAAATGGGCTCCCAAATGTACATATATCTTTTGGTGGTAATATAAAAAATACTATCTATCATCTCTTATCTTTTTTGATGAATATTTTAAAGCTTTGACACTATTAGCATGTGATATCGTCAAAGCTGGTATTTAAAAAGATTTTATATGATTAGCATGTAATATGGTCACAGCTGGTGTTCTTTTTAGTCCATCTATGTGTTTAAATTTGCCTTTCTATTTCCCCGTCTGTAGGATGAATGCACAGCATGGACAGATGGGAAACACAACTCATATCTCCATCATCTGGAAATGTTATTTGTTGAACAGCTCTACCAATCAAAATCTGTGCTTGCACGATGCTCAGGACACAACTTGAGAGGCATAAATATATCACGGAAGCAGTTGATCAATTTGAACAATGCTTCTAATCAGGTTGATGAAACTTAATGCTGTTCAATTATATCCTGGGGCTGGGATACTGTACGAAACTAAATATATTTGTTACTTTGTTGTCCTATGACAGTATCATGTTTCGCATGATAAATATTGGCAAAAGATCAAGTGTGCAGCGGGTGAGCCTATACACAGTAGTACTTCAGCTGATTCCCATGCTTCTTTTGAACAAAAGGACACACCATTCCAAGCAGGGGGTGTGCACTGTCATCAATCACCAGCTAATATGCCCACATCACTGAAGCTTATTAGGACATGGAAACAAGGAAAGGGATTATATCTCATGGAACACAAACACGTTCACAGGATTTAAGTGGCGTAACTAGAGGTGATCTGAAACCATCATTGTCATTACTTGGCCTTTTTCGCTGAATTGAACTTTTAAATTCTTGACGAGTTTGCTCTGTTTGTTATGTGAGTGTTCTATTATAGTATTATCTGGTATTAATTTACTTTTGTGTGCGTAAAGATATTCATTATTGCATATGACAAGTATAATTGATGATAGAAAAGCATATATTCACGAAAGAATAGCCATGTTACATATTTTAATCTACTTGTGAGTAAGCACGGTTTATGCTATATCTGCTTGTGGTCCACTTGAGCATACAAAACTAAAATCCTCCATTTTATCAGTTTCTATGTATGAATACTCAAAAAGGTTCAGTATCCTTAGGTTTTTCCTCTCTCCTCTTTCCGTTTTTAACTTTGTTCACGATGTGTATGGTTGAACATATGAACTTTCTCTAGTAGTAGATGTTTCAAAATTCAGAAAAAAGGTAACCCAATTTCTCAAGTATTAACTCTACTATGACATAATCAGCTGACCCTCATGTAAAGTTGGTAAGTAGTTACTCCCTCCGTCCCACCCAAGACGGCCCATTTCTTTTCGACATGGTTATTTAGGAGAAAAGTATAAAGTGATAAAAAGTAGGTAGGCTCCACAATTTTTAAAGATAATTATTTCCTAAAAAAGAAATAGGCCATCTTGGGTGGGACAACACAAAAAGGAATCTGAGCCATCTTGGGTGGGACGGAGGGAGTATTTATTTGGTTTGGAGAGTAATATAAACTTTACGTGATATAGCCTTTGCTAGAACACATTAGACTAGACAAATTTTGCATTGGCTTTTTGCCATTTCATGCTATCGAACTCTAGAAATTGCAAGTTCAAAATTCTGTAGCTTATCTTTGAAATATTTAATGGAATGAGTGCTAGTTTTCTCATGTACAACTTCAGAATTTTATTTCTTACGTTAACACATTTAGGGTCTCTTATATGTTGCATGATGGCATTTTTGCAATTGCTTTCTATGCTTTAACTTAACCACATGCTCTAGATTCTAAATTTTTTAATTTTATTTGTTCCTTATTTGTTGAAAGGAGAGAAAGGGCCATTTAACTGTTTTACCATTTTCGTGCTATTGGGCTCTAGAGGTTGCAAGTTCTTAAAATTATCTTGCTTTTCTTTGGAATGTTTAATGGAAGGGTGCTAGTTATTTTATATACAACTTAAGAATTCTATTTTATATGTTAAAACTCGTAGTTTTATGTTGTATGATGGCATTGATTGTAATTGCGTTCTCGCTTTAAATGAACCACGCTAGATTCCAATTTTTACTTTTAGTTCTTCCTGTTTGGCGAAAAGAGAGCAAGGCGAGTAACCTGCACTGAAATGGTTAAAGATTGCATGTTATGCTTTATACTCTGGTGTATTTCATTCTTCGAGTTGAACTCGTGATTCGTACATCTAGATGTTTATGCTCTTTGAGGCATGATAATGGTGTTTTTGACATCTTCTTTTGAGTTGCTCAGATGGTTCAAAAAGATGATAGAGGATGGATTTGCAAACAATTTACTTGCTTTCCTAACTGAGTTGGGTTTTGATTCTTGATCAAAACAAATTCAGAAGTTAAATACATAACTGTACTTGCAACAATTTAAAATAAGAAACAGTGTTCACCCACGACCCCTCACCCCCATTCAGTTGATCGTTTGGGGTTTGTGTGTATGCATGTGGAGATGCAGGTGTATATACAAGTAGTAGTTGGAAGACACCATATCAGTTTGTATAGTCCTTTTCCTTTATCATATTATCAAATTGTTCACACTATTTGTTTTTCCTACAGAGGGACAGGTCAGAATTTTTCGATGAAGGCAATCAAAGTAAACTAAATTCTGAGTCTCAAGCAAAAGGTTGAAGATAGCCTTACAGGATGGATCACATCAAGATCAAGTAATGTGTAGAGTTGAATTCTGTTTTGCAAGTCTATTTATGAACAAGAAACTCTTGGTTCTCTTCTTGATCCTGGTGCCTTCTTTTCTGCAGATTGTGCCTTCCAAGGAATGGTCTCCAGCACAGTAACAACTTGCTCGTCATGAATCTGTCTTGAAATTTTGAGAGCTGTGTTTACTCTCCAACTTGAATTACATTTTCACATGGGAGCCCAGGCGAACTTTGCTGTAAAGATGATCTTGAAGATTAGAATGAGGCAACTTTCAAGTTTCCCTAGCATTGCCTAATTGAGGTAACATATAAAGTTGAGTCCATGTGAACTGATGGTGAAGGATATGATCGAATTTTGATATCCTAAAAGGCTAAAACTAAGAACCATATTGTTTGCGTAGTAGACTACTAGGAACAGAAGCTTCATGCATGCACAAACTCATTTACTTTCTGTAGATGAGATGTAGATGGAGATGTATAATGATCTATATAGTTACCTATGTAAAGCTGCTTTCCCCTCTAAGGATTATAGATTATTTCTGGGGATGTAAATAGTTTTCGTAGATGTCTAGGCGAACATCGGTCTCCTGCTTTCGATTTTGTGAGCTTTGTAGTTTAGTGCCGGAGTCTTGTGTATTTTCTTACTCCAGAAATGTGTATGTACTGTTGTTTGACACACTTTTGAATTTTGAGTGATATTTCTAGTACAGTTTTGTTGGAGTGTGATTATTGTCTTAATTTTGGTTGTTAGGGCTTTAATTTGTCTATTATATACATAGAGGTTCAACTAATGTGCTTTTGTCTGGATCTTACTTATATCGTATTACATAACAATACCCTCTCTTGATTGGAATTATTCCTAGAGGCATCATGTTGGTTTAAATTAATCATCACCATTTCACCTTTTTTCTTAATATAATTTAAAGCTGATTTGCAGTAGCTGATTGTTTAACATACCTTTTATTAAGTTGGGAATTCTGGCCTCTGAAGTCAAGTCTACAGTCTATAGATGGAAAAGGGTTGACTTTTTAGCTATCCTCTTCATATTATTTGGTCATTCAATATATCGTGGACATGAGTGGTTAATCTATGCTTTTACAGTTTTACAGAATAATAGTCACAGATAATACAATATCATGTGGCAATTCTATTCGCATCTAATACCCTTTTCAATAATTTCTAACCAACTAAAACACTATTTATTGGAGATTTCAAAATTTTCTATAACTTTGGTGTGTCGAATATAACTTTTAATTAGTCACAGATGTCAGATATTACTTCATTTGTTCACTTCTAAATTTCATCAAGTATTTTTAGATTTTGTTTTTAAATTTCGATTCTCTTAATTGTTCCTGAACTTGAAATTTATGTCTGCTCTGAAATTTATGTCACGACAACATTTTTTGGGTTTACTGCTACTTTCTAAATACAAACGAGCTTACCAGCAATAATAATAATAAGAAGATAGTGAAAGAATGAATGAAAGAAAAGCTGTCAGTTGGTCAAAAATGGTGGGTCGTTGGAGAATATTTATCAATGCAACATCAAACTCTTGTAACTTTAAGTCAGCGGCAAATAAACTTTTTGTACTTATTGTAAGAATTTTAATACAAAAATTCTGTTGAGATTATCTCAGAGTCTTATGAGAGATGGGTTACGATGTTAATCTAAATTTATATTATGTGACATATTTATAATGATATTGATAATATACTTACAATTATACTAGTGTTATATTATATTTAATTTGAATCTTAACGTGACACGGTCAAGTTTCTCCAGATTTGAAGTATAGCAAACCTTTCTTCTTTTGTATTTTAAAATTGTAATTCGCCCTTTTTCTACGAATGTAAATTGATAAAAGTTTGTGAATTAAAGTGATGGTAGTGCGCATAAATGAAATTAGATGGAATATAACGAACTTTGGATTTTGGAATTATAATAGAAATGGAATGGAATATGTGATTATATATAAGGAATAAACGAATAGGAATGAAATAAAATAATTATTATTTTATAATTTATGTTATAATAATAATAATAATAATAATAATAATAATAATAATAATAATAATATATATAATTATTAAGTAATAATAATAATTATTATTATTATTAATATTATTATTATGTAATGATTTATGTTATTATAATAATAATAATAACAACAAAAATAATAATAATTATTAAGTAATAATAATTATTATTATTATTATTTTGTTGTTGTAGTTGTTATTAATTAATTAATATTATTGTATTATTATTATTATTATTATTATCATCAATTTATAAGATAACAAATAAATAAGAATAATTTGTTAGAAAAAATGATTAATCTTATGTTCACGAGAATAGCTAATACTTTGTGAAATGGGACTAATGGTTGTCTCGTATCGGCGAGAATAAACGTTCATTCGAAAATAATGATTAAGTATCATAAATTAACCAACCATGAATTAAGAATGAACATAAGAATCACTATTTCATTCTCATTCTATTCATACATATTAATCCACACCTAAAAGTCTCCACCCTATTCCTCCATCCCACATCTTTCATGGTCCCTCGTCATAAAACAACGTAAATCTGTGTGAAAATTGAAAATCAAAATCAGAAAAGCTGAATAAAATAAAATCCCAGAAATAAATTACAAAATATAAAAATTCAGTAAACCTATGTACATATATTGAGCTATGATAGAGTGGTTATATTCAGAAAACCTGTCGGATACGTCCACCAAAAACTCTCCCCTCTCTCTTCTACAGTTCCATGGACGCCTCGATATCAAAATATTGAATCACCACTCTCTCTCTCATTCTTCAAAATCAATACATCCCACTTCCTGGCAAACTACCCAGAACATTTGGACACCATATTACCGTCAAGATCATATTTTCCCACCTTTACGATTCAAGTTTATGGCTACTGCTAATTTCAGACAGCATCCGAAGCCCGATGAATTGCCCGATCCGGACATCCCATCAACGTCTTATTCATCATCATCGTCATCATCTCCATCGCTAAACAAGAAAAGATGGTCGAATTTTCTACCCATTTTGGTAGGTCTGGTGGTGATAGGGAGATTGCGTTTCTAGTCCGGCTCGATATGGTCAAGAATGTCGACATGGTCAACTCGTGGGCAGACTCATTCTACCACTTCACCCGGACAGCGTCGTTCTCATCGTCATCCCAGACACCCGAATACGCCGAGTCGGATCGCGAGCGGGTCTCGGAGCATGTCGACAGCTGCGAAGCATGGTTGGAGAAGGAGGACTCCGTGCCTTATTCTAGGGATTTCGATAAAGATCCAATTTTGGTAAACGGAGCTGAAGAGGTAATTATTTATTTTTTTAGGTGTGAGCGTTGAATTCGTTGATTGTTAGGAAAGTAGGAAATTTGGTTTATTAGTAAGTGGGTGAGTGTTGTGCATAATGTAGAATAATATTTGTGGTTCCTGTGACATTTGTGCTTCTCATGTTTGTTGATCATTAATCGTGACAATCCGAATTGAATTGCAGATAAAGTTTTGAGATTCTTGATTTGCCTGCTTTGGTAAGAGCTCAAAAATATTCTATATGGATAATCTAGATGTGTTGAATTCGTTGATTGTTATGAAAGTGAGAACATGGTTAGTAAGTGGGGAGTGTTGTGCAAAATGTAAAATGATATTTGTGTTTCTTGTGACATTTGTGCTCATGTTTGTCGATCATTCATCGTAAAAATACAAATTTAGTTGCCGATGAGTTTTGAGATTACTGATTGGCTTTCTTTTGGTAAAAGCTCATAAATATAATATATAGATAATCTGGATGCTCCAAATTAAATAGAATCAATGGCAATTAGCTATGAGCCATTCAAAGTGCAAATCTTTGATTGGGTTTCTTGTGTTGTAGATTTAGTATCTGTAGCTTCATTTTAATTTAGTAGTTGTGGTGCAACAATTTGTGTTTTTACTTAAATAGTACGATGTGTAGGAGTTTAAGACCTGCAGTGTTGGATGTAAGTTTGAGTGCGAATCCGATAAGAAACCTGATGCTGGATTTGGAACTCCTCAGCCATCTGGCACTGCAGCTGTGCTTAGGTCAATGGAAGCAGCCTCATATTATCCTGAGAATAAAATTGCCATGGCACGACGGTGGGTAAGCACAAAAGTGGTTGCTCTTGCCTCTTATTCCATTCTGTTCCTATCTATAGCCATTGCCATAGATTTTCAGACATTCGACTTCCTTTTTTGCTGGCATAAATCTAGTTATTCTGGATAACTATTTTACACACAAAACCAATCAATTATGTTACTTTGTTCATGATTACCAGAAAAGAGAATAGTTATTCTAGTTATTTGGTTCTTGTTTTCATCATTTATGCTTTCTGGATGGCCTCGACTAGATTACTGCTTGTATTTTGTACTTCTTTCACTAATTTGGTTGTGGTGTGTTTCTTATGTTACAGTCGGGATATCAAATTGTGATGACGACAAGTCTTTCATCAGATGTGCCCGTGGGATATTTTCTTGGGCTGAATATGATATAATGGTTCCAGTTCAACCGAAAACTGGAACTGGTATTGCTGCTGCTTTCATTTCTAATTGTGCTGCTAAGAACTTTCGGCTGCAAGCATTGATCGGACTTGAGAATGCAAACATTAAAATTGATTCTTATGGAGGTTGCCACCGGAATCATGATGGAAATGGTGATACCTCATCTCAGTTTAACCCTGTATAAGAAATTATATTTTATTCTTCTATGTGCCAAGTTGTGTGAATTCCATGCACATTAGAAAAGGATATAAGTTTCTATTCACCAATTAATCTTCCTCTGGCAAATCTCATGACTCCTCAGTTTCCATTATTCTCCTTAACATCTCCTTGTACCAACATACCTCTATAAGTGAATGCATACTATCATTTTTATTGGGTATATTCATACATGAACTCAGTTTTGTTGTGATAGGTTCTTTTCTTTTCCCTCGTATGCTACTCAACTTTTGTTGTATTGCTATAAGCCTTGTGAGAATCTTTTCCAGTGATTACAGGTTTCAATTGTTGGGAAGCACTATTGAAACCTGTCAATTTTGGAAAACTGTAAAATCTTTTCCTTTGAGCACATGTAAAGATGCAAAATATGAAGTTAATAAATTGATAAAGGATATAAGTGGATGGCTGGTGGCATGTAGTTCAATTTATAGAGTTGAAATATTTTGGTTATGCAGTATATCCATCTGTCTTTGAACTTGACTTGATTGGATTGTATGAAAATCCTTGTTTTCTCATATTTTCAGTGGACAAAGTGGAAACATTGAGCGTTATAAATTTAGCTTGGCTTTTGAGAACTCGAATGAGGAGGATTATGTTACTGAAAAGTTTTCCAGTCTCTTGTTGCGGGTAAAGTATTACATTTCTTCTTGCTTATATTTTGTGGTTGATGAGCAGACTGTATCCACATTTGTTTTTATGTTTGTAAATATGTCTATGCTGATATTATTGTTTATTTATACTGTCTGAACTTACAAATCCCCCAAACACATGAATTTAAGTAATATAAATTATACACATATGATAAATTTTATCACAATTTAAAAGAATTTTTAGATCAAAAGATTCTTGTCATATATCAAAATAAATAAAACTTATATATATTAAATTACTAAATTATGCTTAAAAATAGTAAGGATATCATTGGTGTATCAAAATTTGGAAGAATAAACACTTTTATAATAGTAATAGATGATACTTACGAATATCTATGTGCAACTGCATCAGTTTGGTGTGCCCTGAAAGATACTGAATTGAGCCACCAGTAATCTCTGGATTTTGTTTGCTTGCATTGATGGTATTGGTCTATTCTAGGAGAAGTTGATGCATGCATGGTTTAGGCTAATTTAAGCTAAGCAAGTTATGAATTTCAACGGACACTTCCATTTGGAATGTTTCTTTTTCTTTCAGGACAATCCTGTCACTTTGCGATTTTTTATGCTTGTCTTATACTCGGAAATGCTTAGTTTTCTATTGGATTGGCTTCAACTCTTAAATTGGTGTAATTTGGGACTTCATGATGCTACTTTTCTGACAAAGGGCACTGATAAAAAAATGGCAGGCACTATTCCTGTGGTTATTGGCGCCCTAATATCCAAGATTTCGCTCCTGGTCCCAGTTCGTTGCTGCATATCAAGGAGCTCACAGATGTCGATTCTGTTGCTAAGAGAATGAAATACCTTGCTGACAATGAGAGTGCATTTAACGAATCATTGAGGTCTGTATTTAGTAATTACATCATTTATTGATGTAATTGTGTCTCAAGTTTGAATGCCTTTTTGGCTTATCATATTCTATATGCTTATTAATTGTACTAATTGAATAGCTTTTGATGTGTTGAGGGCCTTTTGTTCGTATTGGTTAATTTTGTTTAGGTGGAAATATGAGGACCATCTGATTCTTTTAAGGCCCTTGTTGATATGGCTGCAGTACACTCATCATGTCGTTTATGCATTTACTTGGCAACCAAAATCCAAGAAAAAGATGAAAAGAGACCTGAATTTCAAAATCGTCCTTGCAAGTGTATCCGTGGCTCAAAAACCACGTATCACATATATGTCAGGGAACGGGGGAGGTTTCAATTGGAATCCATTTTCCTAAGGTATGTATTGTTTGTGTGTGGGAGTTTCCTCGTGTGATTTTGTTTCTGCATTTTTTTAATCTAATGATAATCATGAAATACTTCACAACCTAATGATTAAAGGACTGTGAGTGTGCTCTTCTGCAGATTGAAATAGCACCTAATTCATATGAAACTTATTCCATGACTGTTCACTCGTTAGTTGGTGATGCCTAACATCTGAATGCAGGTCAGATAATTTGACTCTCGAAGCCTTATCCTCTGCCGTTGTGCAAAGTTTAGGTCTCTGAAACACGTCCCAATCTGGAAGCGAGAGCCAGAGAGCATAAGAGGCAGGAATGAGCTAAAGTGTACAAGATTTACCCAGTGGGGCTCACAGAGAGGCAAGGATTATACACCTTCAAACTCAATGGGGATTCGGGTTTGAGGAGCACGTGAGAGCCACCCTTGTGCCAAGTTTGAGGTGATATTTGTATAGGTTGTGACACGGAGTATCCAGAAACGGGTCTCAGGAGGGCGTTGCCGAACATTCTTCTCTCTTCTCCTCTCGCCCTTTCACTTTTGTAGGATGTTTGACTCTAGTGTGTTGATCCGGTTTTCTTTCCCAGTGGGCGTCTTGTTTCATTAGCATTGGTCGAGTTTAGAGGGGCAAAGATGAGATTTTTCCATGATGTTTGAGCCTTGGAATGGGGTTGATAATTGGTGTATATACTATTTTGTCTTCACAACGCTAAGTATTAAAATGGTAGAAATTGAGGAAATTAATATGATCTTTTGCTTCGTTTCATGTTATTTTGCTATGTGTGAATGGTGATGGAATCATGGCTAGATCTTATTATTCCATTCTTGATTCCTATTCGTGGTCGATTTTTAAAAAGTTTTTATTTGTTTTATTGGGGTGCTAAAACCAAACTTCCTTTTCTGAGTTTGATTCAGATGAACATGATACTCTCTTCGCCCATCAAGAGAGTGCCACTTGGTGGATGGCACAAATTTTAATAAATTTTGATGAATGTTTTTGAGTGAAATAAAAGGTTCCACCATATATGTTTTTTTGAACGGAGATATGATGGTTTTGTGGTAATAATGAATGATTGTAAGGTTGAATAATAAAATTGATCGTTGGGTAGTATGGTTTTTATAAATATTAAGTACTTGTAAGGTTGAACAATAAGAGTTGAGTGAGATAGTATCCGAAAAGAAAAGTAGCGTTTTTGTGGACGTGAATAAGATAATCTTGACACTTTTGGTAGATAAATGGAGTATATTAGTTGCTTTAGCTATCTCTTTTATGCATGATAAAAGTGATAGATATTTATAGTAGGTTATTATCTGTTTCTGTTTGTTTCAAAAATTAAAGCTCTCAATAAAGCAAGAATTCGGTATCAGTTACCTAAATATGTAATACAGTAGATATATATTAATATTTTTTCATGTGTGGTAGATAACTTAATACACCTAAACAATCATAATATGTATTTTTTGACAAAATACACCTAAACAATCATAATATGTATATTTTATATGATAAAATACATCATAGTCATATCTGTCTAGGCTTAGGGTCATCTCATATTAGAGGTTTGCCGTTCTGATACATCATAAAGTTTTGTGATCTATATTACACGAGATAGCGACCTCTTTTATTATTACCGTAGCAACTAGTAAGTTATAAATGTGTGTTATATCTCTAAAAGAAAGGAAGGAAATGTGCAGTTGTAAAAGACTATTTTGAGATTAAATGATCTCTATTGAAGTTTGAAAAATATTTTAACCAATATGAACTAGTATGTAACCGTCAATTTCGACGGAAATATTATGTTATATTTATAATCATATTAAATAAATCTTATATCGAGGCAATACGTCGAATTTGATATATTAAATGAAAAATCTTAGGATAATAGGTTATATTTATTGAATTCTAATGAAAAATCAATTTATATTGTAATTTACGCTTAGAAAATTAAATATTCTTAGGCGTGTTAATAATTCTTGTTTAGAATGTATATACTCATACTGCCTTAAATTCGATTAATTATCTCAAAGTCGTTTAAATTTATAAATATAATTTGTTATAATGATTGGTTATTCATCTCGATAAAAATAAAAATTTCAAAATAATCACTAATAATAAATAGAATAAATAACTAAAGATAAAAAAAATAGAGAGAGTTTGTTTAAATTATAAAATATCTAATTAATAAAATATATATTAATTCTCGTACCCACATAATATAAATAATATAAATTCGATGGGTGGAGTTTAAATTCTTGTACCCAAATAATATAAATAGCAAAAGACTTAGAAATAGAGAAAATTATATTCTCGTCAAATTTCACATAGTACGTGTCGTTTAATGTATTGACATGTTTAGAATTTATATACATATATAATTGTCACAAATCGGATTAAAATTGATTTTACTATATATTCTCATCTTATTTTCGTATAGCAGTATCCACTAATTATCTAAATTCATTTAAAATTTACAAAAGATCTAATTAATGAAATATATATTTATTCCAATAATTGGTTATCCTCTCGATTTAAATTTAAATTTACTATTTATTTCAAATTTTAGTAATTGTGAAGGCTCACCAAAAAAATGTGAGCTTCAAAATTTCGCATAGATATATCGATTTGTACTCATCTAGAATGTATATTCTTGTACCAAATAGTATAAATAGCAAAAGAATTAAAAATAGAAAATTATATTCTCGTTTTATTCCGTGTAGTAATATCCGCTAATTACGAATTCATTTAAATTTTAAAACATATAATCAATAAAATGTATATTATTCAATATATTAAAATTGAAAAATTACACATAGACATATCGATCAATATACGAACCAATTTAAAATCTATATAAATGTAGGCGCCACAAATTTGATTTAAAATTGATTTGATTATATATTTGTTATCGTCTCAAACCCGTATAGTAATATGTGTTGATATTTGAATTCGTTTAGATTTACAAAATTATTATATAATAGGATTAATTATTAACACAATCTCTCTCCTCGTGCATTATTTATTTCAAATTTATTTTTATTAATTTGTGAAGTTTCTTGGAAAATCGATATGAGTTTCAAATTTAATTTAAAAAGTGTACAAAAATATTCTTTTATTTAGATTTGTGAAATTCATGAAAATCGATGTATAATTCAAAATTATTTAAAAATCGTAAGAAATATTCAATTTATGTCTTGAATTGGTAAGGTTTCATGAGAACTTTAAAATAGTATTAATTAAATTAAATTTTAATTAAAAGTAACTATTTATCCGCCAACTAATTAATTGATGGACCAAATAAAATTGGTGGATGTAAAATAATTGTGTGTTGTAGGATGAAAAATCTACTCACAACTATTTATATAGGTTTAAATTAAGGTGGAGTTTGATAACAAATCAATGTGGGATAGGAGATATAAATACTAAGAATAAATGAGATTTGGGAAAAATAGAAATGGAGAGATTATATGATGCCACATGGAGAGAATCACTAAATAGCAAAAGAATTAAAATAGAAAATTATATTCTCATGTAGTAATATCCGCTAATTACGAATTTATTTAAGTTTTACAACATAAAATCAATAAAATGTATATTATTCCAATATATTAAAATTGAGAAAATCTTACATAGACATATCGATCAATGTCGGACCAATTTAAAATCTATATAAATGTAGTTGCCACAAATTTGATTTAAAATTGATTTGATTATATATTTGTTATCGTCTCAAACCCGTATAGTAATATATGTTGATATTTGAATTCGTTTACATTTATAAAATTATTATATAATAGGATTAATGATTAACACAATCTCTCTCTACGTGGACTATTTATTTCAAATTTATTTTTATTTATTTGTGAAGTTTCTGTAAAATCGATATGAGTTTCAAATTTTATTTAAAAATTGTAGAAAAAATATTCTTTTATTTAGATTTTAAATTTTTGAAGTTCATGAAAAATCGATGTATAATTCAAAATTTGTTTAAAAAATCATAAGAAATATATCATTCAATTTATGCCTTGAATTGGTAAAGTTTCATGAAAACTTTAAAAATAATATTATTTAAATTAAATTTTTAATTAAAAGTAATTATTTATCTGGCCAACTAATTAATTGATGGGCCAAATAAAATTGGTGGATGTAAAATAATTGTGTGTTGTAGGTTGATAAATCCACTCACAACTATTTATATAGGTTTAAATTAAGGTGGAGTTTGATAACAAATCAATGTGGGATAGGAGATGTAAATACTAAGAATAAATGAGATTTGAGAAAAATAAAATGGAGAGATTATATGATGCCACATAGGAGAGAATCACTAAATCCTTAATCCTATTATATATTGATAGTTGTAAAGATAGTAAGCGAAGAATCTTTGGAAGAATCTTGGATGCAAGATGGAGCGATGCACGCATGTTGCATGGTGCGAATGTAGCATTAATGATGCCACATGGATTTGTTTGTTACGATAACTTCCTTTAGAAGAAAAGAAAGTTGCGAAAATGTAAAGGGAAAACACGATGGACTACATTGTGAATAACTTCGATATTATTTCATCAAGTAATGTTACGAGATATCCCACTTATTTATACATGTAAACTAACAAACTACGAGCGAAATAAAAGGAGTATGAGAAGGAAGTTATCGTAACAAACGGTCCACGTGGCATCATTAATGCTACATTCGCACCATGCAACAATGCGTGCTGCTTCCATCTTGCATCGGCATTCTTCGATTACTATCTTTACACCCCATAGTGAGAGCATGGTGGACATCAACCATGCCCAAGCTTGGACATAATGAATCGAAAAGAGGTCTCGAATCTCGCCAAAACCATCACCATGTTCGTCTTCAAATCTGCTCTAAGCACATGTCGAAAATGATGTCGGTTTATCACAATCTTAACAACTCTGCAGATCACCACCGATCCGAGCAGAGAAAAATCAAAGAACTACACGTTCTAGAAATACTTTGAACCGAATACGAAAATCGCAACTCACGACTCCAGCGGTTCAAACAAAGCCTAAGATCACCATCGATCTTCCTAAGATTACCATCGATCCTAGTAGAGGCATAGGTAAGAAAGCTGAAGATCACCATCGATCTTCCCTAAGATCACCATCGATCTTAGTATGGCATAGGTAAAAAGCTAAGATCACCATCGATCTTCCCTAAGATCACCATCGATCCTAGTATAGGCATAGGTAAAAAAATTAACCGATACACAATCGGTAGAAATGAGTAAGACACCATCGTCATTCGATCGAATCGGTCTCCTCGATTTCGACTCATCTTGAAGAGCTTCTCTTCAATCTTTTGCTTAGCAATTTCAATAAAGCGATTCCCAATGTTGTGCCGGTCGACAAACAATACCCAAGCGAAAAAAATCTCTGCTACGGTTGCAATTTTCATCCCGACCTCCCATGTTAAATGGTCGACAGGCCTACATCACCATGTAACCACTTGTTCCAAATGCCATTATCAATGTACTCATAGACTAGCAATCTTCGGTGCCTTCAATACGAGAACCTATCACACCCACAAGATTCTTGTGTCTTACTTTTCAATGGTTTCGACTTCCACCTTAAATTCCTTCTCTGCGTGGCCCATATGCAACATGGCTAGCATTTGTCCCACTACCAACATGCCGGAGGACCCACCATCACCCACTTGCTCAATTTACACTCAACTCAAACTCGGCTCTAAGTTAGCATCATTATGATGGCGATATTCCTCCTTACCGGTAACTCCCGACACTTCATCCAAACCATCGAGGGTCTCTTCCAAGTTTATCTTGAAGTCTTGACCATCGTCGATAAACAAAACCTTCTTGGCTTCGGTAACTCCTTCCAATAACTTGGCACTCTTCTCCACCAACCTAGCGGACGCGTAGTACCATAAACTTGCTTAACTACCTTGTCTTCCTTCACGGCTCTTCTCAAAGCGTGAGAATTTTAAACTCAGTTCCAAAACCTCGCTGCTGTTGCGCTCGCTTCCTCATCGTTCTTTGTGCAAGCTAGGTAATAATTAACGGAGGAATCGTCCGATTCGATTCGAACTCAAAATCGACGATTCATTTCCTTCTTTTTACGTGCGTCGCGCCAATTCCGGTGATTTCCTAAAGAAGTCGAATCATTGGCGCCGGCTGGCCCAAACGACGGCATGGTGGATGCGGCTCCGATCCGAGATCGATGATCCCGAGCACCTGCGATTGGAGATCCGACGACATCGTCTTCCGCATGCTCGCCGGTGGCGTGGTCGTGTGCGCTCGCCATGAGCGGTACATGCGGTGAACGTCCTCTACGAGATTGATCGACTCCTCATTCATCGATCTCGTGCCTCGCTGCGGCTCCTCAATGCAGCCATTTACGTAAGCAATCTCCACCTTTAATTCCTCAATTTCCAAACCATAAATTTCCTCCATCTCCGCCGACTCGCCATCTCCTCCTCAAAAAAACGACACCGCGGATCCACTTTCACTTTAGCAACCGCTTCTCTCAAACCTAAAATTTCCGATCGCGTTAGAAAGGTCGGTTTTGTACCTTGCGATGATCTCATGCAACCAGCGAGACTCATCTTTCTCATCGTCGAGCTTTTCCTTCGACGGGAGCTCCTTCGCGATTTTGAGGCGATCCTGCCGTCTTGCAAAATCCTTTACTCGTGAGCTCGCGCGACCTCGAATATCTTCAACTACGGAGACATTCACGATTGCGCCAGCGTGGCTCGATACCATGAAGAATTTGTAGAGATAGAAGAAAAAAAAAAGAAAAGAAAGTTGCGAGAAATGTAAAGGGAAAACCTGATGGACTACATTGTGAATAACTGGATATTATTTCATCAAGTAATGTTACGAGATATCCCACTTATTTATACATGTAAACTAACAAACTACGAGCAGAAATAAAAGTAAGAGAAGGAAGTTATCGTAACAAAGCGATCCGCGTGGCATCATTAATGCTACTTCACACCATGCGACAATGCGTGCCTTCCTTCCATCTTGCATCCGGCATTCTTGATTACTATCTTTACAATAGCAATACATGCAGCTATATTTACAAAAGCGGTCTTATTTATTGGTTGTGACTCGTGGTCTCATTTAGGGGTGTCAGCGGCGGGCTTTCTGGGACCGGAACCAATAAATTAGTATTGGTTCGGTTAGGAACCGGTCCAATAAATACTAGATCGGACGGATCCGGACCATAAAATTATGGATCCGGATCGGGTATTACCCATTATTACCGGTTACCCACGGGCCTTATTCCCATTATCGATTATTATATGAGCCTCTTTTCGGTTTATTGCGGTCATCAATGACATGAAGGAAAACACTACTACTCTGCTACAAACTCGATATTAAATTCCTCTCCTTGCAGGATATAATATAACTCGAATATGGTTGTTTATTTATGGTCTTTGTGTTTAGTAATTCAAATAAATATTAACTTTAGTTAGTATGTAAAGGAATCCTTACCTAAATATTTTGAATAATTAGGAGGTTAAGGAGCGTGTACAATTAACTAACCGCCATATAAATAACTAGTTTTTCCTCGCACAACAATGATTATTTAATTAAAATGTTAATAGATGATTATAAATAAATGACATACCACAATTATATTGATAAATTGTAAAGTATTCTAAAATTTCATAGGTATATTAACGAAAGCTTACATACAAATACATGGGAATTAGATATGAAGCTTGATTAATATTAAGTACGAATATCTATATTTAGTTGGATTGATGTATTTAAAATATCTGTTTTTTGTGTATATGTGTCTGAAGATGATGAAATCGATGAGGATTATTGGTTGCAAGCAGCAATAGACAATCTTGGCCACTTTCCTTATTTGGGCAGCTAAGTTATTACCTGGGAATAATAAATTAATGTTGTCAGAATTGAACTGCATCGATCTATTTCTCTAATTGTAGCTGCAAGCTGCTGCTGCTGCAGCTTATTGTATAAAATTGAATTGCAAGTTAGTATCAATCGATCAACAATGATTAATATATAATAGTACTCGTCATTACTAGCTATTCCATTTCTACGTACTCTGTAGCCTCGATGATTTAATCGTTAAATCAGCTGTAAGTAGATGTTAATTATACCTATATATATATATATATATATATATATATCAATCTACAATTAGTTTTAAGCCACGAATCCGATGTTGTAAAGTCTTGAAATGAAAAAAAAAAAAACTAAAAAAAACGACCGGTCGGACGGAACCGGACAAAGCAGGCGGGTCTTGACCGGTGCGGATCAGCGGTTCGGCACCGGACCGAACCGGAACCGTTGTTTTAAAATTTAATGGGCTTTGAGCGGTTCGGATCGGTCCGGGTAAAGACCGCCGTTGACATCCCTAGTCTCATTAGATCAAATTTTGCACCACTTGAATTTCCCACAGCAAAAGCCTATTCATATTTATGCATTGATATATAATTATTCCTAAATTGCTATTTTTCTACTTGTGTAAAATAGGCGACTATGTGGCTAAACTTTGATAAATAATAGTTGATTCTTTTCTTTGCCATTTAATAATGTTATCATGAAAAGTGCACATGGATTATATTCTGACACTTCTATTTCTTAAGTAATATATGTACAGATCTAATTAACTTTAGACACGTACATCCCAAGAGATAAAACTTGATTTACAAATCTATAAGGTGTCTATTGAATAACATATAAATAAAATAAGGATAGAATGCTCTGCATCTCAGTCTTTTAATTCACCCAACATCGGACTATTTGAGCATCCAAATTATCTTCATGCAAAATATTTGTTAAAATAAGTTCATAAATATCTTATAAGTTCATAAACATCTTATAATTTGTGAAAATAATTATAAGTTGTCCCAAAATAAATTCTTGATCTCACTTTATTTTTTAAACATAAACAACAATAAATTTATCAAAATAACTTTGTTATAATTTGTTATTTCCTACATATCACTATTAACTTCACATCTCGTCAATCTGCCATCTCTAATCTGCGATTTTCTCTCTATCTCGATTATTTCTTTAACTTATAACCTCAATTATCCAAACACTTTAACAACTTATAAGTGTTGAGACATTATATCTTATAAGCTTTTGAAACATTTTATAAACTATTGAAGCTTATAAGCTCTCTAAAATAAGCTTAGTCAATCACCTCATAATCAGTTTTGTTGGTAAAACTTTCACAAAGATATTTTATATAGTTGATATGAGCGATAGACAAGATTAAATGAATTATTATCAATAAAATACATAACGTGACTTATATATTCATAATTTTAACAAGTTTAGGTGAATTATTCATATGACAACAGATAATCTTGCTTATAAAGGTACAAAAGAATTAGCATAACAATTTTCCAAACTTATGATTTGTTCATTACTTTTTCTGAGGGAAGATTTGTTACTACTAATTATGATATGCTCTCTAGATTATGAGGTGTTTGGCTGAGCTTATAAGCTCTTTAAAGCAATTTATAAGTTGTTCAAAGTGTTTGGTAAAATAAACATAAACGAACTTCTAAGTGTGAAAATAACTCCGGCAAATTATAAGCTCACAAAAATAAGTTGGTCAACCTAACTTATTTTTCATAAACTTATAATGATCATGAATTTACCAAAATAACTTTATTATAGTTCGTTATTTCCTATCATACACTATCATCAACTTCTCTCGTCAATTTTATCTCTCTAACTATGATTTTCTTTCTCTAAATCACGATTCTTTCTCTAGCTTATAAGATCAATTATCCAAACACTTTAACAACTTATAAGCACTTGAAACATTACCTCTTATAAGCTCTTTAAACATCTTATAAGCTCTTAGAGCTTATAAGCTCTTTAAAATAAGCTTAGCCAAACTCCTCCTATGTCTTTTTAGTGATTTCCTACCGAGCCAATACTCCATCTAAATTCTACTTATTACGCACTTTACAAGAAAACCATCTACTACATTAATAACATAACGTAAAATTTTAACTTAGCACATAATTCGTTTTCTATCGATGATTGTTCTTCTAATAAATATATAATTACATCGTGTTCTTTTTACACCTTTTGAGTTAATACTTGATTTCTTGATATTTTTCTGCAAACAAACTATGGCGTGTGTTAATAATATCTAAATAAAAATACTTTAGTTTAAAAATAGAAGATTTGACGAAGATAGTACGGCATCAAAATGCACTTGTTTTGAAGTTTGCAACTTGACTTATATTTAATTATTATTGTAAAACCTTTTAAAATATATATAAAATGAGGCGGCTCGATATAATATGTTGCCTCTCAATCTCCAGTAATATTGACCTTTCGCTTTTAGTGAGGCCATCCCACCTCTTGTCTTTTAAATTTTATTTTCTTTAGGCTAAATTGAGTCCCAGTTGACCAAAAGGCCGTTTTATATGTATGTGTGACAACGACTCTAATTTAGGTCGAAGTTATTTTAATTATTTTGTCCCATCTCATTTCATCAATATATTCTACAATTTGAAATGAATACAGTGTACTGCAAAATGTTAATCGAGTCACCAAATATGTGAAATTAGTATATTTATGAAACATTTTAGAATCCCCAATACGATTCATTGTCATTCCTATTGAGGATCTTATATTCGCAATATTTTTAATTTTTTTATTGTCATATCGTAAAGTATAATATATTGCATATAAACAATATTATCACTATAGATAGGTAGAATGTTTACATTTGATGGTATTAATATAGATATGAATATTACTTAGATACTTGTAGAGAGAGAACGCTTACTATGATTAAGTTATTGAAACTTAACATGGAGGACTCTAACTCGAATTCCTTCCAATAATAATAATAATAATAATAAAACCCAACCATCACCGCACCCAATTCGTTTTGGACATATCGGACGTCGGTAACCAACCGACCATAACATTAAAGTGTGCCACAAATTTCATTTTATTTTTTCCTTCAAATACTTCAAGTCTTCAATATGAGATGTTATTTCTATGTAATAAAATAAAATTACTTTCGAAAAGCTATAAATAAAATTATTTTCGAGTATACGTCCTTTTAGTTAAATGAATGTGACTTCTCAATTATTGCACGATGCATATAATTGATTAAGAAGGTGTTTGGTTAAAACTTATTTTAAAGAGTTTTAAACTTTAAGAGCATAAGATGTTTCAAAACATAAAACTAATCTTTTGACAGTTTATAAGTTAAAGAAAGAATCGCGAGTTAGAGAGAAAAATCATAATTAGAGAAAGAAAATTGACGAGAGGTGAAGTCGATGGTGTATATATAGAAAATAACGAATAATAATAAGATTATTTTGGTCATTTCATTTATTACTTATAACTTATGGAAAAATAAGTTGGGGTTAAACAACTTATTTTAGAGAACTTATAATTTGTTGAGTATTTTCACGATTTATAAAACATTTAAACTTATTTTATCAAAAACTTTGTATAAACATGAAATAAACAACTTATAAAATTTGTTTGAATTCTTTATGTTTCAGTGGTAGAGTGCTTCTCTCTTCTACTAATATATCCCATCAATAAGCATATTACTGAATATAAATAAAAATATCAATATCAGTATAATATTAGAGATCATGACCCCTCGGATCATTTGACACAAAAATTAACATAAAATTGTATTAAATTGACCAAAAAATTAACACAAAATTTGAGTATATATAGAAGAGAAGACAATCGTATCCTAATTCAGGTTCCGACAACAAACTATGTGCGCGAAAACGAATAATGGTTGGGAAAACAAAACACCCCAAATATAGTGCCAAAAGACCTGTATTTCCAAATCAAAGGCCTACATTACACTCCTCTATTTCTCCTTTATCTCCAAAGCTTCACACCGCCACAAGCCTTCCAACTTTCAACTATCCCCAAACACCCCACTATCCACCCTGCACACCCGCTGGCCCCACACCCCATAAAATAACTAACCAAGGCCATTTGCGTCAAAACACACCAACTGTCACCTAAGCATAGAGAAACGACCCTTAGCAACATTCAAGAGTCCAAATAACTTGATCATCCACACCTCTTAAAGTCCAATCCCCCACCCTTAAAAATGGCATCACCACCTCCACCACCACCACCTCCACCCTCCGCTGCCGCTACCATAGCTAAACCAAGCTCTCTTCACCATGTCATCACTCCATGTCAAGTTCTTGGCACCATCAATACTGCCAATTAGCAGTTCTACTAATAGGTTCAAGAATGTGAGAGCCCACGCCACGCCGCCCCAGACGACGGCGCCGCCAGCTTCCGGGGCGGCGGAGGTGGACGTCTCGAGGCTTGAGCCGAGAGTGGAGGAGAAAGATGGGTTCTTCGTGCTAAAGGAGAAGTTCAGGCAAGGGATAAATCCTCAGGAGAAGGTGAAGATTGAGAAGGAGCCCATGGAACTGTTCATGGAAAATGGAATCGAAGAGCTCTCCAAAATCCCCATTGAAGAGATCGATAAATCCAAGCTCACTAAAGATGATGTTGATGTTAGACTCAAATGGCTCGGCCTTTTCCACCGGAGGAAACATCACTGTAAGTCTACATCAAATCTCGATTTCAATTTTTTTTCATGGATAAATTAATAATCCCTACGTCCACCACAAACTTACATTGTTTTTAATGGCAGAATTTTAATAAATTGTATTAAGTGTAAAGTGATGGAAGATAATAAATGAATATATTAATATGTAATGGGAGTAAAAAGATGAGTCATGTATAGTTTTTTTTATAAATACATGATAGATTGATGATAGTTGATGTTTTAAAAATGCAAAATGCAAACTTTTGGTGGAAGTCCGAAAAAGAATTAAATGAAAGTTTTTGGTGAAAGGAGGATGGAGTACCATATTATTGTGCTAGCTGAATTTTAGCAGATATTTTTAGTAGGAATTTTTAGCAGATGTTGATGTTGCAATCTTCAATTTTTGGAGCTACAATTTGCTTATTACTATTCAGTTCTCTGAATAACATAAAGGATAGGCATAAATGTGTGTGTGAGAGAGATGGAGGGTTATTGTTTTCAGGATTAATTGCCAATCACATGAAGCAATTTTAACAGAGATTTTTGAAACGTCGCAATAGTATCACCACCTCTCAATTTATTGCAAAGTTAGCGCCCCCAATTTTTTTCGTCATCGGAAAGTTGACTTGCATGCTTCATCGAGGTTGGCGTTGCTGAATTGAGATGCAGAACTTCAATATTTTCAATTCAGTCAGCATTACGACTCGATTATGTCAGCTTTTCAATAACCAAAAAAATTGGGGTTGTTAACTTTGTAACATATTGGAAGGTGACAACATTTCGTGTTAAAATTGCATTACTTAGTAATTATATGTATCGTTGCAAAATTGAAAACAGGAAGCTAGTAAAAACTGCACATGTTTGTAGGATGTGATTGTTTGTGACTGATGATATATACTATCAGATGGTAGATTCATGATGAGGCTTAAGCTGCCAAATGGGGTGACAACGAGTGCTCAAACACGGTATTTGGCGAGTGTGATTAGGAAATATGGGAAGGATGGTTGTGCTGATGTTACAACGAGGCAAAACTGGCAAATTCGCGGCGTTGTCCTAGCTGATGTCCCCGAGATCTTGAAAGGGCTTGACGAAGTCGGGTTGACAAGCCTGCAGAGCGGGATGGACAATGTGAGGAATCCGGTGGGAAACCCTCTTGCCGGGATTGATCCTCATGAAATTGTAGATACTAGGCCATACAACAATCTTCTCTCTCAATACATCACTGCTAATTCACGTGGAAATCCCTCTTTCACCAACTTGTAAGTCATATGCTCTTCATATTGTGTAAATGTAGGTAGGGAAGGAGAAGTGAGGAGTCTAATATGAGTGTGTGTCTCTCTATGTGTGTGTGTGTGTGTGTTTAGTTGCTTGTGTTTGATAAAATGGTGATGTTACAGGCCGAGGAAGTGGAATGTGTGTGTGATAGGGTCGCATGATCTGTACGAGCATCCGCACATAAATGATCTTGCATACATGCCGGCGACAAAGGATGGGCGTTTTGGGTTCAATCTTCTCGTGGGAGGGTTCTTCAGCCCCAAGAGATGTGCTGAGGCAATCCCCCTTGATGCGTGGGTTCCTGGTGACAACATCCTCCCCGTCTGCAGGGCGATTCTCGAGACTTTTAGGGACCTCGGCACCAGAGGCAACCGGCAGAAGACAAGAATGATGTGGTTGATCGATGAACTCGTGAGTCAATACTCGAACCCATTCCTAATTTCCTATATATCTACCGTAAAGTAGTAGAAATGTGATTTGATCAACAATTGAAGGGGACTGACAATATATTTCTTCAGTATAATTATCACTCTTTTTAGGATAATTGTTACTTTATGTTAGAGGGTAAAAGCATAAACGTCATTTTTTTCATGATAATTGTCACTTTTAACTGTCCGCACCATGCGGACGTTCTCACAGGAGTCCTTGCGTTAACCCCAATTTGTATGATGCAGGGGATAGAGAAGTTCAGGGAGGAAGTGGTGAAGAGAATGCCGGAGGCGAATTTGGAGCGAGCGTCGAGCGAGGATCTCGTAGATAGCCAATGGGAGAGAAGGGACTATTTTGGGGTGCACCCTCAGAAGCAAGAAGGGTACAGCTTCGTGGGCATCCACATCCCCGTCGGACGCGTTCAGGCGGACGACATGGACGAGCTTGCACATCTGGCCGACACTTACGGTTCGGGCGAACTGAGGCTCACGGTCGAGCAGAACATCATCATACCGAACATCCACAACTCAAAGCTTGAGGAGCTACTCAAGGAGCCCCTCCTCACCGAGAGGTTCTCCCCGAGCCACCGATACTCATGAAAGGGCTGGTGGCCTGTACTGGCAACCAGTTCTGCGGCCAGGCTATCATCGAGACAAGCACGTGCCTTGAAGGTGACCGAGGAGGTGGGAGGCTCAGATCGGTGACGAGACCAGTGAGGATGCACTGGACCGGGTGCCCTAACACATGCGGGCAGGTGCAGGTGGCGGATATCGGGTTCATGGGGTGCATGACGAGGGATGAGAGTGGGAAGATAGTCGAGGGGCCGATGTGTTCCTTGGCGGGAGGATCGGGCGACTCGCATTTGGGAGATGTGTACAAGAAGGCTGTGCCTTGTGATCAGTTGGTTCCATTGATTGTGGACTTGTTGGTGCAGAAATTTGGTGCTGTGCCAAGAGACAGAGAAGAAAGTGAAGATTGATTGATCATCTCAAATTGTGCATGATTTTACTGATAAATAATATTAGGAACAACCATTTCTTGGAAAGGGTTGGATTTTCGTCTATGTGAATTTGTGAAATTCCATTAGATTATTAAGTTGTTGGGTCTGAATTCTAATTCAGTTATCTATCTTGGCTTATTGTTATCACAGTTTAAATAAAATCTTTTTGTTTTATTTTACTTCTGTTTTTGCTTATTTGTCGTAGCACCATATATGGGAGAAGCAACAATGTTGAAAAGAAAAGGTCAGAAATTTGAATAAATGAAGCCACCAAACCAAAAAGAAAAGAAAAGAAAAGAACCTGGATATCATTGTATGCGACATCGACTTCACCCTTTCGCGAATCAAGATCCTTATAGCATCAATGTTTTTTGTAATTTTGTTTCAGCGTTACCCAGCCTAAAAGAATTGGGAAAATTAGCTACATGTATACATATATTTATTTATAAATCGAAAGTACTGAGACAATAACTGTAATGGTGCAGTGTTTGTCAAAAAGCGTGTCATTTTGAACGCAGTGTAGTTACAAGGATATGCAGATTGCAGACAAATTTTCTGTAAATTGTATAACTACGGCCCAGAATATAAGCCCATTATAGAGTTAGGCCCATCAGCAATCATATAATTTTTTCTTTTTAGAACTAAATTTATTGGGCCTACACCTGCAAATCCTATTTATTTATTAGAGTAAATCAATCTGTATAAATTTAAGTTTCAGCTAATTTATTAGAACATCTCCAATACAATTCTAACTTCTAAGACAAGTCTTGTGAGGCGAATTTACACAAGACTTGCTATTGTTTGTGTGTGATGTAGTCCGATAATAGCATCTCAACAGCCAAACTGTAGGTGTCTACGTGTATTTTCCGTAGCTTTGAGTTTAGTGGACACTAACCCGGTCAATAGCATGTCTCGTTTTACCGTACAAGTGAGGCGACTGCACACTTTCCGGTAACAAAGATCTGGTTTTGTTATTGGAAATTATATAAACTATACACTTTCTCAAGTGTGTGTATTAAGAATAACTATTTTAAAATATTGCTACAAACTATACCCATTCTATTAGTTTGTCATTTTTTAATCAAAAAAGATGAAAATAAAATACTGACTGATATGTCTCTGCTCCAAAACAATGTCTTTGTTTGTTATAACAAACATGCGAGTCAACATAAATCTTAATGATTGTCGAATTATAATTAATTGATTGCATACTTATTCTGTTAAATAAATTGATAATTATATACAAAAAAATGAATTCGTATAAAAATCATCATTGAATATTGATTTAAATATAAAATAAATAGAAATTAATCAAAAAAATATCTCCGATCAAATAATTGAAGTTTTCTATCGACCGGAGATAATGCAAAATAATTAGTTTATTTAATAAGTTGTCTCCTGTTGATCGGATATAGAGTACTACCGACCAGAGACAAAGTATTATCGACATGAGACATCACTTTTTCCAACTGGAGACATGATTTTCAGTTGAAAAATAATTTTAAATTAATTTATAATATCTGAATTAATATCGTATATAATTACAATAAATTAATTGAAATTTGGAAATAAATTAGGTAGTGAATAAAGGGGTGAAAAAAGGAGTCAAACCTACAATATTCTTTTTTTTTTTTGGTCAATTAATACATAAATTTTAAAGGCTACGTCACGGTGGATTCGAACCCGAGACCTTTGGCCTCGGGCATTAACCACTCTACCACTAGGTCAACACACACACAACCTACAATATTCTTACAAACTTCAAAATGCACATATTTAAGAAAAAACACAATAATTAATATCACACTTCATTCAAAATACTATAAATCAATTAAATGGGTATGTGTTGCAGCAAAGTTTTAAAATAGGTACAGGTGGGTGTACCTTTTGCCAAATTTGGGTATTTAAGTTCGTGTGAACGCATCTAATTTTTTTTTCTATCAGTTACCAATTATATGTAATATCTTGGGCGTAAGTATTTCTAGAGAACAGGAAAGTGCGGGTCGGGTCCACCTGTTCCCTTCCAAGTCTCTCAGCCCGCCCAGCTGGCTCCCTTTCTTCTCTCTCACGTGGGCTCTGGATTTTCTTTCCTATATAAGTTGCCCAACTTTTACATAGTAACGTTCCTCTGCATTTCAAGTTGACCCAGTTATATGTACTATCTTGGTCTTATGCATTATCTGTTCTATTTAAATTTTAATTAATCATCAGAAACTTCCAGAAGGTACATATTGGACGGTAAACCATTAGGTCTAGATTATGACATTTTATTAGATGCGATTTGTACAACTCATTACCAAATTATCATATTACTTAACATAAAGAAAATTCTTATATATCAAACGATAGTGGATGGTCAAAATGTTATACTCTAGCCAGCCATTGCATAGTTCTGGAATATACAATTTATTACATAGTCCTCACTTTTCTGATATAATTTTAATTAAAAAATATACGAAATGTCCTAACATCTGACACTTTTCCTAGAAACGTCACGATGTTTAATTAAATCTTAATATTTTAGCTCCCAATCTTTGAGCAATGTAACAAAATTGTCCAGTTGAGTATATAGCACTAATTATATTAATAGTTCTATGATATTTTAAAGCACTTTGATGTCTTTTAAATTTTATTTCGAAATTGATTTTGATATTAGTAATAAGCAATTTAGTAAATAAAGCAAATAATATATTGTAAATGTAAATTTGTTTGCTATGATATAATAATTTTTATTAATTTTGAAAAAGTACCATTCTAAAAAAAGTATTAAGTTAATGTGCATGGAATACAAAATGGAAGAATAGTTCTTTTTGGTGTAATGGTTGGAGTTCGGCAAATTTTCTATGCTAAAGTTGCACCATTGTTGGTGCCAAATTCACACCAAAATTGGAATTTGCCGATACATACGGTTCAATGGCCTGTTTTAAAAGATTATGATTTTTTCAGTAAAATTAGAATGATCTTCGGACTTGTAGAAATATAGATCAAAATCTAAAATATGTTCGGTTGATATATAGTACTTAATTATATTAAGTAGTGATTCCTTTTGAAATATGACTACTATGAAAAGAAAATTATTTAAGTTTCCATGAACACACAAAAATAAGTACGTTGTGGATCCTATAGAAGAAAGATCTATTTACATAATTAAAAAGAATAATGTCAACAGAAACTAGAAAATATAAAAAATATGGTCCGACTATTTCACATATGGGTTGGGACTTGGGAGATAACAACAAAGCAGTCATTGCCTCCTCAGTTTCCCCCAAATATCAAATCTTATCTCTTGGGTCCGTAATCGCTCACGTCATGTTTGGTCCCTCACCGTCCGCCCGAGACGGTCAACATTACCGTGTGAACACTAAGGAGGTGAAGCCACGCGCCTCCAACTCAGCATAATAACCCAATCAGAAAGCTCGCGCTGGCCCACCGCCATCGAATACCGCACGTGCCAACATAAACAGGGTATTTCGATTCACTCCGTGTAAAACTAGTGTGGAGACTGTGAGCTGGCACCTTTCGCCCCTTTTACACCATCACCCCCTTACATATATATACCATCCCGCACTTTGACTTATTTTCCTCATTCAAAAAAAACACTTCACAATTTTCAGACATCTAAAAACAGTCTTCTCTAGTATTCTCAGAGATTAATAAGTCAAACATGCAGAGGTCAAACAAGAGGATCAAGCAAGAGGAAACCGCGGCCTCCATGTCTGCGGCGCGCCGCCTCTCCAGCGGCTCTCCAATGACGAAGAAGTCTCGGTCATGGTGGCGGCGTTGAAGAACGTTATCACAGGCGAAACGGCACTCGGCAACGCCGCACATGAGTTCAGATTTCTGTCTTACGGCGGCGACGCGGGTGATCAGCTCTTCTCTGTTTCCGACGATATGGAGACGTGCAGATTCTGCAGGATTAAAGGGTGCTTGGGGTGTAATTTGTTCAACGAGGGGAAGAAGGCCGGTGAAAGCAATGCGGCGCCGCCGCCGCAAGCTGCGGCGGTGACGAAGAAGAGGAAGAAGAAGAATTACAGAGGCGTGCGGCAGCGGCCTTGGGGGAAGTGGGCGGCCGAGATACGGGACCCGCGGAAGGCAGCGCGCGTGGCTGGGGACATTTGAAACCGCCGAAGACGCGGCTCGGGCGTATGACAGGGCGGCGATCGAGTTCCGGGGGCCGCGGGCGAAGCTGAATTTCGCGTTCTCGGATTACACGGCCGCCCCAGCTGCCTCGCCTGCTGCAGCGAGCTCTTCGAGCCCGCAACGGCAGAAAGAAGCTCCGATCGTCGAAGCGCCCAAGAAGATGAGTAAACAGGAAAATAGGGGAATGTGGGAAATTGGATCAAGCAGCAATTATCAGAGTAATAATAGTAATAATGTTTGGGATTTGACCATCGGGGAAGAAGATATTGAGCAGTGGATAATGATGATGGATTTCAACAATGGCGATTCCTCGGATTCTGCTAATGGCGGGAATGTTCAAAGCGTGTAATATTATTGAATATAAACGTTTTTTTAATTTATTTTTCTTTTTCTTTAGCTAATTTAATATTTTTAGGTAGCATGGGTGTGGCTGAATTTGAAGGTTTTTCTAATTCAAATTTTGGCTTCATTTCACCTCTTAGATATCAAATACTCCCTCATTTTCATTATAAGGATTCATTGCTTTTATATATGTAAACTAAGGAGTGTTTTGTTTTATATGTAAAATAATGTAACTAATAGAATTCGAAGCATTTTTAATTGTAAAAATGGTTCATTTTTTAGTATGAACTACTTAGACGAGATAACCCAAAAAAAAATATGAGTCACTTAAAGTGGAACAGAAGAAGTATACAAATACAAGCTTTTAGATCAAAGTAATTCACATATAGTAATTTGATTTGTTAGCTTATCTTAGCCATGAAGAATTTAGAAATTTTATGAATATATACTGAAGTTAACAAATTTGTAATGAATTACGACGACTTTGTCTTCAGCGTAATATAAAAATTTCCTAAATCCATGCAAAACACAAGTATGAAGGGATGCAGCTCTATTACAAGTATGGTAATTCATAAAAAAAAATCTAAATAGCTTATGTCAATTTCGAAATTAATTAAACCGTTTTATTATCAGCCAAACGATCGCTTGCACCAAATCATATTCATACAATAATTTAAGTGAATGTCTAAATCCCATTTTTCTTGTCCATAATCATACTAATCACATTTATTAACTGTTAAAACAACCGCAATCCCATTTGATCAACATGTTTCAATAATTGCATTTTAAAATAGCTCAAATACAAACTTTTCCATATGCTTATTCTTTTCATATGTTACTTGGTTAAACACTAATAATATATTTCCGTAAGTGTGTTGGGCAGTGGTAGAGTGGTTAATCGCCGTAGAAAGGTCTCGGGTTCGAGTCATGACGCGATCTTTAAAATTTTGTATTTAATGACCCAAATATATATATATATATATATATATATATATATATATATATATATATATATATTATTTCACAGTACCTTGAAATTATAAAATAAATAAGAAAATTATGGAAAGGTGAAAATCAGAAGACGAGTAGGACAAAACAGTAGCGATCGAACAACGAAGGATATACCCTGACTAAGCCTTTCTTTCAAGGAAAAGCCAATAGATATTCGCACGTTGTCTAAAGAAGGCATTATTTTAACACACCAAATGGAGGCATGTGCTGAATTGGAGTGAGCTAAACTCAATAAAAAAAAAAGGAAACCATATTTAACACGTGATCCAACAGTAGTGGTACACAGGTATTTCCCATTGCGGTTGCAAGTCGCTTTTTTAAATAATTACTGGTTGGGGTTAGATTTATAAATACACAACTATTATTTGATTCTTACAGCAATGGAGCCCACATTAATTAACACAAACACGCGCGCATATATATACGTACATATATATTCGGTGATATGCTGTTGCAGTTGAGTGGCATCACACGGAAATAGTAAGTTTCTATTAGGGGTTTGGTTTAGGGATGGCCGTGGATTTTGATCCGATCCAGATCCATGATCCGCATCCATTTTTGGATTTGGATCTTCAAAAATAGGATTCGACGGATCCTGATGGGATCCCACCATTCTTTAAATTCGGATCCGGATCCGGATCTCGATTTCGAGATCCGATTCGATCCGATCCATGATCCATATATATATATATATATATATATATATATATGTTATAATTTTTATTTATATTTATAAGTGTATTATAATATTTTTCTTTCTAATGAAATTGGATAAACTGGAGTTACTTAAATTGGATAGTATGTTAATAATATTAGAAATTTGTACCTTTAATTAAGAAAATTTTGTATATGAGTGGTCTATTTGCTAAAATATGTGCTACTTCTTCTATTACTATTACAATAGTATTTGTTGTCATGAAAGCAAAATAAATTTGTAACTAACATCTTCTTGTATAGTGATGATTGTAAAATTTTGAAATAATTATTATAGTGTTATATGTATTTAGATTATTATTATTATTATGGTGTTACTGTGAATTATATTTGATTTAGGATTTATTTTAGAAGATAAAACATATGGATCCGGGTCTAGACCCTGGATCCTATAGATCTGGGTCTGGATCTAATTTTTTTGGATCCAATGGATCTTGATCGAATCCGAATCCAAGTAAAAAATTACGGATCCTGGATCCAGCCAACTGATCCCATCCATTGCCATCTCTAGTTTGGTTAGTGAAGCAGCGTGTGGGGCTCACTCGCCTTTGTGGTTTCTTTATTTATCTTGGTCGGAATTGATTAAATTATTTTGATGTTTGAGTTAGGATTGATTTAGAGGGTTTCAGGCTGAGTTTATAATTTGCGTAAGTTTATAATTTTTTAATAAGTGTTAGTTAATAGTTATGAAAATAAGTTTTAGTAATTAATAATTAATATGTTTTTTTAAATAAATTCTTTATTTTTAACTTATTTATTGATAAACTTATAAGTGATAATAAAATAACTTTAATATGGTTCATTATCTTCAATATATATACTATCAATTCCATTTCTCATCAATTATTTCCTACGTTCTTGATATTTGTTCATTTAATTTTATTTTGGTACATTCACAAAATTCGTTCATTTTTCTTTTATAGACATGGACTCTACACAAAAGTTAATACTTTTATCCATACTCAACCCACTTATTTACAAAAAAATCATTCATGACCAATCTTTTACACTCAGATAGTATATTTTATTATGTGAGTTTTCATTTTTCACTCACTTTACACTCATTATATTTATTGAAACTCGTGCCGACAAAAACTTGTTTCAAATGAAAGCTCTCACCCGGAAGCCCTCACATCACAATCCTATGAGAATGTGAATTGGTAAATCACGGTGACTCATCGTTTAAGAAGCTATGATCGAGGACTATGCCTAGTAACTGTAAAGAGTCATCATAAAGAAGGTGAAACTCTCACACTGTAGCTACTAGCTCGATCATTAGTTCTTGTTCCAAATCTGCTAGCTCTTAACCAACTGAGTTAAGCTCTTTGGGACAAAAAATAAGTGTAGTTGTTGGGACTCGAGCCCAGGTCTCCAAGGCCACAACATGGAATTCTTACCACTAAACTATAGTCTCTTCGTTAAACCCTAAACCCGGAACACTAAAACTCTAAACCCTGTAAAAACTAAAAACATATATGGTAGAAAGAAGAAGTTTTTTTTTCTAGCTCATGATTCTATATCTCATTAATTTACGAGTTTCTATCTAACTTATAAGCTTAATTATTCAAACATCTTTGACAACTTATAAATTTTTGAGACATTATATCCTATAAGTTGTTGGACCTTATAAGCTTTCTAAAATAAGCTTAGCCAAACCATATCTAGATAATTATTGAGAAATCTTTATTTGATTTGAATTATTATATGAATCGATGAAATTTGAATGGCTTTGTTTTCGTTCAAATTCAACTTGTGTTGAAATTTGATTATTGGAGAAAGTGTTAATTACTCACTACAATTATCTTGCTTATGTTTTTAAGAGAAAGCGTTCATATTACTACGTAAACTTAGTCTTGAGCGACCCCCCTATAATTTTAATAGCATGCAATGTTATATGAGAACGTTAACGTGATAATCAATATATATATATATATAAAGGAAGGTTAATGTGAGAATCATTTTTGCGTGAAAATGTGAGAACAAAAAAATGATGAATTCGGTGAAAGTTGATGAATCCGTTCAAAAAGTTATTGAATAAAATAAATAAATTTTTGCCCCTCATGAGATTCGAACTCTAGATGAAAATTTTGAATTTTTGGATTCAGTAATTTTCCCCAACGAATTTATTTTTGTTCACAATGAATTTTCGTGGTTCTAATTCTTACGTTAAAAATGGTTCTTATTTGAACCTCACTATATATATGAGATGGTTCTGGTGAGAATACATACAAATATAAGAAATAAGAATATATCACATCCACACATCTAGCAAATATCAACAATCCAAATTAAAGAAAATTTAATTAATGATTTCAGATTTTATTTGTTAAATAATTTGAATAAAGGTAAATTTGGTATTAAAAAAATTATTTTCTCTGTCATGCCAAACATAAATCTTGCTACTTTTCGATAATTTAGCCACTTAATGAAAAATACGAATTTTATAATCTGCTCAATATAGTGTTGCAAAAATTAGCCATTTTATAACATATAGACACACATTACACATCATGCAACACAATTTATTGTTGTACAACTAATGCTATTATTATACTCGTGCAACAAAAAAATATAATCTACCTAAAATAAAAAGTTACATGACAGATTATAATAAATCCCTAAAATTAAAAAAATTTATTTTAACATAAAATTAAATTACTAATAAATTTAAATAATCTTACGAAATTAAAGCATAGCATAACTTAAATTAATATTGTTCATTGATTTAATAAAATCAATGGTTTAGATTTATTATTGTTTCTTACAAATAAATCCATTCATATATATATATATATATGAGGTGGTTCCGGTGAAAATGTTTATATGTGTAAGAAATAAGCATGTATCATAACTAGAGGTGGCAAAGTAATGTGGCCGGGCCGACCCCGGTTCGTCGGGCTTTTATATTTTTCGGCCGGGTCGGACGGCCAAATTTTTGGGACTAGAATGTGAAGCCCAAACCAACCCCGGCGAGGTTTTCATGGCGGGCTTTTAGATTATTTTTATTTTTAATATATAAAATTAATATTTTAAATTTCAAAAAAATAAATAAATTAAATATATAATTAAAATCTCATAACTCCAATTTAAATAAAGAATCAGTGATAAAAATATATTAAGCTTACTTATTCTTATGATAATGCTTCTTGTATATTTTGACATATTTATGTATTCATACGATGATATTGTAATGTAGTATAATTTTAGTTCTTTAATTTAAGGAGAAATAAATTAATAATTGCAAATCAAAGGTAAATGATATTGTTAAACGTCAATTCCACTTATACACCTAAAATAATAGAAAAAAATAAATTAATTATATAATATATATTTAAGATCAATGATTCAAAATAGTTTTTACATATTATAAGGTCATTAATCATCAGCCTATATATTTTTGGAGATCATTTCTTTTATGAATTATTTTTGAATGATTTATAAAGTTATTATTTTTGAAGTTATTATTTTTTCAGAATTTTGATATGTTGCAATTCAAAGAAAAAATATATTCACGACCAAGACGTGAATTAGTAAGAAACTTTTACTATAAAATATAATTAATATTATTAAAAAATTATAGATATGTATATTAAATCATTTATAAAAAATATATATTTAATAAAATATTGGGAGAGCTTTTTTGGCCCAAAATCCCGGGCTTTTTTGGCCCGAAGCCAGTAGGCCGGGGTTTTTTCAAGGGCTTTTTAGGCCCGGTTTTTTTCGGGCCTTTAATTTTCAAGCCCAAACGAACCCAAACCCCGGGTACCTCGGGTGGGCTTTTCGGACCGGGCTCATTTTGCCGGCTCTAATCATAAACATAGATCAAACCCAAATTTACGATCTAAATTAAGTTGAAATTAATTGATGATGTCATCCATTATTTATCGTGATTTACGTATAAGACATAAAAATAATATTATAAAAAATACACCAACATCCCATAAATCTCACAATCTTCCTTAATTATAGAATTCATCTGTCTCTTCCAAATCTTAATAAAATATGGTACATATTGAATAAATTTGTTGCACATATATAATAAATATATTGTATTATTTGTGGAATTAAGTGTTGTACATTTTTTCTTTTTTTTTTGAATTGAAAGTGAATTATTGATTGTTGCATGCATAAGATAATTTGTAGCACATTTATAACATATTCTTTGCTCAATTTATTGTTGTACAAAACAGATTACAACAAATCCCTAAGATCAAGGAATAAAATTACTAATATAAATTTTAATTAATCAAACGAATTTAAAATGTACCATATGTAGTTATGAACTGCGCTATAACATAAATTAATATTGTTCATTGATTTGTCAAAATCAATGGCTTAGATTTATTTTATTTCTTAAAAATAATTTCATTCATATTTGATTCATCCTATATATATATATATATATATATATATATATATATATATATGGGAGAGTTAACGTAAAAATCATTTTATTGTGAGCGTGGGAACCAAAAATGATGAATTTAGTGTGAAACTTGATGAATCACGAAAAAGTTCTCAATCCAAAAAATGGAATTTTGCCTCTCATGGGATTCAACCCAGGGTGAAAATTCGAATTTTTAATTCAAAGAACTTTCCCAATGATTCATTAACTTTCATAGCAAATTCATTTTGTCCGTAAAAATTTCCGTGGTTCTTAGTTCTCACGTTAAAATTGGTTCTTATTTGAACCCCACTATATATATATATATATATATATATATATATATATGGTTCTTGTACATATAATCCTTAAAATACATAAATGAGAACAAATCATGTCAATCGATTTGAAAATCTAATGGTTATTTTTAAATGAGCATCTGAATTAGTTACATACGCTTTATGCATATAATTATGTATTTGTGCATCTACGTTATAATTTGTGCATTGAATATGAAAAGTGCATATTAATTTATCAATTGTTGATATTTGTCATCATGTTTACACTATAAAAATATCCACATGATAACTACTCCCTATATATATATATATATATATATATATATATATATATATATATATATATATGAGGGTTAACGTGAGAACTATTTTTATCGTAGAACGTGAGAACCCAAAATGATGAATGTATTGTGACAATTGATGAATCCGATGAAAAAATGACTGAATAAAAAAAAAATGAATCCCCCCATAGGATTCGAGCTCGGATGAAAATTTTCGAAGTTTTAGATTCATAATTTTTTTTCAAATGATATATTAAATTTCATAGCGAATTTATTTTGTTCATAGTTAGTTTTCATAGTTCTTAGTTTTTATGTTAAAAATGATTATTATTTGAATATCATTCTCTCTACATGTATAAACAAATAATGGAACGATAAAGATATTGATTGGCAGTGAATGATGTATTTGTACCGTTATTAATAGTTTAGGGACCGGTGTGATTTAACAAAATTTAAGTTTATTTTCTATATGAGATTTGGGGTGTAGTTTAAGTGTTAATTTGGACTTATCCTTATTCTTAAATAAAAGACTGAGTTCCTCTTAAAAAAGATAAAAAAGTAGAAGATTGAATACACATTTTCATTTAGGATATCTTAAAGTTTGCTCCAATTTGAGATTGATTGGTTGAAAATGATGAAGTTTGGGACCAGATGTCAAATTGGTTGAGTTTTATTCATTGATTTTGAAATCTTGATAAAACATAACCAGACGCACTTCGAAAATCATTTGGTCCTCAATTGCATTATGCTAACTTCTAAAGTTTGAATATTTTATTGTGAAATCATATTAATTTGATATGTTATCAAAATCCATGACGAAGATATAGATAAATTTTTAACTTCCGCGTCTCTATCATGACATGCCCCACAATAATTCCAACCACTCAGTCCTACAAATATCTTCAAATTTTGACCTATTCCATGACAATATTTTAGGCAAACGAATTTTGATCTATATAAGAATATCAACAAGTTTAGGTTTATTATATTATAGTAAGACAGTAAACGTACAAATCCTATTTTAATAAAAATTCTGTGAAATTAATTAACCATTCCAATCATGAAACCATTTTGTATTTAATTATTATAAAGCTCTTATACGTTTTATTAACTATATAGTCTTTGTATTATGTATTTCTTTAATTAATATTCTTTAAACAAAATTAAGGTTCTTTGTAGAAGTACCCGAAGAAAGAAGATGAAGAAGTACAAAATTAAATAATAGGTTAATGGCAGTCAAATTTACAAACTTCGTCTCAATTTTTATTTTAAACATCCTTTAAATTATTATACTAATATTAATAACTGCCACATGTATAATAAATTACTATACTAATATTGTCCAATGAAGATTCAAATATGGTTGATGTTTGATGATATTTAAGATTTTAAATTTATTTTATTTGCTTAGGAATGTTGTAAATTAGATTACGACTACGGAGATTAAATTTGTTTTTCTTTGATGTCCATTAGACTTTATATTTTAAATTTGTTTATTCTTGTTATTTAAAATGATGACTATGGAGATTTAATATGTTCATCTTTGATGCTCATTAGATTTTAGATCTTTAATTTATTTATTATTAATATTTGAATTGATGTTAGTAGACTTAACTTATTAATCGTTATCTTATTTTTTTCATTATTTTGTAATTAAAAGTAACTATTTATTTTATTTTATCTTTAAAAAGATTGACGAGTTTGACCTGATGGCTTGGCTTGTATGGGGCTGACTGAGATTCTCAAATTTCAGACAGACAGTATTTCGGGCTGGGCAAACCGGCCTAAGAATAGTCAAAAAGCTCAGTGGGTCGTGTTGGACCGGCTCGGCCCACCCCTTTTGTCAACTCTATCCTCTCTAACATATAATATATATTCCCTCCGTCCACCAAGAGTGTGTCACTTGGTGGATGATACAAGTTTTAATAAAATATTTGGTAGATTATTTTAGTGGAGAAATGATCTCATCATATAAAAAAATAAGTGATCAATGTTGAATTATAAGAATTAAGTATACGCTAATGATGGTTTTTTGGTAAATAATAGTGGTTGTGAGGTTGAATTATAGAGATTGAGTATATCAAAAAGGAAAGTGACACATTCTTTGCGAACGTTGAATAAGATTATTGTGATGGGGTGGTCTGTTGTGCGCGCGCGCACACAGTGAGTCCACCCCTAATTTATTTATTTATTTATTTATTATTATTATTAAATTAATTATAATTAAAATTAATTAATTAAATTAATTAGAAATAATTAGTTTAATAAACTTTAATTATAAATTAATAAATAATGATTTTGAATAATAAACCATAATTTTGAATTAATAAACCCTAACTTTGAATTAATAAACCCTATTTGGAATTAATAAACCCTAATTGAAAATAATAAACCCTAATTTTGAATAATAAACCCTAATTTTGAATAATAAACTCTACTTATGAATTAATAAATCTTAACTTTGAATTAATAAATCCTAATTGTGAATTATTAAACCTTAATTATGAATTAATAAACCATAATTATGAATTAATAAATTCTAATTTTGAATTAAAATTAAAAAAATTAATTATAAATTAATAAAATCTAAATATTCTTACTCACCATAACTAATATATAATTATTTTAATAAAAACAATTGACTACTAAACCAAGACTAACCCAAAGTTTTGTCTATTATGATATACTCTTGGTGGACGGGGGAGGGGGTATAATACTTCTAGATGTTACCACTGGCTTGTAGCTATACATTAACTTTTGAGCAGGTCTCTTGTGCGGCCAGATGTAGGTGCTGCACATCCTTTTCTTTTTTATTATTTTATTTTAATGAATTAGTGTTTAATTAAATATTTTTAAAATAATTTTTTATAAAAAATTAATAAATCTTGTTGAAATTGAATTAATTATATTAATAAATGTTAAAGCATAATTAACTATTAATCATTAATTAATTAATAAGAACCGTAGTTTTACGTTAACTTTTTAATGTATTATATATATATGTATATTGTATAAATCATCATTAATATATAAACTACGAGCTCATGAAATAGTTTGAATTCGCCGTAAAAGTATTTGAATTAAAAAAAATCTTTTATGGGATTCAAACCAAGGTGTTTGAATTCAACAAATAAGATTATGAGTTAACCTTAGATCTTCACAAATTAAGGGCTGAAAATTATTCTTATTTTTATACTTTAAATTTGATTTGTATTTGATCCAATTCCTATATATTTGGAACAAAATGTTATATCATCAAATATATATGAAATTATTATAGTAATACTCAAGATAAATTCATGTGCACAATTAATCAACACAGTAAATAATTTGTTGCGTCCTGAAATGAACCTCTGTCTAAATCAAACAAACCAATATATATTTGTTGATAAAATAAACACAGGTGTTATTAGTAAGATAGTTAACACGTATGGATTGATTAGCCCATTTCGAATGCAAACGCATAAAATTAGTCAACTGTGAGAAAAACTCGACATGTGGTTAATTATTATATCACAATATTATTAATTTCATCGACCTATTGTGATTACATGGCATCTTACTATTTGTTATCTTTCCACGTAAATATTAATTGTCACTTTCGGTAATTACAAATTCCTAACATAGTAGCTCTAAACTTTAGTGATTGCTTGCAGTTATTTAATATGTATTATCTCATAACAAGAAATACAAACGAATATAAAAGTTGAAAGCATGATGTGAATATGTAACATGTGAACCATCCTGTTAAATTTCAACTTAATAAATTATATCTTAGCATCCGATGTTTATTATTCAAGTTTAGATTACTAGGTAGCTATAGCAAAGATTGCTAGAGTTTCTCGAGAAATATTAAAAATAATGCTAGAGGTTGTATTGATGGAGACATCGCTGTTTTGATTAGTTAAGGTTCCAAAGTATATTACTATGGTGCCAAGATTGTAAAAAAAGGAGCAAAAATTCAAAATTTAAAACATCACATGTTTATTGCTAATTACTGTGTTTACAATTAATTATGAATTTGGTCTTTAGCAAAAGATGATTATTTATTCTACAAATCATATTTGCATAAGTAATGATTCAAAAAGTAAAAGAAGCTCTATAAATTAAGCAACATTACACTCCCATTTTATTTTATTTTTCTTAGATATATTTTTATTGGACTCCGATGCTGTGGCTAACATAAATGGGGCAAAGGTATTCCCCTCATTTATAATGGGTATGGCTGATTACCAATTTACTGGATATAAGAAAAAAATAAAATCATATGGCGTATCAAAGAAAAGAGAAGAAAAAGAACAACAACGATACTATATTATATTATTACAAGGGGATGATGATTGCTTGCTTTACACCAAATATCCACTCACATTTCATTCATATTCTCATTACATTCTCCCAAACCACAGTACCAACTACCTCTAAACCATTTGTGACTCAGTCAAACATAATATTTCAATGAGTTTAGGTTGATAATTTTCGACACAACATGAGAACACGATACGAATATGTATGAAATTAACAGGTTAGTGTTCAGTCTTATCGTGTTCGGGTCCTTATATCGTATCGATACGATAAGTACACGATAATTTCATGTTGTGTTCGTGTAACACGATAATGTTCGTGTTGCATTCGTGTTCGTGTCGGATTGTGTAATTCGATAATATATAAATTTAATATTATCTTAATTATATGTTATACATTTTTTTATTATTAATTTTTTTTTCTACTTTTGATTTGAATTTTTTGTTTTATGTTGTGTCGTGTCGTGTCAACACGAAAAAAATCGTGTCATATTCGTGTTCATGTCGTGCTTGTGTCAGTACATTTCGTGTCGTGTTTGTATTCGTGTCGGACGGATCCTTAATGGGTCATGTTCGTGTCGATACGATAACGATCCGACACGCACAAATTGCCGATCCTAAACGAGATTCCCTCATGCGTCAGTCATGTGAATTTTAAGATTTTTAACCTTTCAAATTTTGTTTGTTTGCCTTTCAAAAAAAAAGAATAATTGTTTGTTTGTTATCTTATTTTTTTTCCATCTTAAAAAATATTTAAGGGCATATTAGAAGACGGAGTCCCTGATAAAATGTTATGTTGCCATAAATCTCAAATGAGAAAACATGGAGGAAGAAAATAAAAGGAAACCAATTATTTGCCGAGTTTAGAGTAGTGAAATTTGGACTGCTTGGTGATGACATGAGATTTTCTGCTATATTTTCTTAATTCTTATTATATTTGGTCTTCCAGTATCACTACGTTACGTAAATTAGAAGCATATTATTGTATTGGATGATATCACAAATATATACATGATGTGTACTAGTGGAACAAAAACACTGTAATAAATTAAATTAATTATTGTTAGTGTATGATAATATTATTGTCCTTATCCAAATAATAAATTATGAATAAGTTGGAAAGAATAAGGCTGAAATATTGACGTTATTGGGCTTTTAACTTAAGCCCAAGAGTCCTACTTCACAACTGTAGAAAAAAGCTTATGGGCTATTCGAATGCTATTGGGCCGACATTTCTTCAACACCTCAAATCATACACTCCACTTCTCGATCCTCTATAATGCCTTAACATTTTATTTTAAAATTTCATTTTATAGATGCACATGTTATATCTATAAATTAATATATATCTTTAATTATTTTAGAACTACTCGTAGTTACTACTCAAATATATATTCTAAGTAGTAAGTACCTCAATCTAGAAGGTGCGGAGACACTCCGATTTCACAATATTTAAATTATGATCTCGTTTACTCCACCAATTAAGCCATCCTCAGCAGAATATTTTATGTTCGAATAACTCATCAAGCTAAAAGCATAGGAATATTGAATTGATCTAAGAATTATGTAACGAATGATACATATTACTACGTAAACATAACGACGAAGATTGGTATCAACCAAAACCATTATATATATTTGAATGCATGCTAAGTGTATTAATGTTAAAAATAAACAATTAACTCATAAGAGACAATATTATTTGTTCAAAGTATCATTTCTAAGATTGAATACGGATTTAGGCTCCTCCTTTTACCCTACTAGAGGTTTTATATAAATTGTAAATAAACTCCATTTATTTCTTTAACAAAAGCTCGATAGCACATGGTATTTATATTGAATGTTATCAATGAAATAATATGAAAAATATTGGTCGAAGTCTATCTATATTTGTGTTATTTATAGACTAGATGGACAATTCTACTACATTTATATATAACTATATACAAAATGAATTATGAACAAGATAGATGAAGTTGAAAGTCCTCTAAAGCGAATATCCATCGTAGGTGTTATTGAATGATTTTTGAATTAGGTATCCCTGATTGGATAGCAACATTATACTCAAAATTTTATCTTCATAATTATATAATACGTCAATTTACAGGTAATATATATAAAAGAATTAGTTTCTACCATGGACTCCCAACAGCATCCCAGAACATCATTTCAAACAAAAAACTTTAACCTCTTTGGATTTTATAATTCCTAGGTATAACACAAACAGTTTTTTTTACATTTTACAATTCCTAGATATTATTTTAAGTCATTCTTCTTTAATTTCAATTTGATAGATATATGTGAAATCTATTAATAAGTAGGCGTTTACACGTGGGTCGTGGTTCATGGACAAATAACTTTTTTTCTTGACTCCATCATTGGTACTTACATACCATTTTAAAACTTTTATCGTGGAGTTATAGCCTTATAGGGCAACAAAGCTTGGATTGATACGGATACTCTTCGTTTCGTCACATTATTTCTAACTTATTTTTCTTTGTTCTTGAAAAGCTAGAATAAATAAAAAATATAAATTCAATTATTAATTCAAAATCAAATTCAAAATTATAATTAAATTTTATAAATCCTTTTGTTTTAGTATTTCAAAATAAAGAATGAGAAAATGGGGCCAAATTGGCCAAATTGTTATTCCACAACAGCATATTTAAAAATAATAGTAATAAGAAAGAAGATACAGCACCCTGCGCAGTAGAGGATCAGAATCCCGCTTGGCTATACACGATTTATCTGCGGCTAAAACGCTCTCACATCTGCCTTCGTTACCAAGCAAGGCTCACACGTGTCGGCATTCCCACTCTCTATTTTTCCTATCATATAAGTCACCGCGGCCCGCGTTTAACCACTTCATTTTCACTCCATAAATCAGTAAATCTCCTCAAAATCAATGCTACGATTCTAAATCCTCGATCACTCAAAATTCGTATTTCCAGCTCGTGATTGAGATTTTTGGGGAAAAGGTTGTGAATGATCCGAACATTGAACTGAAGTTTTGTTTGACTGTCATTCCGAGGCGGAGCGCGACCACCATGGGCGGTTCACATAGTCGCGAAGGTCTCGAACTCTCCGATTCGGAATATTCCGAGGAGGAGGAGGAGGAAGAGGAAAGCCAGGAGCACTATTCGGAGAAGCATGACGATGCAGAGGATCGCGCTCCACAGGTGAGTGCCAAAACCCTAGACGAAGTCGATTCGAGGCTGCAGGCTTTAAAGCTGAAATACCCGAGAAATGCGTCTCCTTCGCCTCAGAAACCTAAAGCCGACTTAAGGAACGCCGCCAAGCTTTACCTTCATATCGGCGGCAACACGCCGAAGGCGAAATGGGTGGTTTCGGAGAAGCATAGTTATTATAAATTTGTTAAGAAGTTAAAAATTGACGACGAGGACGATTATGAGGAAGACGAATTGCGCCGTGGAGAAGGATTTTGGGCATTGAAATTTGGGGAGAAGATTGTCGTTAGGGTTTCCACGGATTTGCAGATGAAGTTCTTTGGGGATCAGAGGAGGGTTGATTTCGTGGATAGAGGCGTTTGGGCGTTGAAATTTTTTCTGGATGAGGAGTATAGAGGTTTTGTGACTAAATTTCAGGACTGTTTGTTTGAGAATGTTTATGGATTGAGAGCTACAGAAGAAAACAAATTGAAAATTTATGGGAAGGAATTTATTGGTTGGGTGAAGCCGGAGGAGTCCGATGATACAATGTGGAGGGTACAGATGACGGTGAGTGGAAGACTCGGATAAGAGACCGGTGGATTTCGCGAGAGAGAGAGCCAGGATTTGTTGGAGGAATTCGAGGAGGCAGCAACGGGTGGCGGATTCAGAGCTTGGCTTTGGGGCATTGGATAACAGTTTCTTGGTTAGTGATTCAGGAGTTCAGGTTGTCAAGAACTTTAGCCATGGGATTCATGGGAAGGGAGTTTATGTCAAGTTTGATGACAAGAAGGTGGGATCTAGTTCTGCGAACTCGGGAACCCCAAAGAAGGGGCTTTTGATGAGGGGTGAGACGAATATGATGCTGATGAGTCCATTGAAGGAAGGAAATCACCTACCACTGGGCTTCACCAGCTGGATATTGAGACTGGGAAGATTGTTACAGAGTGGAAGTTTGCAAAGGATGGGGTTGATATCACTATGAAAGATATCACTAGTGATTCAAAGGGGTCACAATTGGACCCTTCTGAGTCGACTTTCTTGGGTCTGGATAATAACAATTTGTGTCAGTGGGATATGCGCGATAGGAAGGGAATGGTTCAGAAGATAGCAGATTCCAATCCGCCCGTATTGCATTGGACCCAAGGTCACATGTTCTCGAGGGGAACGAATTTTCAATGCTTTGCGACTGCTGGTGATGGTTCCATTGTTGTTGGGTCGCTTGATGGGAAGATTAGGCTGTACTCGAGGACTTCTATGAGGCAGGCGAAACTGCATTCCCGGCCTTGGCTCGCCTATAACATCGGTTGATGTTACGTATGATGGGAAGTGGGTGTTGGGCACCACGGACACGTATTTGATTTTGATATGCACTCTGTTCACGGATAAGGATGGGAAGACGAAAACTGGTTTTTCTGGTCGGATGGGGAATAAGATTCCGGCTCCGAGGTTGCTGAAGCTCACTCCTGTTGATGCACATCTGGCTGGAGCTGGTAATAAGTTCCACGCTGGTCATTTCTCTTGGGTAAGTGACTTGCAGATATAATGCTTTTTGACTCCCCTGTTCTATTCTAATGTAGTGTTTTAAAACCTTTGCCTGGAAATGTACTTTTGTATGATTCATACATGCTTGAGTGTGTGCATTATGTGCTTGGAAATGGGCATCGCCTATCAATCCTTTTATATTCGATTTTTTGCTTATTTTATTCATGTGCTGTTTTTTTCCCTGTAATCCTTCTCTTATCATGTTCAGAGTCTTGCAGCTGGTTGATCTTTTCTACTTGAATCCTCTTTATAACTAGTTGTTTGCTTGTATGATGCATATTGATATTGCACGAGATGCCCTCTTCGACATACGTTTTTTAAATGCAAGTGCGTGGTATCTAGATAGACTTCATGCAAACTACTTAACTATGCGGCAGGAAATCTCGCTTCTGAGGGAAACCATTTGTCAAATTCTATAATAAGCATGTGGATTCTTGGTTTAGGGTTTTAATAGTGAAACGAGAGATAATCAAACTATATCAACCACTTAGTATACAAGAGTGTGTGTCCGTGTTGTGTTCCTTTAGAGATTCGGTCTGGCAATCATTGTTTGCATTTAGCCTAGCTTGTCTCATCTATTACCTTCATCTTTTCGATGGAATTTAAATAAGTTATAATCAAATATTTGGCTTTATCCTATTATGTGATCAATTGCAATCTTGGCGTAGTGAGTTTTGGGTTTGATTATGTCCTTTGAATCTGATTCGTGTTTGTTGAATTTGTCAGGTTACCGAGAGTGGTAAACAAGAGAAGCACCTGGTTGCTACGGTGGGCAAGTTCAGCGATATGGAACTTTCAGCAGGTGAAGAACAGCGCACATGCCTGCTATGAGAAGCAGCAAGGGCTGAAGAGCTGCTACTGTTACAAGATAGTATTGAAGGATGAATCCATAATCGAGAGCCGGTTCATGCATGACAAATTTGCATTGGGCAGTTCCCTGAAGCTCCGCTGGTTGTGGCGACTCGATGAAAGTTACTTCCTTCAGCATGTCTGGCAAACGATGACCTTGCTACTTGTTTTATTTGCCTCCTCCATCTCATCTAGTATGTTTTCGTGTGTAGATGGAGATGGACTCTTTTCCTTTTCATTGTTGGTATTTAGAGTTTTTCTTGTTTAGGGATTGATTTGATTCTTCAACATCTGTTTCTCTCACTTCTCACCTTTGTATTTCCTAACAATCAAAATTCGAATATTAGGAAAAGTTTGATTTGTGTGTTGAGCTACATTATTATAAAACATCTTGTTCTGTTCTTGGCTCTCATTTGAAAACGAACATGTACCCAAACAAGAACTTGAAAACTAATCAAGTATGAAATACATTTGCAATACATGAGTAAAGCCGCACAATATCGATTTATCTTGAGGCCTCGTTTGTACGTAACCTCAACAAATTCAGTAACTTCCACAGGTCACGGGTACGTAACCTCAACAAATTTAGTAACTTCCACAGCGTCACGGGCCACACTAAATTGAGTTACGGGATCTTTTCAACTTCTTTGAACAAGTAGGTAAAAATCTATTATAGACAATTATTACCAGTAAAGTAACATAGATAGTACTAATAAAAATGTGAAAATTAAGAACTAAACTATTATAAATTTATAGACAATTATTACCAGTAAAGAAACACAGATGGTATTAATAAAAATGTGAAAAATAAGAACTACAGTGGGAAATTTGGAACTTACGCTACAACAAAATTTGCTTTTAAGGACATCAAAACATGTCATTAATAACCATCTATAACAACATATGATCTATCTCTACGTTGATTTTTAGTGTCGTTTAAGCAAGTGTAGCAACAGCTCTTCTCGGTATAAAGACACTGAGAAGTGCCGCTTTAGGTATTATTTGAAATTCGAAAATCTAAGTTATTGTGACATCTAAAAACGCCTTCATAATATAGTTTTTTAGTTCTTTTTTTCTCATAAATGTGTTTTAATAATTATTAATGACACTTTAATAATTTAAAAAATTATTTTTGAATTTTTATAAATTACATTTTAAGCTTTATATTCTATAATTTTTAATTTCAATTTCTACTTTATGAATTGGAACGTAGAGAACAAATACCAAAAGATATCTGATCGAAATAAAATAATATTATTTATTCAAATATAAGAAGAAACTTAATTACAATATCATATAAATAAAAAATGATCAAGATAAAAGAATTAGAAATCTATAGAATCCTATCAGCTCTCAGAATATCACTAATCTAAGAAATTGTACTATAAGATAGCTAAAACTAAAAAGCAAAATGTATAACTATTATGCTACCAAAAGTACTAAAAATTATCGTGTTATTCTTGTATTCTCTAAAATATATTCTCTCAAGTGCATTTTCTTCTATTCTTCCAAAGCTATGAGTATTTTCCCAAGTTATCCAGAAAATGAGATCAGCTGGACAACCTCCAAGTTGATTTCCCAAGCGCCTTTTCTTCTGTTCTTCTATTCTTCCAAAGCTATGAGCATAAAGACAAAACCTCAAGGCAAATAAAAAAATGAGTATAGACAATAACACATACACAAACTCCACTTCTTGTTTCTTTAAGTATAACCCGAGTGGCACTTACAATTAGTGTTCAATACATTGAGCTTTCATTACCAAAAGAAGAAATAAAAAATTACAAAGAACATTTGTCACCGACATGCACATACGACATCAAACAACCAACTATATTAATAGCATCTAACTATCATCGAATCTAATATGAATAGAAAGAGAAATACAATAATTACCGGTGGTGGTGTAGAGAGTGCCGCATGATTGAGATAATTGAGAACCAATCAAAACCTATCATAACCAACTAAACCAAGATCGTGAAATATGTTAGAGAATCGAAAAGAGTGAAACATGGTTACCTCAACTAAACCAAGACCAAGAAGTCCTTTTAGATTCTTTCCACCTACATATAATAGAATCGAAAAAGTTATGTATATAGCTTCGGTGTTGTATGGAACTTATCTTGAGGATGAGCCTGTCTCCATAGAGGAATACAGTTCTTATTGGAGCATTGTTCATTGGATAAGCTCTCACAAAAATCTAACTGTCTAACAATAGTTCAACAATTTATATAACACTGACTTGTGTTCATAATTTTGGTTTGAACTCATGTCTTAGAGCTTCTCATGGCACATATTACATATGAACTTTAATATGCATATCATCTGCAACTAGTAAAATGATAGGATCTAATATTAGAAGTAATTAACTGTAAGAATCGCAGTTGTATAATCTTGAAATTCCAAAATTAGAAACAAGCAGTAGAAGTCTGCCCCCAAAGATAAAGAAGCTTTGGTGTATGTATTTTCCCATTAGTTATAGTGACATGCATATACACCTTTATTGACTTATGTTAGGAGAATTGTATTTGCTGGATAGACTTCAATTCAAACAGTTTCACAAATTGGAACCAATTAATGGTCTGATTCTACAATAGAAACCTGCTGGTGATTACATATATATTATAACACAACTAATTAAGGATACAAAAATGCTTGAGTTTGTCATAACTCATCCCTAAACATTTAAGAAACTAATTTAAAATAGCTACCACATGATAATTGAACTCTAATTGTTCGTCGTTAGTTAAAGTAACTAGTTATCTTCTTTATTTTACCAGAATCTAGGTAGAATAGTACAAAACATGAGGTTAATCAGAGAGATTAAATTAAAAAAAAGCAAGATAGTCATGCCTTATGTCTTCTACCCTGAATGCCTTGTCACATTACAAAATCTATCAGAAAGCTTTATAACTAAATACTATACCAAGATGCAGGCTCTCTTAGCATGATCATGAAATGAGAAACTCACAACCTCTAAAGCCATAAGAATATATTTAATAGTAAGATATCTATAGAACAGTGAATATAAGAAATTAATTGAGGTTATATGCAAGAATAATAGGTTACATATATCTTTTAAGTTGATGTAACTAATTGTATTGTTTCTAGTCACTAACGGCTGCAAAAAATAATAAAGAACATTAGATAATTGACTAAACTTTATAGCATTAGATAAGTGAGATTGATTACTGCATTGTAAAAAGTTGCTAAGAATTCTAAGTAAGTGACACATCATATTAGGTGTGTTTCGATAGTTGAGCATAAAAAATCAATGGCAACTAATTGAGGCGATTTATTTTAACAAGCAGTAATCAACAAAGAATCCAAGACAAGACCAAGCCATTGCTGGTTAATACATTGGCAATTCTCATGAAGCTTTAGAAGATTCAAGATAATTTTCGATTCTTCTCCGTCCTTCCGGTTCGCCATTTCAACACCAAAAGAATAAACCTCAAAACTTTTTCCCCAAATCATTCTCATCGCACCAAAGCAATTAAACGATCGACACAAACCATAAACCACAAAAATCGATAACTAAACGCGAAACTTCAAACCCGACGCAACCAGATCCGTGAATCAAACTTCAAACTCGACACCAATTCCCATTACCTACTCAATCGAAATCAAATTGGAGAAAAATAAAGAAGGAAGAAATTGGAGTGGGTGATTAATCCCTTTTGTTTTTTTTTTTGGCACATCGGTTTTCTAAACGTGGTAAATTACTACCTTTAATTTATATCATCTTAATTTTCTTCATTAGATTTCTAAAAAATCTTTGTAAGTATAAAACTTTGTTTAATTTTGGTGGAAAGTTACCGCCAATGTAAAAGAGCTTTTTTCCTATGTTTTGGGTGGAGGCATTTCATGGTGTCGTCATTGAAGTGATATAACGTCAGGTTCCTTTTAGTGTCGTAATATTATTAAAAGATTTTGTTATAAATAAGATTGAAAATTTTGGTGTCACAATAGAGATGCTATCCTGACATATACATTGTAGTGCCGTTAAAGTGGTGTATTAATAGGCCTTTTTTGTTGTAGTTACATAAAATCTGGTTCTAGCCTTCCAGGGAGTAGTGATGTTCACAGCTATAGGGAATATCACAACTTGGATACTATCTATTTTCTTCCAGTAGAAACATGAACTACTAGAGCTACGGATCGACATAATCAGAAACTACAGGATCACATATCGGTTAGCTCAGAACTTTTATGCCAAAAATTAATAGTATCTATACTATTCTAACAAACATAATCATTTATTTTAAGGTTAATTATCGTTGAATTTTGATACAATTCTGGTTTATTACACGAACTTTGAAATTTGAATGATAATACACGAAATTTCGATTTTTCTAACTTTTCCACGTGTTGCAATTCAGCCAATCGACAATACACGAAATTTCAATTTTTCTACTTTTTCCCAAATGTTGCAATTCAACCAAATCGAAGCTGAGTTGAACATCAATTATGCTGACGTGTAAAAATTGAAAGCCGAGCTGAACATGGGGGAGTTGACGATATCTGAATATTTAGGTAGCTTCTCCATTCTCATCTCACTCCAAAACCCTAACTTTCCCATCCTAAATAATTGAACCTTCTCCATTCTCTCTTTCCTTCTTTCTTCACAGTCTGACTTCCGTTTGTTGCTTGAATTTCCAGGCCTCGTTGAAAATGGTTTTTGGTTGTCATCAAATTCTTAGATTCTGTACAGAGAAATCCACCAAAAGGAGGCGCAGCAGCAGTTTTGGAGCTCCGCAACCGATTCGATCTGGGTCAAACCAAATGGGCTCGGATTCGATCGGAACAAAAATGATTGGAGAAAACGAACCTTCATCTATGGAGATGGAACCCATTACAGCTGATAGCGAGCACGTTGATCGGATTTTGGAGACTGCTAAATAGCTGTCGCAGCCCGTTCTTGTTGACTGCTCTGTGTGTGTGTGTGTGTGTTCTGATTGCATTGGAAATCTTGGGAGGTGGAGCTTGAGGTGGTCGTAAGTTTTCAGCTGCCAGAGGGATGCGATGCAGTTAGATCTCTCGATCACCAGCGACGGCACACCGTGCTCCTTGAGGTACGCAGCTGCGGCCAGGACGGCCCGCCCCCACAATCACAGGGCCTGGGACCACACGCGGCCTCGTTGAGGACTTGTAGTAAGTTTGAGGTGGAGCTTGAGGTGGTCGTAAGTTTTCAGCTGCCAGAGGGATGCGATGCAGTTAGATCTCTCGATCACCAGCGACGGCACACCGTGCTCCTTGAGGTACGCAGCTGCGGCCAGGACGGCCCGCCCCCCACAATCACAGGGCCCGGGACCACACGCGGCCTCGTTGAGGACTTGTAGTAGGGGTCATGTGTGGCCTTCCCCTCCATCTCTCTTAGATAATCACTATCCATAATTGATAGGATTGATAAAATTAATCAATCAATAACTACTGCTGCTGCTCTGTTTCTACGACAATTGTTGAGAGAGATTGAGATTATGTGAGAAAGAAAGTATTGCAGAAGAACATGGTGGCGTTGTTCGACGAAGAGACAATGGTATCAACTCCTACATGTTCAACTCGACTTTCAATTTTTACATGTCAACAGTATTGATATCCAACTCAACTTGATTTGGTTGTATTGGAAAAGTGAGAAAGTAGAAAATTAAAAGTTCGTATTATCATTCAAAATTCAAAATTCATGTGATAAACCAAAATTAAATCAAGTTCATAATTTTAGCGGTAATTAATTCTTTATTTTATGCCAAAATTAAATTAAAAAAATCGTTCCAAACTTTTATGCCAAAAGTAATATCTATTTTATTCTAAAAGAGCAAATTATATATTTTATGCCAAAAAGTTAAAATTGCGCCAGGTACTATCCACTGAGCTACAGGCGCTTCTTGTCTATGGTAATAAAACATATATTATAACATTTACTGCCTATCCTATTTTACTATTAGCTGACGCACACTCTTCATATTTACTTGAAATAAAATTGAACAAACATTGATAATAGCTTAGATAAATGCTGAAATATGAAATGACACACTACACGCATTTCCACAATAATAAACTGATTATTCGTTCATTTTAATTACTTCTATACGATCCAACACCAAAACTTCCCAAAAATTTAAGGGGATAAAAATGGGACTTAGTCAATTATCTATCAATCTATCTTCAAGCATAGCCCCTCATGCACATCTCCCCTAAATCCATGTCCAACATCCCCATTCCAAATTCCACCAATTTTCTCTCTCTAATCCCTCTCTCCCTCGCCGGAAACTTCCTCTATCTCCGCCGCCATGTCCGCCTGCGTCTTCCTCCTATGGCTCGTCAGCATCCCTCTCTCAATCCAAGCAGCCCGACAACCTAGAGGTTCAATTCCTTCTCCAATCTTAAAATCTGTCAAAAATGCATGCATTTCCACATTCACAAATTTGATGAAATTATTGTCTTCACTATTCTATACGTAGATTACCTCGTAAGCTGCGGCGCCACCACCGAGATCAAAGAAGGGGCTCTGAAATACGTTCCAGACAACGACTTCATCTCAACCGGCAACACAACAGCCTTACAAAGCACCGACATCTTGCCTCGGCTGCGAACCCTTCGATTCTTCCCAAACGCCAATGCCAAAAAGCATTGCTACAGCTTCCCGGTGATCAGAGGCGCCAGGTATCTCGTCAAGACCATATACTTCTACGGGGGGTTCGACGGAGGAAGCACGCCACCGGTGTTCGACCAGATTATCGACGGGACCAAGTGGAGCACCGTCAACACGACGGAGGATTTCGCGGGTGGGGGTTCATCGTTTTATGAGGTTGTTGTCGCCGCCCAGAACAAAGTTCTGAGCGTCTGTCTTGCTAGGAACCAACAGACGGCTGATGGTTCCAACCCTTTTATCTCGTCTCTCGAGGTGCATTACCTTGAGAGCTCTGTCTACAACTCCACCAACTTTGATAAAGCGATGTTGATGACCGTTGCGAGGAGTAGGTTTGGCTCGCAGGATGATGTCATCATTAGGTACGTTTACTTTCGATGATAGATATATAGAATTGAATATTTCAATGATTAATTACATGATAAAACTAGCTCGAAATAAATATAGACATCAATCAAACATCACTAAAACTTCTATTTGGTTTAAACTGTCCGACAATACTTATATTACAATCCAAGTTCATTAATGGTGATAGAGATGTCAATAGATGAGTTTTACCCGGACCAGAACCAATAAATAAGTAATGGTTTTGGTTCTGCCGACCCATTAGATATTAGATCCTGATCGAACCCGGACCATCAAATATGAATCTTAAGCGGTCTGGATCTGAGCGGATCTGGTACTAGAATCGGACCAGAACCGAACAAGAACTAGAACCGAAACCGTTGGTTTTTAATTTAATGTATTATGAGTGATTTTGAATCGATATGGATAAAACTAGCTCATTGACAAGCCTATTTAAACTTAGGTTTGTAAATAGACGGGTTTTACACGGATCAGAACCAATAAATAAGTATTGGGTCTGGTTCTGGAATCAGAACCAGATCCAGATCAGATCGAACCATCAAACTATGGATCTAAACGGTCCGGGTCTAAAGCGGATCTAGAACCGGAACCAGAACCAGAACTATTGCTTTAAAATTTAATGGATTTTGAACGATTCCGGATCGATCCGGATAAAACTCACCCATTAACATCCCTAAATGGTGACATATATTCCCTCCCCACCCCATGTTATATTTAAAATAAATTGTCTCTAAATAAGTGTGCTATTTCAAACATCAATAGTAAAAAATTACAAAACTTTCCATTTCACCTTTATCATTATTACAACATTTTAACTTTTTCAATTTTCTACACATAATTCGGAGTAACATGAGTAAATTTATCCATTTATTTGGTATGTGTATTTTGAAGTCATAGGACATTTATTAGGTAGGGATGGAAATCGGTTGAGATTGAAATCAAACCAAATTTTTGATAACCTGAAATCGAATTACATGATATATTGATAGTCAAAATCGAACCAATCAATTATTTAGGTTAATGGATTAACTAATTCAATAAAAAAAATTAAATTAAGCTCCAACAAGAGTTTGAACACGCAAATTCACATAGAAGAGAAACTTTAGGCTTCTCTCATAACCAACTGAACCATGCTGATAATTTGTACTAAATTAAATTTAATTTAATTTATTGTTTATCGATTACCAGAAAAAAATTTGCAAAAAATTGCTTTGAAGGAGAATCAAATATAGAACCTCTTGCAAGGTGGAAAGCTTTAGACATATTCTCAAACTAACTAAGCTACAATGATAACTTGATAATATAATAATTCTAAAATTTTTATAATAATTTTGGTTATTCCGTATATCCATTCAGTTATCGGTATACCCGATAACCGATAATTATGAAATTATTATACCGAATACCGAACCGAATCCATTAAAATCGATTATTTGATTAACCGATATCGAATCTTCAATTCGATTATATAATTATCCAATTAACCGTATTAAAATTTTCATAATTTGCTCTCTGGCCTTTCTTATATTTGAATTTGGGTATGAGTGATGTGAGATTGGACTAAGAGTGTGTTTGGTTGAACTTATAAATTCTTTAAAACAAATTATGTTCGCAGAAAGTGTTTGACAAAATAAGTTTAAAATAAATTATAATTTGTGAAAATAAATTTCAATAGCTTATAAGCTCCCCTAAAAATAAGTTGGTCAACCTTAACTTATTTTTCCATAAATTTATCAGCAATCATGAATTTACCAAAATAATCTTATTATAGTTATTATTTCACACATACACTATCAACTTCATATCTCGTCAATTTTATCTCTAAATATGATTTTCTTTTCTAACTCACGATTCTTTCTTTAACTTATAAGACCAATTATCCAAACACTTTAACAACTTATAAGACTTGAAACATTACGCCTTATGTTTTCAAACATCTTATGTTCTTGGAATTTATAAGCTCACTAAAATAAGTTTAGCCAAACACTCCCTAACACAAGGCTCCGCAGTTACCCAGACGACATTTTCAACCGTTTTGGGAGCCGTTCAAGGATGATAACCCGTTTGTGACGAGCCATTCGAACGTGACGACGACGGCGTTTTGGAACATCCTGCCGCAGAAGGCGTTTGCGTCAGCGCTCACGACAAGCAGGGGAAAGACTATTACGCTCAACTGGCCGGCGTTTCCATTAGGTAACGGACTCTACTACATCACGCTCTACTTTCAAGACAGCCGCAGCCCCAGCCCTTACAGTTGGAGAGTCTTCGACATCCAAGTCAACGGACAGTTCTTCTTCCAACACATCAATGTCACGGAGAGCGGCCAAGGTGTCGTCGGCACCAATTGGCCTCTCTCTGGACAAGTCGTCATCACATTGTCTCCTGCTCCTAATTCTCCGGTCGGGCCGCTGATCAATGCCGCCGAGATTCTCCAGCTCCTGCCCTTCGGAAACAGGACCCTCTCTAGAGACGGTATGTATTTTTAAAATTTTGAATTCGAGATTTCGGTAAGCCAATGTTCAGGGGCTTGGTTTAGTGATGGGGGCTTTGCACAACTTGTACACAATACTGTTAATTTGACGATATTATTAAAAAAAATGATTGGTGGGGCTGAAGCCCCCCTAAGGGGCTAAGCCCCTGCTTTGATAGATTGAAACAATTTGGAGCTTAATTGATCTTATAATGTTTTAAATACTCAATCTTATGTATTGTTGGATGGAACAGCGGTAGCGATGGAGGAGTTGAAGAAGGAAGTGGTGAATCCGCCGGAAGATTGGGCGGGATCCGTGCTCGCCCGTGGGCACCTGTGGGCGGCGTTTATTGCACGATTGTGGAGCCTTTTCGTGTTGTGTCTTTGTAAGTCGAGAAAATTTGGAGTTTCAATATTCAATGAATACATAGATAATGATTTTGACAAGGTGTGTGGAAATGGATAGGAATGTAACCGGGTATGGATTGAGTGGGAAGCTGTCGCCGAGTATAGCTAGATTGACTGCACTCAGACACATGTACGTTTAATAATAACAATCATGTCTGCTTTTCTTATGATTTTAGACTCCCCCTTTTGATTTGGATTCGATGTGTCTCAGTTGGCTGGGAGACAACAAGTTTTGGGGCGTCATACCTGATTTGAGCCCATTGAAAGCTCTAGAAACTCTGTGAGTTGGTATCAGTTTTTGTGCAAATTAATTATATGTTTGTTTTGTGACAAAATTTGTGGTTGTGATATATAGGCATTTGGAGAACAATCAGTTTGAAGGTCCGGTTCCTACTTGGTTGGGGCAGCTGCCGAATCTTCAACAACTGTACTATTTCTTCTCATCACTTTCTCCTACTTCGTTTTGATTTTATCTTAGTTGAAAACTCTCTCTCTCTCTCTCTCAGCTATCTCCAGAATAACAAGTTCAATAGCAGCGTTCCCGAACCTCTCACTAAAAGAGATGGTCTAAGTGTTCGGTAACTCTCTCTCTCTCTAAATTTCTACATTGCAAAAATCTAAGCGTATCGTCTCATTATTTGATGATCAGACTATCCTAGCAAAATGGAGTCGCAGGAGACATGATGCTGAGGTGAAACAATAGGGAGGGACTCTTTGGAATGGAGATATGTGAATATATATTTTATTGCTCATTTTGTTAATGTGATTGTGTCAAGGATTAACATTCATTTTCTACGTCAATAAATTATCTTACTAATACACTACTTGCTACTAAATCTAAATCTATCATTGCTGTGTAAATCACAGCCTCTGTTTTCTCTACTGGGCTTTATAACTGCTACGTGTCATGAATCATCTTGTTGATTTAAACAAATCTTATTATTAAAGAATATTTTAATTAGAAGATTATATCACAAATTCGTTGTATAAACTTTAATACTTTATCAATCAAAGCACACCCTCCTTCAAAATAAATAAAGAAATAAATCTTTTTTGATGGTATTGTTTATGGGAGAATTTCCATAGAATGTAAGTGTACTACAGTAACCTCTTACATGATACTGCATCACTATAGTGGTTTCTTATTTCCCACATCTTTGGCTATTTCGATGTCACATCAATTAAAACTCACTCCAAATTCTATCTCTTTAATGCGTAGATTTAATGCTGCCATATCCTATCGTGCATACCTACACATGATGTTGAAATATGGCATTTTTAGCATCCCTGTTAATTAGAATTTAGTATATCGATTGGAATCTACGTGTTGCCACCATTATTTGTGGGGTATGCACTGCATGATATTACAACTTTAAATCTACATTATTCAATAATTTCATGTTCTTATCAATTATATAAGGACTGATCTCTACACACACAAAAGAATTACAACATCAAATTTACATTTTTCAATAGTTTCATGTTCTTATCAATTATTTAAGGACCAATCTCTAGACACAAAAAAGACTATAATATCAAATTTACCTTCTTTAATGGTTTCATGTTCTTATCAATTATTTAAAGACTGGTCTTTAGACACAAAAAAAGAAGCTGATATATTTGATGCTACGCTCCTACAATACTTCACCCATCAGGATGATAACATGTTACAAATTGATGAGTCCAATTGATTGAGATCAAGCTTAGTTAAAATTTCAATCGATTAGAGACCGATAATTTATCACATATCAACATTACGAAGGGATGATATATTACAGGTAATTGCCGCTCGTATCCACCTCTCAACACCAAAAAAAGCCTTAGATTCTTATTTTAACTATTGTTGTGCAAAAAATAACTATCCAACATAGTAGATGGTCTAATTAATTTAAAATGGTACATCAGATCAATAATCTCTCCTACGCCTTAGCTCTACCGTCCACTCTCCACACCTCTCTCTCTTAACAAAATCCAGTACTCTCTTTCTCTCTCTCTCCTGTAAATTTTGAGAATATTTTATATGGAATGTTGTCCATAACCCCTAACTCAATTGCGCTCCTTCACAAGCATCCGATTCTCTCATTCCCGCATTTTCTCTCCCATTCCTTCGCTCCCTTCCGCTGCCGAGCGCGCGCTGACAACGGTTTCCCGCGCTCGTGGTTCAATTCCTTCGCGGCTTCGGACGCCGCTGCAGTCGGAATCGGTAATAGTTCACCGGATAACGTAGGCTCTGACGCTGCTGGTGGGAGTAGTAGTGATAGTAAGAACACGAAGGCTAATGCGAAGGAGAGATGGGCGCGAAATCGTGAGAGCTATATGACCGACGACGATGACGCGCTGCCGCTCCCCATGACTCATCCCAATTCTTCCCCCGTGTCACCGGAGGAAATCGATAAGAGGCTCAATTGCGATCCTGTGATCAATGACGGAGCCACATAGGGGCCTGGGGGGCCCATGGGCCCCCCAACTATTTTGTAAAAACATAGTATATATTTGATAGTTAATGATATGTTTAAAAGTTTCTTATAGACCAGTTGGTTGGGCTTGTAATTCTCACTTCATCAACACAGGTTCGAATCTCCTCTCTCTCTCTTCTACTGTTTTATTTCTTTCCTCTTTCTTTTTCTTTTTTTCTTAATTTGTCATTCTCTCTCTCTCTTCCGTTTTTTTCTTTTCTTTTCTTTTTCTTGTAATTTGTCCTTTCTTTTCTTTTCTTCTTTTTTCTGTAATTTGTTGATTCTTTCTCTTCTTCTTTTTTTCACTATAATTTGTTGTTTCTCTCTACTTTGTGCTTTTTCCTGTAATTTATTTTATCTTAATAAAATAAAATATATATGCAAATAATAATACTTTATATGTGAATTAATATGATTAATTCAATTTTTTCAAAAGATTATGATAAAATTATTATAACAACAATCAACTGAATACATCTAAATCATTTGATTTTTATTATAAGCCCCTAAAAATATTGTTGATGATAGAACAATTAAAATATAGACTAATTGAATATATAAGGATTATTTTAGAAATATAAATGTTGATCATATTTTTATTATCACAAGTCAAGTATACAACTTCTGTTTGGGATCGACTTTCAGAGTAATAAATGTTTGTGATTCCGCCTTAAGGAAAAAGATGTTGTGTTAATAGATACCAAGAAAAAATTTCTATTTTTTCTCAAATATTTTTGGGCCCCCAACTTCAAATTTCTGCCTCCGTCACGGCCTGTGATAGAGGTATTTTTGTTAAACCTCAATGTTAACTGTCAATTTGGCCGAGTTGAATTTCCTGACATCTACAGTGTTAAATAAATGCAAAACAAAAGAAATGAGGCTTCTCATAGATCAATAATGGGGATTTCTACTCCAACATTTGCACTCGCTGCTTCCAAATGATTATGATTTGTTAGAATTAGCATAAGAGAAACTCTAAATTTAGATTTACTTTTGTTATTTTGATCGCTTTCAACTTTCATGCTACTTTATGTGGCGGCGAGCAGTTTACTTTGTATATTAAGATTTTCAGTTTCTGATGTCTTGGCAACGAAAGTTGCCTTATTAATATTTCAGTTATTTTAATATAAAGTTTAAACCGATCACACTATTCGTCGTAAACTTGTGCTGTGCTTGCTAGATTGTGTTACATGTATTGTGGAATTACAGGATTGCAAGCCAATGATGTACGAATGGACTGGAAAGTGTCGTAGTTGCCAAGGATCTGGTTTAATCAGCTACTATAACAAAAGAGGAAAAGAAACTATCTGTAAATGTATACCTTGCCTTGGGATCGGTACTATTCCCTTTTGTCTGCTCTGCACTCTTCCTTTTTGCTTCTCAATTACCCCCTCCTCCTCCCCTCCCCCTCCTCCAAGTTGGATTTTTGTTCTTCTACTTGGGATTGGAGTTTCATGATTCCGTACCAAATTTGGATTATGAGAGAATGAGGTCGCATATAATCAATTTTTAGAGGAAAATGTGAAGCACTAGGTCTCCATACCTTTGCTTACAGTGACCAGAAATTGGTTAGCAGTTATACAGACTGCTTATCAGAATTCTGGTCTATACACTTTTGTACTCCATTTCCTTGCACTTGCATAGAAACACAATAAAGGATTAACAAATGCCAAAAGGCTCTTTTGGAAAGAAAAGTAAACAAAAGGCTTGTTTATTTAGCTACACAGTGCAAAAGTTCTTAGAACACAAGGTCTTGATTTATTAGCTCTGCATAATTCTGAATGGAGTAAGGTGGGGAATACTTGAAGGTAAAACTAATTAGTACATTGTCCTGTTTCGATTTGTTTTCATGGATTATTAATTTCGTGGAAGTTTTTAACTGAGAAAAACCTACCTATCCAAAAAAAATATCATTTTTCTCTTGCAATGAAAATAGTTTTTTACAATGAAATTTCTCTTTTCATTGGTTATCTGTTTATTGTTCCTTGTCAGTTGTATACGAAGGTTTATCTGTAAGAGAAAAAGAGAAAATGCATACATTATTGGTTATTTTTTGGGGTGGGGGACTTTAATGTGTAGGGCTGAGAATTTGGGACCGACTGGAAATTCCGACCCGAGTCCCGACGGATTCGGACCCCGAGTCCCGAAATTTACGGTTCGGGACCGGACAGGACCGGAAATTTATATGTTCGGTATCGAGTCCCGAGTCCCGCTCGGAAATCCCGAGTCCCGATTATATATGTTTTGAATTAAATCAATACTTTGTTTCTTCAATTCTCCCACTCATAAATTCGGGTATTTTGAGTTTTTCTAAATTTCGGATTTATGGGGTAATTTCGGGACATTCGGGACATTTAAATTGGACCGGATCGGACGGACTAAAAATTGAACATTTTCGGACCGAGTCCCAAGTCCCGACCGGACCGGGACCGGACACAAAAATGCAAATTTTCGGGACTTGGGACTGGGACTGGACGGGTACCCGTCCCGTCCCGATTCTCATCCCTAATTAATGTGTAATTCCGCTTAAATTACTCCTCTATGCTATGATGGCCATATCCTATATTATATCCATTCCGCTGACAATTTTCATAGAACACATGTTACATCACTTCCGAGATTGGGAATTCATATCATGCATTGCTTGTATAATTTCGCTCAGATCTTTTACCAGTAACATCTTGATTTCAAATTATGCAGAAATTCTTTACATTTTCCATCTGCATTTTTCATGCATGCTGTTATGATACTATCAAATTTAAGCTTGTTAAGAATTAAAAAGCTTCCACAAAATAGAATATAAATGAGAAAGACAGACCACAATGCAAAGATACTACGTCGCTTAATTGATGATATTGAATGTTTAGTGTGGCTATTTGCTTTAGCTGCTATCTTGTTGATTGTAACGTGCACTGGTTTTCCATCAACTTTTTATATACGGAGTATCTCTTTTAGCTTGTTAAAAGGATCAGAAACCTGAACCTTTTTTATTCATCGTAGTAGGATATGTGCAGAAGATAACAGCACGGGATGATATTGATGTGATGGAGGACTTGGATAATGGAAGGCCATCTTGATCGATATGCACCACATACATCACTTTTTGCCTAACTCCAGAGTTTCCTTCCAGAGATTGAATCTTAATGATGCAACATTCTTGCAGTTTTTTCAATCATTATAGGTCATTGTATCCACCTATTTTCACAACTTTTTGAAAAGTCAGAGAATATGTAGAAGGATAAACTTGCAAGAAATGGGATGTTGTAGGAAGATGGAATTATGTAAAAACATATATAGCCACCACCGAATAAGAATCTAGTCTCCTCTTTTAATAATCTTTCATTTTCTGTGTCCTTTCTTGTACGATACTCTATTCCTTGACATAAGAATCTTGATTGTGTGATTTCTAAATAGTCCATGAATAAAGTTATTCTATGTTATCATTCAAGCATCGGAATAACTCCAACCATATCCTACTTAGATCTTCTTGAACTGTATTTATGTATGTATATATATATATATATATATATATATATATAGACTCTTGAAATTTCTCATATCTCATCCCTATTTCAACTCTTACTCGACCTGAACGTGCAAGTAAAAAGATGTCGAGTTTCAGTTTCCTCGACCTGCAGTACAATCTCTCGAAGAGGAAGTTCTTGAAGAAACCTTCGAGGATGTTCTCTCGAGACCGACAGACCTCCGGCCTAGTGCCCATGTACATGCCGACTATAGACGAGCTGAAGCAAGTGTTTGACAAATTTGACTCCAACAGAGACGGGAAAATATCGCCTGAGGAGTACCAGGCTATACTGAAGGCCTTGGGGAAGAGGAATCTGGTGAGGAAGGAAGTACAGAAGATATTTGAGATCGCGGATTTGGATGGCGACGGTTTCATCGACTTCAACGAGTTTGTGGAGATGCAGAAGAGGGAAGGCGGGGTGAAGACGGTGGATCTGCACCGCGCCTTCCAGGCCTTCGACAAGGATAACGACGGGAAGATCACAGTGGAGGAGGTGTACGAGCTGCTGCGGAGGCTCGGGGAGAGATGCAGCATGCAAGATTGCCAGAAGATGGTGCGAGCTGTGGATGCGAATGGTGATGGTGTGATTGACTCGGATGAGTTCATCACCATGATGACTCGCACCATGATTACGTACTAGATATGATTTACTTGTGTTTGGTGTGTGTGCGTGTTAGATATGATTTCGAGCATTTGTGTTTTATTTCATCGTGCTAGACCAAATTCATGTGTAGTGAACCGACTCAAGTATTAATTAGCAAAATACCCATCTGTGTAATTATGCTTGTATTTTGTGCTTGCTATGAATCCAAACTTTTTAATTATGTATCGACATTTAATGTCACATGGACGTTTAACGAGCTGCGCTCCCAAAATTTAGAGCTTTTCCTGTCCAATATTAGTATTGTAAATTACCATATAAAAATTATTTTAACTAGAATTAAAGTATAGTTTGTGTTTGAATTTTGAACTCTTTTTCAAAATTCCCTGAACTTTTGTTTGTTAAACCTCGAACTTTTAGAAAAATTCAATTTTGGCATGCAACCGAGAATCTAAGCATCTAAAAGCTGAATTAATTTACCAGATTCTTGCTTGACATGTACAATAAATGATGGTATTTTGATGTGAGGTAGAAATATCTTTTAACACTTCATTTATTATGGGTATTGATAAATTTTATGTATGTACATAATGAGAGTTTTTTTGGTCATTTTTCAATAAATTGAAATTGTAGTAATTAATTCATTTATTTGAATTTGTAATTTACATATTTAACCTCATCGTTAATTTAGGAATAAATATATTCAAATCCCTTAATTTTAGGAAATGTGATATATTTAAATGTTTTAATTTTTCAGAAATATAATATATATACGAATAGGAATAAGGCTTAACAAGATTCGAATCCAAGACCTATATTCCAGAATCATGATACTTTGTCACTTTGTCCAACAATGACAACTACATTATTATATTGAAAAACATTACTTTTATACATTTCGTGTATATTTGCTCTTATGTTTAATTATTTTGATCTTAAATGAATATTCAATTAATCAACAAAGTTGATATGAAGCTCAATGATATTATTAAATAATCGACGAATCGAAATAAGTACAGGCTTAACAACTTTTTTAGTTGAAATATCTGAAGATAAATATGATTATAATGAAAACATGATAAAGCTTCATCAATATGGTTATTGTATAAACACTATTACCATAATTATAGATATTCATTCAATTTGTACATATTATTATTATTATTATTATTATTATTATTATTATTATTATTATTATTATTATTATTATTATTATTATTATTATTATGGATTAAGGATTTAAAGGTTTAGGGTTTAAAAGTTTAGGTTTTAGGCTTTATGAGTTTAAGGGTATAAGAGTAAGGATTTAAGATTTTTCGTATACGATGCATTTGCACGATCATAGTGATCTCTTTCAATTTTCTTTATTATAATTTTAATTTTTCTAATTTCTTCAAACATTTTAAATGAATTAATAATCATTAATTTAAACTAGTGATCAAGACCACTCAAATCGATCTTAGATATAATAATCGAACAATGTGATCAACGTGTAACACTATTTGCACTATTATAGTGATACACTACACAATTCTTAGTATTAATTTAGATTAACCGTCAATAAATTATGATTTTATAGTTGAGTGTCGTGCGTTCAACACCTGGTGTCGGCTATCTTATGTTGTATGCCCCTTGCCTATGGAAGGTGTCATGTACCCCTTGTCGGGTGTCGTGCGCCTGATGCATATATTATATATTTCTAATTTTTTAAATTTAATTATTTTAATAGATTTGAATAGAAATAAATTGAAGGATTTAGGGATGAAGGATTTAGGGTTTTTGGGTATAAGGGGGTTAAGGGTTTAGGGTATAGGGTCTAGTGGTCTAATTTAATTTTTTTTATAATTCTTTCATTACTTTAAAAATATATTTTTAATTATTATTTTAAACTACCGATTAACGTGTGACATGATTCTCACAATTATTACACTAAAATCTCTTAATTTTATTCTATGTAACTGCTTTTATGAAATAATCAAATAAGGTTATGAACGTTTGACACTATTCTCACAATTGTAGTGGTTTCTATAAATTTTCGAATTTTTACTATCATATCATAATCTTATACTCCCTCCGTCCACCAAAAACGTGCATCGATTTTGGTGGCACGGGTTTTAAGAAAACTATAATGAGTGTAAAGTAAATGTGTATAAAAAAGTGTGTCATTGGGATAATAAATGAATATATTAATGGATTGTGAGTGTAAAATGATGGGCCATGAGTGTTTTTTTGTAAATAAGTGGATAAGTTGAGGGTAAAAATATAAAGTTGATGTTTCTAAAAAAGGAAAGTGCACATTTTTGGTGGACGGACCGAAAATGAATTAAATGCACGTTTATAGTGGACGGAGGGAGTAATTTTTATACTATAGCATACTATTATTCAAAATAATTGAACTGCATGACATTATTCTCACTATTATATTGATTCATTACATAATTATTAATTTTAGTTTATTTCAATTGTCATTAATTTATAGTTGAGTGTCGTGAGTTGGACACTTAGTGCCGAACCGCCTTTCCAAAGTACGGATTAGACGGATCGATACTAACCAAGGTGGATTAAGAACATAATGACCAACAACCTTTCAAAACTTCAAACTTTATAGATAAACACACAACGATTTCATACAAACTAGACCAATGCACTATTAACAAAAGGATTCAACCGATCCGAGGTAACATAAGTAATATCCAAAATATAATAAAGTGTTTTTAACAATGAAAGCATGTGAATGCATATATGACGATATACATCCAAGGTGAACTATTAGCGACAAAAACTCCGACTGCTCAACACTTGTCCATCCCATCAGCAGCTCAACCTGCACATTTAAAAACAAACATGCAGGGCTAAGTACAAGATTGCACTTAGTGGACTCATGCCAAAATAATTTCATTTAATTACACTGCCCATAAGTATAACACGAGGATTTTAGTTGAAATAACTCGTGAATACCAAAATACTTTATCATTTCTCAAAAGATTCGCCTGCGCAGGCATTTTCTGTTACGTATGATCCGTATCATTCACATAATTATTCATAACTGATCTCATAAACTGATCTCACGTCTGTAGAAGTAGGCCTCCTTCTACCGACGCCGTGATCGGCCGAAGATGTTGCTAACGGCCCCAATCACATAGTCGTGATTCTCGATCCGACTAGATCCACGACCGCCGATGATGTTGCTAACGGCTCACAAATACAAAACTGGTGTACACGTTAATCTTAGCCGTGAATTCGTGATCCGACTAAGATCCGATATCGATTTAAAATTGGGAGCGACCCAATAACCGATTCACATACATCGCCGCTCGCCCAACAACATGATAGATCCATACGTTAAAACATAAATATTTTGGGCATGTAATCAATAACAGCTCATAATCATTTCTCAACCGAAAGCTTGTAAATAAATACTTTTCAAGAAAGCATCGTAAATAAAAGGGTTTTCGAGTAAAGCCCACCTCGCATACGTAGGTCTTTATACTATGGTCTTTTCCTACGCCAATGTCCCGCCCACGTATCACCTTTACGTAAGAATCATTTTAGTACGCCGGTCACGCTCGATAGAGACGAACATAGTCTATAACGCTCACGATCAAATAAGGCTAACGTCGGACTTAATTTGACGCTTCCTAATCGATTGATGTCGATTATGAAATTTCTCAACATATAAGAGATATTCTACCTTTTAGATATAATGACGCTTTTAATGTACTTACGTAACGTAAGTAGCATTGTTACTAAACGCACTACGCCACATTGATCACGATTATCGATTATGCGTCTGCTGACCTTGGTCAACGATTTTGGTCAACTATTTTGACCAAGTCAACCAAAAGTCAACAATTTTGACTTTGGTCAACGAAAAGTCAACATTTTGACTTTTTCAACTATTTATGAAATTTTATCATTTTATGTGCAATTTTGTTCCAAAATTCCTATAAAATCATACTATGTCTAAAACTTTATTTTAGATCATAATATGTAATTATACTTGATAAAATAAATTTATAACATTAATGCACATAATATAAAGTTTTCGGTACTATTAATTAAATAGCTTAGATTTGTGCAAAATTTTATAAATTCACATGTCACACTAATTTATCATGTGATTAATAATATGTACTTACCTTAGTCAAATAAAATTTATACACCATGGTCTTATAACATATAGTTTTCGGTTTCTATAATAAACCCATCAAATGATTTTTAAAATTCCAATAAATTCATATATCAATTAATCATCCTCAATTATGCTTACTACAACATAATTGTTATTTATTATGACTTATTGAATAAAATTTACCTAAGTCACTTTCTAAATTTTCGACTTAGGTCAAAATATTATTTATAAATTTCAATAAATTCTCACAACCATATATTATGAATCTACACACTTGATATGCTATTATAACACTTAAACATGAATTATATCACAACACTTTATCATATATATATATTTTCGGTATTATCAAATTATAGGCTATAGTTTTCCAAAAATTCTACATAAATTCATATAAGCATAATTAATACCCTAGATCATGATTTCATACTCAAAACAACAATTAAAAATCAAAATCATCAACATATATAACCCCTAAGTTTTCGGTCAAATGAATAAATTTAATACTATGCTTAATTTCATGATATAATTAATATACATGCTTCACAACATCATATAAACATAATATCTAAACATATTAACACATGATTCAAAATTTTCGAAAATCATATATATAAACTAAGATCATAACATAAATTCTAACGGACGAAAATCGAAAATTCTAGTATGTATACGAAGCTCGTAAAATTTCTAACCTTTTAATCGGTTTCGATTTTGATCGGCAACGTTTATTTGCTAAGGATTTGGGATTGGAATTTGATGAACACTCTAAATTTTCTCTCTATATTTTCGGTACCAAGGGTTCAAAATGGAGAATGGAGAGCTTATGTTATATTTATAGATTAGCAAGTTGTAGTGAAATTATTACATGAAAATATCAACTATACACTTGCACAATTTTTCAACAAAATTCGCACCTCCTCTTAGGTAATGGACAAAATTTTTAATCTTATCATATACAACTCATCATTAAGTCATCTTATCCCTAATTAAATACATTGTATCTTAATTTAATTAATTTATCACATAGTAGGCTACAAGGTGTGTGTGTCGCCATTTTTAATCAATTAGTACTTAGGATTGATTTTATTTGTTTTATTACTATATTATATATTTTATTATATTATATAATAATTTAATTAATAGTTTATATCATACTTATCATGTAATAAAAGAATTTATCACATTGTATACTATATATGTTATTCACGGCAATGCTTAGTGTATTAGGGTTAAATTTTATTTTTTTCCTATTATATATTATATTATTATCCTTTTATAAAGTAGTATTTGAAAAGTCAAATATTTCAACTCTCACAAGTGGCATTAATATATAGTGTGAAATTAAGAAATTTTCAACCTAAATTTCAAAATTTTCGGCTCCCTCAATTAATGAGCATGGATGATTTGTTTTATTAGCTAATTAATACTACTTTACACCTAATACAAGATAGGATACAACTCATTACTCTCATTAATTGTTGGATGATATTTAATACATAAAATCATACTAAAATCCTAAGAATTTTCGCCACTTTCATGCAAGTGTGCTCTCACACTTGTGCAACTTGTATTACACCTCATTTAGTCCTTAATGACATCATAATAATATAATAATTATCATATATCATTAATTAGATAAGAATTAAATATTAAATCATACTTAAGAACTCATATTTTCGAAAATTACTAAGGTAATTCAAATATTTTATTTTCTTGTATAAAATAGCTACTACACATTTATATGACATATTATATGCCTTAGATAATAAATTTAATCATAGAAAAGTATTTAAAATAATTTAGGTCTTAAAAACCCTAATTTAAATACTTAGGGTTTTCGAAACCCATAAAATAAGGTACATTGCATTCTTAAATTTTCTAGCATTATTTTATGATAAATAATGCCCTTATATAATAATATAATTATAGGAATTTGAATTTTATAATTCCGAGATCATATGCTAAAGTTATCGCATTATCTCTAAACGTAGACGTTTGAAACGTCTCTAAATTCTCATAGCTTAATTATCTCCAAAATGTTCAAAATAAAGTTTGTTACAACTTTATTTATTCCTATAATAATAGGAATTTCAAATTGCTTAACCGCTAATAATATCAGAAGACGAAACGTCGAATTCATTCAACGTTGAAAATTACGCTCAAGGAATATTGAAAATTATATTCCTTAATTCACTAAGGCTCAGTGAATCTCATACAGAAATTATCCAATTATGCTTGGTCAAAGTCAAGAGTCGACTAATTAAGATTTTAATTATTGAATTAATAATACTAATTACGAATTTATTATCGTAATTCAAGTACTAAAATTACGGATATTACATTCTACCCCTTAAAAAAATTTCGTCTCGAAATTTGCATACCTCAAAAGAGTTCGGGTATCGCTTTTCATGGCGCCCCGAGTTCCCACGTAGCTTCTTCCCGTCCGTGGTGCCCATAGACTTTCACTATCGAATTGATTTATTTCAACTGCTGAACCTTATGGTCCAAAATAGCCACGTGTTCCTCTTCGTAGCTCATATCGTGATTTAAGACCACGCCATCATGATGTATTACGTGTTTTGGGTCATACACGATTTCCTCAATCGAGACACGTGAAACACATTATGAACATTACCCAAATTTGGTGGTAATGCTAATCTATGCGCCATGTGGCCTATCTTCTCGAGGATCTCGTAAGGTCCTATAAATCGTGGTTTCAACTTTCCCTTTACCCCAAATCTTACAATGCCTTTGACGAGAGGTTTTAAGGAAAACCTTGTCGCCACACTCAAATTCTAGCTCGGATCTACGGGTATCGGCATATGATTTCTGCCTATCCTGAGCTTCCTTTATTCTTTGTCTTATCTGACGCACAATTTCAATCATTTCTTCGACTGTATCGGGCCCTAAGATTTTTCTTTCACCAACTTCATCCCAATAAAGTGGCGATCGACATTTTCTTCCATATAATGCTTCATATGGGGCCATGTTGATTGTCGCCTGATAACTATTATTGTAGGCGAACTCAATAAGTGGTAAAACTTGTTCCCAAGTTGCGCCGATCCAATACTACCGTTCTCAACATATCCTCTAGCGCTGATCGCTCGCTCGATCGCCATCTGTCTCGGATGAAAAGTCAGGCCGAAATTCACTTCTCCCAATTCCTTTGTAAGCTTACCCAAAATTCAAGTAAACTTCAATCTCTATCGTAAGTGATAGATTTCGTATTCCATGCACGCGCACAATTTCCTTCACATATAGTCGAGCTAACTTGTCGGACCCATAGGTGATTCAATTGGTAGGAAATGAGCACACTTTGTAAGCGCGATCCACTACTACCCATATAGCAGTTGTTTCCTTTTGTGACTTTGGTAAACCCGCTACAAAATCCATAGCTATGTCGTCCCATTTCCATTCGGTATCTCCAAAGGTTGCAGCTTTCCATATGGCCTTTGATGTAACGCCTTTACTTGTCGACAAGTAAGACAACGTCGACTTAACGAGGCTATATCTCTTCATTCCTTCCCACCGTAACTTTCCTCGTAGGTCTTGGTACATTTTGGTACCGCTCGACGGGCGGTATATGAGTATCATGAGCTTCACTCATGATTTCATTTCTAAGCTCGTCATTGTTTGGAATACATAGCCTTTCCTCAAACAATATAGCGTTATCACCGCCTCCTCAAACCTTTCTGCTCTCCCTTTCTCACTTTAGCCCTTATCTTCTAGTTCCTCATCCTTTCTTTGTTCTTCTATGATTTTATTCTTAAATCGACATCATAGTAAGTGTAGCAACATTATCCATGATTGTCCTTGGTGGTTCGACTATCTCTATCGACATTTTCTCAAACTCTTCGATGAGTTTTCCTTCCGCTGTCAAGAGACATCCAAGCTTTGATCGACCTTTACGACTTAAGGCATCCGCTACTACATTAGCTTTTCCCGGATGATAGTTTATGCCACGTCGTAGTCTTTACTAATTCGAGCCATCTCCTTTGTCTCATGTTCGATCCTTTTGCTCGAAAAAGTATTTTAAACTTTGTGGTCAAGAAGATTTCACATCTTACTCCATAAAGACGATGTCTCCAAATCTTTAGTGCATGAACCACACCGCCAATTCCAAGTCATGAGTCGGGTAGTTCAACTCATGTGGTCTAAGTTGTCGGATGCGTAAGCTATTACCTTCCTTCTTGCATCAATACACAACCAAGTCCATTTTGGAAGCATCGGATAGATAACATATTCCTTGTTCAACTGGGACAGCTAATACCGTGCACTAGTCGGCTTTCTTTAACGCTTGGAAACTTGCCTCACACTCATCACCCATGTGAATTTGATCCCCTTTCGGAGTAGCTGTGTCATTGGCCTTGCTATCTTGGAGAATCCCTCAATGAATCTCCTATAGTAGCCAGCTAATCCTAGGAAACTTCGAATTTCATTTTGAGTGGTCGGCGCTTTCCATCCTTGCACAGCCTCGACCTTTGCCGGATCAACTTTTATTCCTTCCGCTGACACAATGTGTCCAAGGAATATTACTTCTTTAAGCCAAAATTCACACTTGCTGAATTTAGCATAAAGTTGTTCGCCTGTAGGTCTCAGAACATCGCTCTCAAGTGTTCCCTATGTTCCTCCTCGTTCTTTGAATAGATGAGAATATCATCTATAAAGACTAAGACAAACTTATCCAAGTATGGATGGAACACTCTGTTCATAAGATCCATAAACACGGCAGGTGCGTTAGTTAGTCCGAACGGCACTACTACAAACTCGTAGTGGCCATACCTTGTTCGAATGCCGCCTTAGATATATCTTCCTACCGCACTTTAAGTTGATGGTAGCTCGACTTAAGATCGATTTTCGAGAATACGCTTGCACCTCTCAATTGGTCGAACAAATCGCTCATCCTTGGTAGCGGATATTTGTTCTTAAGCGCTAATTTGTTTAATTTCTGTAATCGATGCACATCCTTAACGAACCATCCTTTTCTTAACAAAAGATCAAGGCGCCCCATGGTGAAACACTGGCCTTATAAAACCCAAGTCCAATAACTCTTGAATTTGATTTTCAACTCTTCGAGTTCCTTGGGTGCCATTCTCAGAAGGCGCTTTTGATATCGGAGCCGATCCAGCTCCGATCAATTGTGAACTCTAGCCGCCTATCCGGGGTAGTCCTGTAATGTCTCAGAAAGACGCCCGAAATTCCCGAACAATTTCCACGCCTTCACCCTTACTCCGCCTTTTTCCTCTCCATTTAGATACACAAGGAATGCTTGACATTCCTTCTTGTTCATCATTCTCCGGCTTGAGTGCGGATATTATCGATTTTCTTCCCATACTAATCCCATAGAAATTGTAGCTTCTTTTCCTGGTTGCATCGAAATTCTTCTCTCTCGCATAAGATCGTGGAATGGTTTTCGCCAACCAATCCATCCCTAGATTATATCTACATCCCCATAGGTATTACGCTCAGTTATTTGCTAGAACCTTAATTGAGCCTAAGTTCAATTCTAAGTTCGAGCAAGCCCGTAACGGTCATAATACCTCCTATAGGTGATGAGATTCTCATTTCCGATTTGTTTCCTCGTGGTTAAGTTCTAACATATCAACGCATGCTTTGAAATGAAAGAACGCGAAGCACCCGATCGAATGTAAGTATAATAGGTATATTGCAAAGTAATCCCATACCCGCTAGGTTACCTTGATTCTCGCTGCTCGACGCCTATGTAGCGATAGGCTCGCCCGAGCTGGTTGCGCCGACGAGGTGCTTGCCTCGCTGATTCTCGCTGCTGTTGCCGCTGTTGTCGCTGCCTCGTCGCCGTCGCCGCCGCCGTCGTTGTTGTGGTGGGGGTTGGTACCGAATCGCTTTAACGGTCAAGGTGGCCTCGATTGATTCGGCCTTCCCATGGTTATCTCATGGATCCTGTGGCATTCATTTGCATAGTGGCCCCTAACGCCACACTTATAGCAAATAGATTTTCTAGCCATGCACACCCCGTGTGCCTTTTGTCGCATTTCGGCATGGCGGAATCCTTACTATCTCGGGTAGGTGGAGTAAATACGGTCTCCTCCAACCTCGCTCCTTGTGGAGCCATGTTATTCGCCATGGCCTCTTGTTGTTGTTGTTGAATCCTCCTCGTTGACGTTGTTGTTATTGGGACCTCCTTCCCATTTGCGCTTCCTTTGTCACCGACATTTTGTGACCGGGTCGGTGCAGATTTCTTCTGCATTGCCGCCTATGTCTAATGCCCTACTAAGAGCCTCCAGATAAGTTAAGTCGCCGCGACCGCCAAATGACATCCTTATCTCATGTCTTAATCCTCGCTTGAATTTTTCCGACATTTTCATGTCGTTGTTCACTATATCCGGGCGATCTAGACATATCAGTAACGCCGGTCGTACTCAAAGACCGACATCTTACCCCGCTTAGGTGAAAAATTCAATCTCCTTTTGTTCCGATAGCTTTTGGGAATGTACTTATCATACATTTCCGCCTTGAAGTCGCCCTGTAAAGTATTCCATTTGTTCCGGGTCGTTGTCTTTCCTCGCCTCCCACCGTGTCACCGGTCCGTGAGTTGAAAGTTACGCAAGATAACCTTTCTTGCGTAGTACAACAAGAAAGTCAAAATTGCTCAATAGCCCCGACCCACTGCTCGGCATCCTCGTGGCCCCTTTACCATTGAAGGAGGCGGTTCGCCTTAAAAGAGTTCTTCTACTCTACGGTCGCGGAGGCGGGGGGCACCGATCTCCTCACTTTCGCCTGTGGTATCCCGCCTCCCCCGCTCTTCCTCTTCCCCCGCCTCACTTCCCACCGAGGTGCACGTCTCAAGGCATTCGTTAATAAAACGTAGTTAGTATTCAATAATGTTCATTGCAGTCGAATATACGTAACATCTTTATAAAATCGTATCATAAAACAACTTAAGCGTACCATCATTCTTTTCGCACAACTTGATGTTCATAAAAGCCCATTCTCGGGTTATCATCATATATATATGGAAAACTTTGCCTCAAGGACTATTCTGCATGTCATTGCTTAAAAGAGAGCTAAGCACACTGTACTATGATACTATCACAACTACATATTGATTATAAGACGCCTTAAAATACTATGCTTCTATAACTTTGTTAACATCACTACTACATACTACCTATTACATACTACTCGATACTAATATCCGCTGGCCCATGTTTCGCCACGCTTCCATGGTTCTCCTCGCAGCTTCGCCCTCGCTGGATCCTCCTCGTGATCTTCTTCTTCTTCCGGGTCCTCTTCGATTCCTCCTCCGAGCTTTCCTCTCGAGCACGCCCACGTGACGGTCCAGCCCTCTCATCCCCTATGGCATACACATCGCGATAGGAACATAGCCTTCTTGATGGCCGATGCTTCCATGTATGTCCTCTCGTGATTGGGTGCCGCCATTGGTGGTGGAACTGGTGGTGCCGGTCGCGCCGGATGTCCGAACGCCATAGGTGGAAGAACTGCACTCCCAATGACCTGGGTCGCGATGCCCTCGCCACATGCTCGGTCGATCTCCGCCCATAAGCCTCGCACCGCAGGTTGACCACCGAGGAACTTCCGTATAACCATTCCGTGTCGCCCCGCCAAGTGTACTCCTCGCAGGCAGATAGGCCCTCTCGGTGCAGCCCTATATACGTAGACATATATGAGATGGCCGACAAACCTCGCAAATCTCCAATCAGTCATAGTCAATGCCCGCACGATAGATATAGTCACCCGATATCTCTCTGCATAGTCTTCCCAATCAATCGGCAATCGAGTGAGTAACCGCTGATGCCGCCATATCCCGTCACACCGCACTCATGGGCGCCCATCCATAATCGTAGATAACTCATCGAAACTCTCCTAGACTGCCGCCCAACCCATACCGTAAGTGCGATAGGCTTCAAGGACTTCTCTCGGTAACCTCGCATCATCCTTCGCCTCGAGTAATAACGACCGCCATCTATCACAGATAATACTAGCGTAAGTCAATCTATATCTGATAAGCAGATAAAAGAATAGAATATATCTCATAAGCAGATAAAGCAAACACATCTGATAAGCAGATAAATGTTTACATCAAAGATCCTATGTTCATTCTACATCATAATTATACTTATGGAATCTCTACTTTCAACTTCTTAAGTTCTCTATTCTTAGCAAAATTTTCAGTCTAACTTCAACTGTTCCTTACGAATTCTGGAGAAAGATTCAGGATTTCTGTCCTTCATATGAATTGAAGTTCGTTGAGATAAGAATATGTGAGCGAAAACCGTTCGCAAAACGGAGTTCAAACGAATAAGAACGAGCCAAAACAAAAACACTGCGCAGTGCAGTTTTCTGCCTGCGCGATTGTGCGCCGCGAATCACTTCCTTCCGGACGATTGTGAGCTCGTGCCCGCTTCGCACGAGATTTTCATCAAAATTTGTTTAGCTTTCTGGTCCTTATCGAACCCATACGCCTTGCACCTTTGATCCTTTCTTTTGCTTTCGTCCGCTGCTGAAAACTCGAGTTCGCTTCCAATCGACTTTTCGCTCGCTCAGAAATCAATACTTTGCTATTGTTCTCGCAAGAGGATCAAGCTCCTAGAATTCATACTTCTATGTTCAAGAGGTGAGCATGCTTTTAGAGCATCTATGTTCTTTGGGAATAACATACCCATTTTCGTAATAAATTGTAACTTTGAATAAATATTTCAAAAATCGTAACATAACTTCCGACTCATGCTTTCAAGAACTCAAACATCACTTTCGACATTATCATGTCAACTATTTCTCATTCTTCAGAAACTTGGTCTCATCTCACCGATAACTCATTATCATAAAACTTTTGACATAAAATTGTCAACTTTTCACATAACTCGTTGAAAATTCTTTTCGAATACGCTCCAAAACTTTCATAACCTTCACCGCTTTCAAAATGTGAATTCAATCTCATTTTCCAAAATTTCAAGTTCACTGCTTCAACTTTCAACTTTCAAACTCAAACCGAGAAAATAATTTACCTCTTTTCCCGGTTGAGCTTGATGCGATGGAGTGTTGAGCACAACACCGATTTCTAGAAGTCTAGTGACTCAATCTAGACTTAACTTTTGAAAGAAGGTTTTAGGTTCAAAGGACAACCGCTCTCGATATTAATCAGATGCCCGCCTTTCCAAAGTACGGATTAGACGGACCGATACTAACTAAGGTGGATTAAGAACATAATGACCAACAACCTTTCAAAACTTCAAACTTTTATAGATAAACACACAACGATTTCATACAAACTAGACCAATGCACCATTAACAAAAGGATTCAACCGATCCGAGGTAACATAAGTAATATCCAAAATATAATAAAGTGTTTTGAACAATGAAAGCATGTGAATGCATATATGACGATATACATCCAAGGTGAACTATTAGCGACAAAACTCCGATCGCTCAACACTTGTCCATCCCATCACAGCCAACTCGCACATTTAAAACAAACATGCAGGCTAAGTACAAGATTGCACTTAGTGGACTCATGCCAAAATAATTTCATTTAATTACACCGCCCATAAGTATAACACGAGGATTTTAGTTGAAATAACTCGTGAATACCAAAATACTTTATCATTTCTCAAAAGATTCGCCAGCAGCATTTTCTCGTTACGATGATCCGTATCATTCACATAATTATTCATAACCGATCTCATAACCGATCTCACGCCCAGAAGTAGGCCTCCTTCACCGACGCCGTGATCGGTCAAGATGTTGCTAACGGCTCCCAATCACATAGTCGTGATTCTGATCCGACTCAGATCCACGACCGCCGATGATGTTGCTAACGGCTCACAAATAAAAACTGTGTACACGTTAATCTTAGCTGTGAATTTCGTGATCCGACTAAGATCCGATATCGATTTAAAATTGGGAGCGACCCAATAACCGATTCACATACATCGCTGCTCGCCCAACAACATGATAGATCCATACGTTAAAACATAAATATTTTGGGCATGTAATCAATAACAGCTCATAATCATTTCTCAACCGAAAGCTTGTAAATAAATACTTTTCAAGAAAGCATCGTAAATAAAAGGGTTTTCGAGTAAAGCCCACCTGCATACGTAGTCTTTATACTAGGTCTCTTTCCCACGCCAATGTCCCGTCCACGCATCACCTTTACGTAAGAATCATTTTAGTACGCCGGTCACGCTCGATAGAGACGAACATAGTCTATAACGCTCTCACGATCAAATAAGGCTAACGCCGGACTTAATTTGACGCTTCCTAATCGATCGATGTCGATTATGAAATTTCTCAACATATAAGAGATATTCTACCTTTTAGTATATAATGACGCTTTAATGTACTTACGTAACGTAGTAGATTGTTACTAAACGCATCACGCCACATTGATCACGATTATCGACTATGCGTCCGCTGACCTTGGTCAACGATTTTGGTCAACTATTTTGACTAAGTCAACCAAAAGTCAACAATTTTGACTTTGGTCAACGAAAAGTCAACATTTTGACTTTTTCAACTATTTATGAAATTTTATCATTTTATGTGCAATTTTGTTCCAAAATTCTATAAAATCATACTATGTCTAAAACTTTATTTTAGATCATAATATGTAATTATACTTGATAAAATAAATTTATAACATTAATGCACATAATATAAAGTTTTCATTATTATTATTAAATAGCTTAGACTTGTGCAAAAATTTTATAAATTCACATGTCACACTAATTTATCATGTGATTAATAATATGTACTTACCTTAGTCAAATAAAATTTATACACCTTAATATTTTAACATATAGTTTTCGGTTTCTATAATAAACCCATCAAATGATTTTTAAAAATTCCAATAAATTCATATATCAATTAATCATCCTCAATTATGCTTACTACAACATAATTGTTATTTATTATGACTTATTGAATAAAATTTACCTAAGTCACTTTCTAAATTTTCGACTTAGGTCAAAATAATATTTATAAATTTCAATAAATTCTCACAACCATATATTATGAATCTACACACTTGATATGCTATTATAACACTTAAACATGAATTATATCTCAACACTTTATCATATATATATATTTTCGGTATTAATCAAATTATAGGCTATAGTTTTCCAAAAATTCTACATAAATTCTTATAAGCATAATTAATACCCTAGATCATGATTTCATACTTAAAACAACAATTAAAAATCAAAATCATCAACATATATAACCCCTAAGTTTTCGGTCAAATGAATAAATTTAATACTATGCTTAATTTCATGATATAATTAATATACATGCTTCACAACATCATATAAACATCATATCTAAACATATTAACACATGATTCAAAATTTTCAAAATCATATATATAAACTAAGATCATAACATAAATTCTAACGGATGAAATCGAAAATTCTAGATGTATAATCAAGCTCAGAAATTTCTAACCTTTAATCGGTTTCGATTTTGATCGGCAACGCTTATTTGCTAAGGATTTGGGATTGGAATTTGATGAACACTCTAAATTTTCTCTATATTTTCGGTACCAAGGGGTTCAAAATGGGAGAATGGAGGAGCTTATGTTATATTTATAGATATTAGCAAGTTGTAGTGAAATTATTACATGAAAAATATCAACTATACACTTGCACAAATTTTCAACAAAATCGGCACCTCCTCTTGGTGTGAGACAAAAATTTGATCTCTATCATATACAACTCATCACCAAGTCATCTTATCCCTAATTAAATACATTGTATCTTAATTTAATTAATTTATCACATAGTAGGCTACAAGGTGTGTGTGTCGCCATTTTTAATCAATTAGTACTTAGGATTGATTTTATTTGTTTTATTACTATATTATATATTTTATTATATTATATAATAATTTAATTAATAGTTTATATCATACTTATCATGTAATAAAAGAATTTATCACATTGTATACTATATATGTTATTCACGCCAATGCTTAGTGTATTAGGGTAGGTTTTATTTTTTTTCCTATTATATATTATATTATTATCATATTATAAAGTAGTATTTGAAAAGTCAAAATTTCAACTCTACAAGTGGCATTATTATATAGTATGAAATTAAGAATTTTTCAACCTAAATTTCAAAATTTTCGCCCTCAATTAATGAGCATGGATGATTTGTTTTATTAGCTAATTAATGCTACTTTACAACTAATACAAGATAGGATACAACTCATTACTCTCATTAATTGTTGGATGATATTTAATACATAAAATCATACTAAAATCCTAAGAATTTTCGCCACTTTCATGCAAGTGTGCTCTCACACTTGTGCAAATTGTATTACACCTCACTTAGTCCTTAATGACATCATAATAATATAAAAATTATCATATATCATTAATTAGATAAGAATTAAATATTAAATCAAGCTTTAGAACTCATATTTTCGAAAATTACTAAGGTAATTCAAATATTTTATTTTCTTGTATAAAATAGCTACTACACATTTATATGACATATTATATGCCTTAGATAATAAATTTAATCATAGAAAAGTATTTAAAATAATTTAGGTCTTAAAACCCTAATTTAAATACTTAGGTTTTCAAACCCATAAAATAAGGTACATTGCATTCTTAATTTTCTAGCATTATTTTATGATAAATAATGCCCTTATATAATAATATAATTATAGGAATTTGAATTTTATAATTCCGAGATCATATGCTAAAGTTATCGATTATTCTAAACGTAGACGTTGAAACGCCTCTAAATTCTCATAGCTTAATTATCTCCAAATGTTCAAAATAAAGTTTGTTACAACTTTATTTATTCCTATAATAATAGGAATTTCAAATTGCTTAACCGCTAATAATATCAGAAGACGTAAACGCCGAATTCATTCAACGTTGAAAATTACGCTCAAGGAATATTGAAAATTATATTCCTTAATTCACTAAGGCTCAGTGAATCTCATACGAAATTATCCAATTATGCTTGGTCAAAGTCAAGAGTCGACTAATTAAGATTTTAATTATTGAATTAATAATGCTAATTACGAATTTATTATCGTAATCTAGTACTAAAATTACGGATATTACATCTTTTTTAATATGCTTTAATATTCGCATTCCGTAACTAAATGATCTCTAAATAATATAATACAATTATAGGGAGTTAAAACTTATATATAGAAAATTTTAATACGTTAATTCAATATAATACTATTTAAATTATATTGCAATATCAAAATTAAAAATAATGCTAAAAGCTAAATTATTTTTTAATATATATGAATATTCATATTCCATAATAGCTAATTCACTATTTAATAAAAATTTTAAGTTAATTCACTATAATACCAATTAAAATTTATAATTTGAAAAAATTAATAAGTTAATTCACTATAAATAATTAAATAAACAATCAATCTATAATAGCTACAAAAGTCAAGATAATTAAACATGAAAAGTAAAATTTTGAAATCAAGAATTTTAAAAATGAGTTGAGTTTTTTTTTTTTTTTTTTATGGCCCACCGGTGACCATGACCCGACCGGGCCAAACCGATTAACCAAATCAACCCAAATGGGCTGGCCGAATAGCTCGATTTATATTCGGTTATGATTTTATAGCCCAACCCATTAATTTTATCGGTTATTCGCCACCAGTGGGTTTCAATTCGTATTGACATCCCTACATATTATCTTTCAATATCTGATTAAATAATTTAAGAATTTTTAAAGAAAAAACTACAATTCAGTTGTTAATTATTTCATATTTTAAATAAGATATAAAAATATTTGTTATAAAAAGATATAAGTTTCCCACACAAAATATTTAGAAAAAAAATTAAAAAATAAAAGAAATAAAAATTTCGAAGAAAGAAGATGTACATAAGATTATGCACGATGATTATTTGATTACATTAAGGAAGCATTATAAATCTCTCCTAAAAATTAGGATTAATTTGTCTTGGTGAATTAATAAGAATTTATTTACGAAATAATAATTTTTTTAAGCGTATTAAAATTAGGATGAATAAATTAATGATGAATAACAAATTTTAATGTAAAAATGTTAAACATAGTGGCAAATTTTAAGGAAATTTGTTAGGATATGTTTCCTAAATAAATGTGTATAATATAGCAAAAAAATAATTGCTTAAAATATGTAAAGGGTATATTAGTCATCAAATAATATAATATGTAAAATTTGAGTGTATTATGTAATTACATAATATGTACAAAAATCATTATCCTTTATTATATACTCCACGGGAAAATCCAACAAGTTGGTTAACCATTTCAACACCGGATTCTTAGTTGCGTAAAAAAATTGAAACTTCCTTAGGTTTTTAAAAATAAATGAAAGTTATAATCCATTCTTATGGGTTGAGTTATAATAAAAACCTATTTTTTCGTAAGAACTTAAAAACCAATGCATTTTACGTATAAAGTTAATGCATTTTATGTATAAAACTAATGCACCATTGAGTTATGGTAAAAGCAAACAATATTCATCAATATTTTGTAGTGCAGTAACTTTATATTTAAAGTGCATTGGTTTTTAGGTTTTTACGGAAAAATTGGTTTTATTTGAACTCTTCCCCATTCCTATAATGGATCTATAAGCTGTCCCATTTTACACCATTTTTTTATGTGATTCATATAGTCTCACAATACACAACAGGAAATCACTTGAAATCACTCCCCCAAAAATCCAATATTGAACTTGGATCTAAATGCGATCTTATGTCGAGCTGGATTGGGTATTGGTATGAACATAAATAGGCATTTTTTTAGTTGAAACATAAATAAGCATTAAACTAGAACAAATAATGGTTTTGAGCAAAATGGACTTTCTAGTTGATTATTCAATTGCACAAAATTTTGCACGGCTACATAAAGATTTCAACTGTGGCATAACTTGCACAGAATGATAATGAGAAGGAAAATTCAAACTTCAAAATTACGCTTGAATGTATGCACGTATAGTAACTTGAAATCCTTCCTACAGCAATGCCAATTATCATATTCATCTCACTACTCAAAATACCTACAGGGTGTGGATACTTTATAAGCTAGACTGACACTCAAGAGTTGAATACCATTGTGAATTGAACATCACAGATAAATGAAACTACATTAGACGAGCAAATAAGTTCGTCGTCTCTATGTAAACCTAGATGGTGTCATGCTCGTCATCATAGAAGTTCCTAATCATCTCATAAGCAATGGTCATCAATCAAGCCACACACCACCAGCAATGATCAGTTGACAACTACTTACCAGTAGTCGTTGCACGAGCATTTGCCATCCTTGAAATGATGGAACCGTTTGTTGTCTCTCACAATCAACTCCCTCCCAACAACTCTGGACATGATCTTGATAGCATTGTGACAGTCACCACAGACACGAAGGTTCTTGATGATCCGCAGAGGCTGCCTCGCTGGAGTGCTGATCAGACCATACGCAATTGCTAGACGCTCACTATGGTACAGCAAAGCCTGCTCCTTTGCTTCCTGATCAATGTCGTGAAGAACGTATCTTGTGTCGGGCACATACGCTTGAGGTTGATTTGCAGCCATTATCTTCTCATCATCCTTGTAGAGAGTAGGGCTACGGAACTCCAGTATTCTGTTTCTCCCCACGAGCATGTTGAGCCGGGAGTGCTTCTTTGGAGGAGGAGTCGGGATCTTGTTTGTGACAGCCTTTGAAGGGTCGAGACTGACCAACAACTCCTCAGCATGATCTTCAAGTTCAATATCCCCATGTATACGAGCATAGTTCATCAATGCCTCCCAAAAAACAGCAGTAGGTTCAAACGGAAGAGACTCTATATACCCCTGAGCCTCAGCAAGATGCCCCGACTTACCAAGAACACCTAAAAGTCCCACATAATGTTCATCCCCAGGAGAAATCCCATAATCAGTCTTCATTGATTCGAAATATATGTATCCCTCTTCAATAGCATCAGCATTAGCACAAGCTTCTAAAACAGCAAGAAAAGTCTCCCCATTCGGAGGTAAACCAGTCGTCTTCATCTGCTCGAACAATGCCAAACCATCATCACCGAGGCCATTAGCTGCGTACCCATTAATCATCAGGTGCCAAGAATCCATATTCCTATCAATTATATGATGAAAAACTCTCCGTGCATCCGTCATACTTCCACACTTTGCGTACATGTCAAGCACCTTATTAGTTAACTCTAGATCACCCCTATACACCGACCTCAAGAAGTAGTTGTGAACTTTCTTTGCCTCCTCAAACTTCTTCAAGTTCCCACACGTCTGAAAAAGCAAGCTAAAGCATTCAGCATCTGCAAGCGACCCCTGATCCATGTGTTCAATTGCTTCCTTAACCTTACCCTCTCTGCACAAACTAAACAAGTCGACAATAGGCGTCCCAACCACGCTTGCCGCCTGATCCCTCGTGACTGGGACTCGGTTATCATTTACCTCAGCCTGCCCATGTGATCCCCACTGATTCTGGTTGTGCTGTTGAGGTTGAGCGTTATAACTATTCCCCCCTTGATTCACACCACCACCACCACTAGGGTAATTCTGTCCGCGATTAAGGTTTTGCGGATAACCTTGGTTCTGAAACCCTCCTCGTTGAGGAAAACCCCTCTCCAAGTTCGGAGTTGGCTTCGCTGAATATCCTTGGTTCTGATTGTTGCTCCACTTATTAACATTCTCTCTCACCAAATTTGAACTGGAACTCAGCGCATATCCTTCATTCAGATTATCATCCCTAGCAAAATTCTGGCTCGAATTCGGCGCAAGTCCTTGATTCTGGTTATTTCCCCACTGATTGACATTATCCCTCACCAAATTCTTGGTCGCGTTCGGTGCATATCCTTGATTCGGTGGATACCTCTGGTTTTGCCGAAACCCTGATCTGGAAAACTGGTGCTGGGGTTTCCACCTTGACCCGAAGAGAAACCCCCTTGATTCGGATGACCTCGATGCACACCTCCATTACTATTACCGTAACCAGCATTATAACCCTGATTATTCTGGAAATTATTGTTCCTATGGCCGGTAGGGTTCTCGAGATCATTGCTCCGTGGGGCCCTCTGATTGCCGGGATTCTGATTGAAATTGAGCGAAGGCGCTGACGACTGAGGATCTGGTAGCTGGAAATCGCCGGAAAGGGCGGATGTGGAGAGAGCTCTGATCACCGGGTACCGGATTGCGGTTTTTGAAATTGAAATAAATGGTGAAGGGCGTACCTTGTAGATAGAAGAAGTGGAGGTAAAGGAGAATCGAGCTCGGAAAATGGAAGATAACGGCGACGCCATTTGTTGGCGGTGGATATGGACGGGTTAAAACCCTAGTCTGGATGTGTGTGTGTGTGAGAGAGAGAGAGAGAGAGAGAGAGAGAGAGAGAGAGAGAGAAACCCTACTGAAAATAATAGGTATAAGTGTTCCTACAGTCTACAGATGAAGAACCAGTTTCGGCCTAATTCGGATTTTTTTTGTTCGGGTCAGGGTCATTCTCCTGATCGGCTATTGATAATCGGGCTGGGTAGTACAAATCTGCATAATTCGGGCCAAGGGCCATGCGGGTACAACGCTGCAAAAAAGGACAGGTATTATTTTTTTGTCTTTTTTTTTTTGTGTTGTGTGTTTCAATTTACACAGCTTTTACTATTTTCTTTTAAATTGAAACAGATAAATCCATTATTTCATTAAGATTATATTATAGTACACTATATTATAAGATATTAGATAAACTAGAAATGAAAAGTAAAAATCCAAAACACAAGATAAAGTATTAAGGAGACAAAATGAAAAATAGAAACACAATATAAAGTATTAAACATTTGTTTCCAAAATTTCTCGGTAATTGAGGAGATCAATTCATAATCAATTTGATAATATAACTACCAAAAACGGATTAGGAATGGTCTTGATTCTATAATTATCAAGGACATTATTTTCTAAATATTGCTCTCTTACTTACCAATATCAAATAATTAAAAATGATAGGAGCAGCAGCTGAAAATGTGGAAGATGATGTAGCATAAATTAAGCACTAACCTATGGACAATTTACGAGAGCGTCTATTTGCACTAGCAAATGATTTAAGTACATCTAAAAAAACTTAAAACATCTAGCAAATATGACCTAAACGACTATTGAGCCGAACTCCTACTAATCAGTGTTGAGCCAAGCTCGAGCCCACAAAATTCTAAACGAGCTCGAGCCGAGCCTAATATCTCAACTTGGTTAATACCACTATAAAACTCCTCTGAGTTTGTTAATGGTGGAGTCATCGTATACGTATATACGTATACGTGGCTTGTTTACGGTCCTAACAGTAGATAGGATTAATTGAAGAAAAAAAAGCTTGCTATAGTTCATAGTAAAACAATTTGTTGACCATAAATTCAAAAATAATAAAAAGTTACAACATTGAGAGCTTTCTTCTACTCTATTTGCTCCTTTTTTCTCCCCATCACCTAATGTTCTTCACTAGAGCAGCTATTCAACACTCATCTTTCATTCTTTCTACCTCATTGCTGCCTCCATCATCCCCCTCTCCTCTTACAGAAAGAGAGACATAATCTACTTACTGATCTAACAATGCTACCTATGTTCTTGACTTGCTTATGTGAAACCTTTACTTCACTATTCCCCTTTCTGAATCCCATCTCACTCCCCCACTCCACTTCGTCCAACTTGCACCTCATCTCCTCCACCAACACCTTAGTCCGAGGCTCCGCCATCATCCCCTTCCCCTCCATCTCCGCAAAATACTCCAACGCCGCCCCAATCCTCCCCATCTCACAAAGCCCATGCACCACAATTGTATACGACCGCCGGTCGGGCCCCACTCCCCTCCTCTCCATCTCACCCCAAACCCACCTCACCCTTTCCTCATCCCCCACTTCAAAAACAACCTCAAAACCAAGTTATAACCATCCCCTCCAACCTCACACCCACTCTCTCTCATCCTCTCCAAAACCCCATCAACTTCCTCCACATTCCTTGCAGCCCTTAGCAAACAACCATACGTCAAAGCATTGGGCTCCCCCATCTCCCTCATCAGCTCCTCAACCACCTCCATCCTCCCAATCCTGCACAAATGCTTGATCAACGAGTTGTATGTTGCAGCATTCGGCTGTACATTGCCCTTTTCTCTCATCTCCTAAAACCTCGAGAGCCTCAGGAATCCTCTTCTTGAAACACAGCCCTTCGATAACAGTGTTGCATATGGTCGCATCAGGGGTAAGCCCTCGATCCCACATCCCCCTCAGCAGCTCGATCGACCTGCTCGCCTTCCCACGTTTGCACAACGAGTTGATGAAAATGCCATAGGTGTATCTATCCGGCTTGCACCCCGATGCCAGGATGTCCCTCCAGAACCTCTTCGCGTCGGGTAACCACGCAGCACGCACCAGCCGTTCAATATTATGTTCCACGTCTTAGTATCAACAATAAACTCACTTTGTATTGCTGAACAACTGTTCCGCGGTTTCCACGTGCTTGTACCTGCACAGCGCCAGCAAGAGAGTTTGAAATGCAGGCAAATCGCGCTGGAGGCCTAATTTTTCTATGCCGTTGAAGAATTGGATTGCTTCGTCTATTTTGTGAGCGGCGGCTAATCTGCTGACTACGATGGCGTAGGTGCGCTCGTTTATTGGAATTTTCTTTAGACATTTCGTCGAGCAGTTGGTGGAGTTCGTCGAAGCGGCGGGAGCGGCCCAGGGTGTCGAGGATCTCGTTGTAGATGGAGGTTTCTGGAGCGTAGGCGGAGGAATTCTGAAGCCAGCGGAAGAGTGTGAGGGCGGATTTCCAGTCGAAGCGGTGGCGTTTGAGGACGTTGAGGGCGAATTCGTGGAGAGCGAAGGTTGCATTGGTCGAGGCGGCGCGAGATGGATTCTGCGGGTTCGTGGAAATGGGTCTTGAGGAGGGTTTGATTTTGAGAGCTTCGTCGTCGATGGAGGTGGCGGGTTTGTGATCTTTGGTTGAAGTGGTGAATTTGAGGAGGTGAGTGGTGATCGGAGAAGCAAGGATTTTACCGGAAATCAATGGGTTGAAAATGGTGTGAATTGAGGAGTGATAGCTTAAAAGAGTGTGGATTTGCAACCGGAATCTTGAGTTCATGACGAAAACCCACTGCAATTTTCCCATGGCCTTTTTTCATACGACTGTACAACAAATGCTGCTGCGGAAGGGGCCTTTACCCCGTGTAAAATATTTATTAGCTATTTTGTTCAAAATGACTAATTAGATTTTTTCTCAAAAATCGAATTGCTACTAATAATAATAGTGTGATGCTATTATTGAAAAACAATTGAAGATCAAATATGTGGAAAGAAATAAGTATACATCAATTGATCCAAAGACATGATACAATGAGATTTAGGGAGATTTGTTGTGTGAGTATGACTGTAACTCCTTAAATTGATGAGGCCTTAGAAAAGATGAACGTTATGTTGTTTGCATGTGGATTATACAATTTTTACAACACAAAGAAGTATAGCGCACATATATAATATACCCAAAACTCAAGCTAGTAATTTTGTATATAATACATTACTTGGTTTCTCTTTTTCTACACTTTATTGTCTCAAGTATTTTTTTTCTTCGATTCTGTCGTTATTTTATAGGCTGTTATATATAAAATAGAAGGTCCATTAGAAACATTTCCTTGTAATGTGTAAAATTCAATTTGAACTATCGATTATTGTCTTCAAAATATAATATATACATATAACTATTTTATCTTTTAATAATATATTTTGCGTATTACGATAATACACCATAGTGAATTTTACATACTAGGATAAGGAAGATTTCTATGCTAAAAGTCAATACATATAAAAGTACCAACGAACGAGGTAACAAATAAAAGATTCCTTATCATGAGCAAGATTCACTTCAGAAGAAGCAGAAGAAGACTAGGTGCATACATCTACACAGATCGTCATAGATCCTAATTACATCAATCCAAAAGTACCCCTTACATTAATTTCCTCTACCATTAACGAGACACACACACAAAAAAAAAAGACAACAATAATATGAAATGTGCATCACAAATTAAGATCCTGGACCATAATATCAAAAATCAATCACCACTAAAACTTTACATAGTGAAATTGTTTGCTAACCTTTGAAATCAAAAACACAATCAGCCTCATGAATAATATCTTGAATCTTGAGCTCATCTATACTCCCCAAACTCTTACCACCAGATTTCTTAGGCACGCCAACATTCACATTATGCGATCTCTTCAGCCCTAACCTCTCCCTCCACCTGCTCGCCCCCTTCGCCATACTCACCGGTAGCCCCTCAAAGTCGCCGTCGCCGGCCAGCAGCTCGTCGCGCAACGTGGTGCAGTTCTCTTTCAAGGGAGAATCTTCCCTTGGAGAAGATCTCATCGGCAGCGATCATGGTGTAGGTGGGGCCGAAACTCAAATCGGCCGACACCGGCGCCTCTCGGTAGCTGTTTTCGAGCTGCTGTGAATCACCAAAATCGTTGGAGAATGAGATTCTTGGACCTAGATGTTGTTCGTTCTTCAACATGTTTAAACTGCAGGCCATTGAAGAAGCTAGAAGATTTTGAGGTTGCAATTATTCTTTTTTTTTTCTTGCACTTGGGACTACTGGAGTTCACATGCAGCGTGAGGAGGCTTTATATAGGAGAGTCGGTGTTGCATGTGCATGCGAGAGTTTTAAAATCTTTGTGTGCATATATAAATAATTTGCAATAAGAAACAAAGCACTTTATGTACAACTATTAATTTTCTAGATTTATTCAAGACAAGAAGACCATGATTTTCGCCTTGTTATTACAGAAGAGGGTATTATATCCTATTATAAATAATCTGCTTCAGATCTGTGTATCATGCAGGATCATGTAGGATATGTGGGATTTTAACTTTTTCTAGCTTTTTATATATTTGTTGTTGCTGTGCTTTTTTTGCTCTTGTAAGAGATTGATGAATTTTTGTGAGAGTTGTAGAATTAGGTTAGACATGTGCCTAATTTGCTGTCTGATTATGGTCAGTAGATGTTGACCCTGGCAGCTTGATTGGTGATTTCATCTCTTATTTCAACATCATTATAAACTTTCTCGTTACTAAGAGTTGATAGGTCAAGCACATCAACTAGGATTTACCTTAGGTTGTTTGCCTCTCTCCACATGTCTTACAAATCTATTCAGTCATCAAATTATATATTCTAATAAAATAAAAATATCTATATTCGTAACTTTATTAATTACCGTGATTATCAAATACATTCATATGAATAATTATCAAATTCTAAGAATATTAAATATGGATAAATATATAATATATTACAATTTTACTCTCAGATTACGAACTATCATACTTACTAGAAAATGCTAATGAGACACTTAAAAGTAACGGAGAGAGTATATTACGTGGCTTGAAAAAAAATCAAGTCACCCAAGAATATTTTAATCTTTTTAGGTTTATTTAGATCTGAGTTTTCAACTTGAAGCAATCCATAATCAATCTGCTTCCAAGCAGATTCAGAAATCAATATATTGGAAGAACTTATTAAGCACATTATATATATAGTCTATTTCCTCTATTTGTAATCCATGCTGCATATGACGTTATATCACCGAAAATTAACTATATCCAGCAAATTTCATCATGTATTTTATCCATCATTTACTTAATTCTGTATAAAATAAGACGATGTTTAACCGTCAGACACGAACAGAAAAATATGCTACATATAATAATATTAATTGTATATATATACATATATATGTGTAAAAAAAATCGATTGCAAATTTCCAACTTAGAGGTTCCAAACAAAAGGTATTATAGCGTGTATATCAAGATCAATGCAACCCTTAAGTCCTAGTTCATATACAATCATAACAAAATTCAAGAAAATACAGTGATCAAAATGGATAATGATGAATAATAGACATCACGAATTATTTTATCAATTTTTATTGTGGCAGTCAATAATGCATGACTGCGTTCTATCCTCAAACTTTCTAAATAAATCTAATTCTTGAGATTTTTACCCTGTGACTGTACTTCAAAAGGAAGAAGCTAGGACTTTCCGAGATCATTCATTTTAATAGATTGCTTTTAAGATATTGTTTACAACTCCAAGATGCATATTTTCTTGTTACTACAACATTCGCTGTCTACGTAAAGAAATTTGCTTAAGTACTACAAACTCGGTAAGAAAAGTTTGCAATAAATAAAAAATGATCCCACATGGGAAGCAGCTGTATGGATTTATTGTAGTTCTCTTTTGTCATCTCAAGTCTTATTGAACGAATCTAGGGAGAGAGGGAGAGAGAGTCTCTCTGTAATGTGCATGCTTGGATTCTTGGTCTTGGAAAGATGTAATCCAGTGAGAAAACTTTTGAATGAAGGGAAGACAGCAAAATGTTGATATCTTCGAAATCATAGATATTTAAACTATTAATTTATGCCTAATTGTTATAATAAGAGCGGTTATCACAAAAGAATAAGTAATTACACTCACCAGGTTTACCTGGGAACTTGAATTAAAGTATAAACTCTCATAATAATACTTGAAAACATTTTAAAATTTTGATTGTTTCACTGCATAGCTCATAGCAATTTTGTCCCTTTTAAATTGAAATTTTCAAGTAACCGAAAAGTAGAAGTAGAGAAAAATTAATATAAAAATTAATATTGAGTACGATGTATCGAGCTAATGTAGTTTGACAACACAAATTATTATATGTATAGGAAAGAGATCATATGAGAATTAGGATTTTGATGAGAATGAGTGGTAATTGTTTTGAGACCTTTAATCAAGGAATTCTATATATTTATTTACTATAATTGTAGTTTTGTTCAAAAAATATGAAATTGTGAAGATCTCACTGCACAAGAACTGTGATTATTTGAACAATAACATAAATTACATAAACATATAGATACAGATTGGGATTATGGTTATTTCGTCGCAGCCTGAAGATAGGCTTTGTTGTAGACCCTACTCGCATATTATCTTGAATTGTTTGAATAATAAGACTTAACCACAAAATTCGAAAGATCCCAAATGCATAATAACTACGATTTGATGAACAACAACACTAATTAGACGAAAAATGAAGAATGAAAGGTGAAAGATTTTCGGGATAATGATCTCCAAATGGAATGTAAGAGATTTCCAAGATCTGAATATCCAAATAGCGAAAATTAGGAATTTGATAATTTTTTAATCATTAATAATTATTACTTGTCCGATCTTATTTAATCTAAAACAATAGTTGGTTCTTAGTTTTTATCTATGGAATGGTTTGTCACCGTAATCGCACCTCAGCTGTGGATGGCAATCGACCAACGGTACCCAATTTTTATGGTATCCGTCCGATTATTCACGGGTTTGGTGTGCATTTCGTACCCGCGGGTACGTTCGTGGTTGAAAACTAGGACCCGTTTATTTCGCGGGTACAGAAATGGTTTGGCAATACCCGTATACCCACGAATTCTACCCGCGAATTATTCACGAACTTTCATTTAGTGTTGTTGATTTGTGGATTTGAATTTTTATTGTGTTATTGATTTGTGGATTTGAATTTTATGGAATTGAATGTGGAATTGTGGATTTGAACTTTATGATTTATGAATTTGTTAGTGATATTTTCGTGTTTTTTGAAATGCTTGGTTTCGCGGGTCGCGGGTGGTCCGTGGGTGAAGGTTTCGCGGGTAGTCCGCGGGTGGCAGGTGGCGGATACCCGTCGGGTGACGGATTCACGGGTATCCGTCAATCCGCGGTACCCGCGGGTCGCGGGTATGGTGTGAATCTCCTACCCATCGCGGGCGGGTCGCGGCGGGATCATTTCGCTGGCACGAAGTGGTTCGGCACTATCCGTACCCGCCCTACCCGATTGTCATCCCTACCCTCAAGATATATCTCATCACTTGAGTGGTTCGCACTGAAACTGCACCATCGTAGTGTCGATATTATAATGCATCAACATGTATCATATATATATATATATACATATATATATTAGGGATGGCAATGGATCGGATCCGATCGGATGCGTTAGGTTGCATCCGCATCCGATTTTTTTTGCTTTGGTCCGGATCCGATCCAGATCCAATGGGTCCAAAAAATTTAGATCCAGATCCATAAGATCCACAGGGTCCAGGGTCTAGACCCGGATTCATATATTTTCGCTTCTAAATTAAATTTTAAATCAACTATAATTCATAGTAATACCATAATAATCTAAATACACAATAATACTATAATAATTATTTAGAATTTCTACAATTATCACTATCTTAGAAGACGTTAGTTATAAATTTACTATAAAGTAGGAAAAACAAACAACTCGGTCGCCGGTGGTGTAAGTGGTGCGATCTGTCGTGAATGCCGATTAATAAATAATTGAGAGAATTTGAAATGAAATTGGGAGCATATTTATTTTGGGAGAATTTGAAAAAGAAAATTGAAGAGTTTTAAATTGGGGTTAGGTATTTAATTATAATAAAATTAATATATATAAATAAATATATATAAAAATTGAATGGATCTGTGGCCGGATCGATCGGATCCGGTCTCAAAACTAAACCTGCATCCAGATTCGAAATATGGGAGTAGGATCCGATCCGATTCGATCCATCGGTCCATTTTGAGGATCCAGATCCTTAAAATGGATTCGATCCACTGGATCCGACCAGTCCGAGATCCATTGTCATCTCTTTTATATATATATATATATATATGTGTGTGTGTGTGCTGGGGGCATTTTCAATGTTTTTTTTTCCTTTTTAACGAGTGTTATATTCTTATTGAAACACTACAATTCAGTTATTCCCTAATTTGTGTACATTATGTTTTTATTTTTTCTTATCAAATTAAATAAGAAATTTTATCTGTAAAATTTGTTTTCATAGAAGTTTATGGCTAATGGGTGTAGTCTGAAATAGCCAAACCGGCAAGTCCAAGGGCACATGTGCGACAGACATTTTATAAAACAAAAACACTATTTTTAGCAATTCTAATTTGACCAACACATGAATCCACGACCACCAACACACACTGCTGACAACGTATATGCTCTATTTTGATTTTTTATATAAACCGGATAAATTATAGACAAATTTCTATACCATTATTTTGTATTTACTTTAGTTTTGCATGATACAAAATAAAAACACAGCATATGTGTGCGAGCGCGGCCAGATAAAAATTTGAATATATATGTCGATAATCAGACAAATTCAAGCATAATTAGATGACAATGTGATTCGATTATAAGTAATTCTTGTTGATAAGAAGGAATATAATTAATTAATTAATGTGAGGTGAAACTAAAAGATTCTCAATCTTGGCCCAAGAAAAGGGTGACACATGGTTAAATGGTGTTAGTCAAAGGGTATATGACAGGTGGCTGATTCCCAATATTTACAACTCGTAGAAAAAAGAGAAAGATGAAAGCTCCATCAAAGGTGGAGGAGACTCAGAAATTTGTTGTCTATGGTCTCCCATCTTGTGAACAACTTTTGTCTTTTTACACCCCTTCTTTTGGCCCCTAAATTTGGTTTATTTAATTATCAACTATTTTTGTTCTTTGCCACGATTTGGGCTGAAACTCACGGCTTAGACCCGAATGATTCGATAAAATTAGAAGATTGAGCTATAAAATTATAGCTCAAATATAAAACTTGGTTATTCAGACCAACCCATTCGGGTGGGTTGGTGGGTTAAATGGACTGGTCGCTTGATCGAGTGACGGGTCAACCCAATAGGTTGCTATTTAAAAAAAATCATTTCTTTTCTTTCTTTTTTTATTTATCTAATAGTTAGAAATTCAAAATTCTTAATTTCAAAAATTTAAATCTTTGTTTTAATCTTGATTGAGATGATATATTTATTTCTCAACTTAGATTGAATTTAGATTTGAAGTTCATGATGAATTTGTATTGAGAATCAATATTTAAATTTTATATGGCAATATTTTTTTAGATATGTATTATTATTTATATTGACATAATTTACTTTTCATGTTGAACTATTTTAATTTTATAGCTACTACGGATTGTTTATTTAGTTATTTATAGTTAATTAACTTATTTTTTTTCAAATTATCGCTTTAATTGGTATTATAGTGAACTAACTTATTAAATACTGAATTTATTATTATGGAATATGAATACTAAGACATATAAAAATAGTTATAAGCAATATTTTATATTTTAATGTTTTTCAAGATATAAGTTTTAACTTCATTCTAATTGTATTATATTATAAAGATCATTTAGTTATTTGAAATATGAACATAAAGGGTATTAAAAATATTTTAGTTATGAGCGTTATTTTTATTTTTAATATTATAATATAATTAAATGGTATTATAACGAATTAACTTATTAGATTTTTTAAATATAATTTTAACTTTATTATAATTATATTATATTATTAAAGATCATTTAGTTATTGAATACGAATATTAAAGCATATTAGAAAAAGAATTTAGTTATGAGAAATATTTTCTACTTTTAAATGGTATTTTATAATTGTAATTCTTTATTTCTAATTTTATTTTTTTTAATTTTATTTTTTGTAAAAGATTACGATGAGTTGGTTCTTTCTGAGAAAAATGTCTGGTTATGTCATTAGATGTTATTCATATGTTTGAATTTTATGTTTGTCAACTTTTCTTTTTTTTGCTTTTGTGTGTATTTGTTTATTACAAATTTACGAATTTATATATATGTTAATTTTTTCATAAACTTTTGGCCTGATGGATTAGCTCGAATCATGGTTGAAAATTTCTGACTCAAAAAAATTATCAACCTAAATGACATGATCCGAATAATTCCACAACCCAAATGAACTGACCTGAACTCGAGTGGACTAACCCGATTAACGTCTCTAAAGACATTTATTTCACACAATAAGTTAGCACTAAAACTTGCTCTTATTTGTTTATTATTTTGGAGAAGTAAGATCAATACTACTGTCAGGTACAAATATATTCACACAAACAGGTAGCACTAAAACTTGCTCTTGTAACCATCTTTTGCCTTACACCTTTGGCAGCCGTACACCTTATATATCACCTTCAAAGGTTGTATTTTTAAAGGATAATAATAGATTATATTCCAAAGTTTAAACATTTTTCACTTAGTATCCCAATATTAGCGTGATGTTAATAAAATTCCTAACGTTTTATAATTTTTCACTTAATATCCTCTCGTGAGTTTTCAGATATATATATATATATATATATATATATATATATATATATATATATGTGTGTGTGTGTGTGTGTTTACGTGACTTCCGTGAGAGTCCACGTCCGCAATCTACAAGATAAGGGTAATAGTATATCATATTCGACATATGGATCTTTTTCACTTAATGTCCCAGTGTTAGCATATTATTATTAAAATACTAATATTTCATAATTTTTCATATCACACAATAAGTATAGATATTATTTGCAACTAAAAGTATATTATACCTCTTACTTTGCATATCAATTATAATACATTAAACAAGCTCTACTAATATTGAGATTAAAGCAAAGTTTTCGCAATCCAACACTCTAATTATGATTTGGAATTAATCAAAAAAATTAATTCTAACAAAATAATAAAGTATTTAGTTGCATGACATTGTTCGAATTATTTGGGGAAATTTCATGCAAATCCACTATTTAAGCTTTGAAAATAACCAAATTTCCCAATTAAACTAAAATACATAATAGAATATTTAGCATTGCAAAAAATAATAATATAGATTTTATACAAACACATGTAAATATAATTAAGGTGGATGGAGTTTATATATAGTTAAATAATTAAATGGATACTATTACTTTTCGACACCTACTATTGTATTATATATATATATATATATATAGTTTAGTCTAATAATATAATTTATGATAAGGGATCAAATAGTACCCGAGTCCCAGATAGTATGTAGTACTCAATCTCATCCATTCATCTTATTAATCGTGTGGTCGAGATTCGCGCTTGATTTTTAAAAGTTTTACACGTTAATTTGTGGTAGTAAGGTAGATTAGTAATTTGATTTGTTATGTGATTTCGAAAATAAACCATGCATATAGTTGAATCGAACTACGATTCAAATGAACACAAAATGCATTCACTTGAACACAAATATGCATATGAGTTTCAATTTTAATACATGCTGGAAACACACTCCAAAGATTTTCACACAGACCAGTCACTTCACGCACGCACTCGCCGGTTGGATGCGATGCAAGATATGTTGTTTTAAATGTAGTGTTATTTTATTTCATATGTATTATTTATGTTTTGTTGTGACTCTTCCCAAACCCAATACCGACGCACACCCAGCCTCTACCCGGCTTTCACACACCTGGTCCCTACCCAACGTCGGCACCGCACCCAAAGATCCATATCGTAGCACCGGCAAGCACCCAGCACGGTTGAGTTTCGATCTGATGTCATGTTATTTTGAATGCAAGGTCATGTTATTAAGAATGCAGCGCATGTTATTAAGAATGCCAACCCCAACGCCATGACTCTCTACCCGCCGGCGGACACCCATACGGCATTGGACACCTTCCCATTTTGCCCTCGAAAAAAATGGACTTACACGTGTCAAATTTTGATGCGTCCATGTGTTCAAATGTGTGATCTAGATTGTGACTACATACTATCTGTGGATCGGTTACTACGGAAACTCAACCCTATAATTTATTATGATATAATATAATAAAGGAAACTTTATAAATATACTTACATATGAATGAATAGAGAAACAGTAAATATAGAATTTAATGCATTCACATCTATGATAAGGTAAATTTAAGTACTATATTTATTATATATATGTGCTAATATTAAAATAAAGAATTAAGAAAATTTAAAATGAAGGATTTAGAAAATTAGGAATAGAATAATTTTGAAGTTCCTATGAATTATAAATTGATGTGTGCTCTCCAATATGTAATAGATTATATAATTAATAATTAATTAATAGATAGATAGATGTACGTGAGTCGTACTTACCATACTTTCTAGGGCATTTAAAAATAACCCTCAAATAATTTGTCTATATTCATATCAATTTCGCATGTTATAATATATTTATCCCCTAAAAGGTTATACAGACCAGAATTCAAGCGCCACCCCCTTTGATCTATTTTGCCCTCCACAACCATAACCTTAATCACTACATCGCTGTCGCGGCTCGCACTAAAATCTTGAGTTAGGGGGGAGGTAGCTATCGTCGCCACCATAGGCGGATCTAGGGGGTAACTGCACCGGGTAATCCCCAAATTTTTTCTTTCATTTATATATTATATTAAGCTCAATTCAAAATTAACTCAGTTCAAAATAATTAAAAATTAAAACAAAATTATTATTATTAGATTTTCTTATATTTTGATCCATGAGAAAAGCCCATAAGAAGGTTATAAGAATGAAATGGTCAACCACCATTTTGAAGGAGAAATTGAAGTAGCCAAAATAAAAAATTAACTTTTTTTTCCTCCTGATTTTCAAGTCGCAGCGTAAAAAATTCGTTTCTGGGATTGAACAGTTTGATCATGTGATTTTGGACGAAGCTTCACAACATCCGGGCCAACGTTTTGGATGGTGGAGATCGATTTTGAGTTTCAAGGTCGGGTTTTGTCGATCCGAATAGAGGAGAATTTTGATAATATTTTCTCGATCTTTGTTCGATTTTGATTCCATACATTTTGATGCTTATTTTCGAGTGTATGATAATATAATTTAGAGAAGATTATGTCTTGCTCCATTGTTGATTATAGTGGATTTAAACGACTCTAGTAATCCCGTGGTTTTTTTCCTCTCTTTCCTTTTAAAGGTTTTCCATACTAAAATTTTGTGTCTCCTTATTGTTGTGTGCCTACTATTTTGAACGCGTATATTGATGCTTTTAAATACTCTATTTGTCTGAATCCTCAAATGTTCATACGAGTCGGAAAAATTAACCAAACAAATGTGTCATATTCTTCTTCAATACAGATCCGCTCAAGTATTTCCGATATTGCTCTCCGCCATTCAAATCACAAAGTTCAAGTTCAATCGCACAAATTTTGTCAATGGTTTGATTGATGGATTTCTAAAGTTTACGTTAAAGAATGTTTATATTGAAAGAAATTTTATTAAAATATAAATATAAACTAAATTAATGATGGATTTTATATATTAAAATCTCACAAGATAACTTATGAAAACATAAAAATATTTTAGTATTTATGATATTTAATACTCTGAAGTATTTATTTTTAATCTACCTCATCATTAACTTCTGGATCCGCCCTTGTCGTCACAAAACCCTACCACCGCCATTCGCGTTGCCTTCTCTATTGCTTCAAACTCCGAAAAAGCATATTGTAGTCCCTAATTCTTCTTCGAGCTAAGATTTCTGTGATTTCCGGATGCGCTCTGATTCTGAGAGCATTTGTATTTTAGAAACTTTCATTCGCCTATTGGTTTCAAGATTGGCTGTGTAATAGCTCTTTGCGATTGTTTTGCTTGTTTAGATGCAGAAGCTATGCATTTGGTTGAGTAATTGGTACAAAGTTCTTATATTGATATTTGATGAGCTTGAGTATTGGGAATGTTTATGCTGGAATGTGTTCTCAAAAAATAGAGGAAGAGCAACGAGTTGTGATCTCGTTGTTTTGTGTATCTTTTTTCTGGTTCACGCTTTTGCTTTGTGTGGATAATTCTTCTCACGATTGCTTTCAATGGTCAGGTTTGACAAAATGGCAACTGGTGCAGAAGAGAATCCGAAGAAGAAATCACAGCCGCAGTTGGTGAAGTTGAATCATGCTTTCAAATTGGTAAACCATATTTTAGATGCTTTATTGTTGTCATTGGCATATTGATTGACTGCTAATCCGCCATTTATATATGAGGCACACCCGGATCTGTCATAAATTAAATTGTAATCGTGATTGATAAACCCTAACTAGGAATTAATAAACCCTAATTGGGGATTAATATGCCATAATTGGGGTGGATAAGCAAGTTTTTGCCTATATGTATATAGTCAACCCATATCTGAGTTCCTGGAATCAGATATCGTTGTTTTTTAGTTTAGGTTATCGTTCACATTGAGACGATTCTTCTTGTTATGGAGTGAGGAAATTTTGATGAATTGATTCCATGTTTTTTGTCAGTGGATGTTAGTCGAGTGATTTGTTCTTGCAGTACAAACATAGATCTTGACCTGTAATCTGAAATTTGTGCTGGGTGATCATTTATTTTTATTTTGTTTTCTCTTGGAATTGTTGATCTACTTGACATAGGGCTCTGGTTTAGCAGTGATATTATTTGCATGCAAATTCTGTAGGTGTCTGAAATTGATATATTCTTACCATACATATCATATGTCTTTAGGCTGAGCAATGGGTTAATAACATGAGTAAATCCTCAGCGAATGATAAATCACCTTCGATAGAATTGGAAGGGCGTCCCATGAGGTCAGTGTATCTCCAGGGACTTTGCATCATAATGCTTCAGAATGGAGTTTTATTTGCTTGGAGAATTTTCACAGGCTTGGTATTGGAGCAACTGTTCCTAAAGAATCCAAATTTACGCAATCAAGTAATCCCGTTGAAAGAAAGTTGCTTGCCAAGTTGCACAATGACAAAAGAAAAGCCGCCATGAAAAATGAAGCTTTGGCTCCGCCCGCAGAGAATCGAAATGCTGATGAAGAAGACAGCGAGGAAGAGGAGTCCGAAAGCAAAACCCGAGCTTTCACCAAGAAGAGACCCCCAAATGCAATTTCACCTCTACATGCCAGAAAGAAGCATAGGTAAATTGGTGTATTTATGCAAGAAACGCTGCAAATGTTTTCTCAGCAGGTTCTGCCGTCTCTATGTTCCCTGAAAAAATTGACTTGTAACTTTAATGAAAAATTAGGCATTTTTGTTACTGTTTGAAATACTACTTCGGACTTACTTAGGCCAAATTTGATTCTATTGAATTTGAAAATAGAGAACTTGCCTATATCAGCAGAAGATCAACTAGAAAAATGAAACTTAAATGCATATATATATCATACAAAATCAATGAAAACGAATTACTTCATACTTCAGCATTCATTGCGTGTATATTTACATCAGCAAAGAATCAGAGCAAACGAAATCATAATTACACTCAAAAGTTATCGACCAAAACATGACCCCTAATTACAAGGCTGGGGATTGATGGGTTAAAACCTAATCACATATTCACTATTTTACACTATTTACTATACACAAACTGTCCTCGCAAAACCACATAAAACACCCTTCCAATGGAGTCGCCATTTGTGCATGACCTATATACATCAGTATACCTGCAACGAAGCAAATTTTAATTTAATAATTTAGCAACAAGTTTTATAAGCATGCTTTCAAGAATGAAATCATGAATGCAATCGGATGTCTTTTGGCTAAAATTAATAAGATGACATACTGTGGGTTTTAAAAAGTAACTTGAGATTGGTGAGGAAAATTATTACTGATTCTCAGTATCCAGAGTTAATTTTATTAGTTAAGGCAACCCTAAGAAACGTTTAAATTTGAGAGCAACGGTTCAAGGATGCTAGTGCATTCAGGTGGAGCTGCAAGTCACAATATAAATGGAATTTACCTCAAGACAAGAGAGAGAGAGGGAGGGGTAATTTTTGCTCCTCTCTCTGCAGCTGTTGATTCTCTGACTGCCTCTGGTATGACTGTAACCTTGCTTTTTTCACCGTTTTTTCAACAGCTTGTCTGCATACTGCTTGAATGCTGACTGCCTCTGATAATGCTGCATCTATTTTATTGCTTGTCTGCAAACTGCTTTGATTCCTGAGGTGGGGTTCTGCCCAAGTATTTCTCCTGAGACTCTTTCTTATGCTCGGATCAAGGCTGCCATACAAAAGTGTTAGTGTTACAGGATCTATCAAGGAGCACTAATAAGCAAGTGCTACTCGCACACACACACAAAGAAACTGAAGATGAGCAGTGAGGCACAAAATACATAACAGAGCACGACAAGAAGTAGCAGAACCTGTTTCTAAAGCCAAGAAGAGCGCAATGCACTGCACGTGCTGCAGCAGAAGCAGGAGCTATGGCCGCAGCTGGAGCAGATTGCACAGCAGTTGCCAGAGCAGATCCCATACTTGCACCACGCTGGTACTTCTTCAAGGGGCTTTGTACCAAGGCAGAGGCTGATCTTCCCAGACCATCACTAATACTCTGGCAAGCCTGCCAAGAGAAAAATGCATATCTTTATTTGTAACAGCAATGAAGAATATTGCTTGCAAAAGAGTTCTAGGGAAAAAAGCTGATAAAATTTTTCTTTCCAAAAGCTAAAAGGGACACGAAGTTGCCAAAAACTTCTCTCTCCCCCAAGGAATGGTCTGGAATCGGGAATTAAATATTAATAATTCAAAAACAAAGTAAGACGGAACCATGATGACCAGCCAATGTTTGAAGAATACTGACCTGTTGAATTCCATGTTGAGCATCATTTGGCTGATTTGATTTCACACTATTACCTAATTCGCTCTCTAGCGGCCATGGTACAGATGGTGGAATACTAGCCAGAATATACTCTGCTTGGAGGAGGATGTTATGAGCTCCAGCAGCCAAATGTACTCCCAGCCCAATTGCTTCAAGTGAAATGCTTTTAAGGAATGCAACGGTGCCTACAACAACAGTTCATTTACACACTCAAATTTCAACTCAGACAACAATGAAGAATAGTGCCTGCTAGAAAGGACTATGTATCTTCAGCACAACCAAAACCAAGAACTGAAAATTGAATTTGTCAACTAAACTCAAGGTATGCACACAGGCAAATAGCAAGCAAGCTTACAGTTGTAAGTTGCATCATGTCAATAGAACTCAAACAATATGAATAGATGAGACATGTCTGTTGAAATAGTTTACCTCTTTGCATTCCTTTGAGTAACCTATGATCCCTTTTATAGCTCTTCACAGGCAGAGATACCAACTTCGCAGCTCCAGAGCTAACAGCAAGCAGTGACTTAATGGGAGGAAGGCCTTTCAACAGTTTATGAACCTACAGAACATGCAATTCATTAAAACTCGTGCATTTAATTTAAGAATATAAAATCCGTGAAAAATAAGTCAGATTTAACCAAACCTGGTTCTGAGAAATGTCTTCCAGCCACTCTCCCATTATTGTTTCACAAACGCTGCTCCAGCCATAGAGGCCAATTCCTTGGACATGTTTGAGTTGTAACTCCACACCCTGCATCAGAAATCATTAATATACAAAACTTGTAGTATGTATATACAGCAAGTCCCTTGGCGATATCAATTAAGGCATGCGTGATAATAAAGCGTTAGAACCTCATGAAGAAATATGAGAAAAGCCAAAGAAGCCATTTTAGATTCATGTTGTTGCACAGAAACTTATCACAAAAACTAACAGTTTTACAAAGATGAACCAGGTTAGTAGGACTGTAGTTTAAGCATGGACTTCATTTTTTAAGCTGGGAGACAACAGAAAGCATCTTTAAACTTCTGTGATAAGAAGCAGATTTTCATGCTTCATGGAAAGCATCAGTGCCGATATAATCATATAAGCAAGCAATCAAATATGCATATCTGTCAGACAAATGACCCCACTACACCAAAACAGGTCTGCGTAAGTGAATAAAGCAACAAAAGCAGCAATTAGCATATGAATAAAATCATAAATAACGAGTCGCTTAAGATTCTTGAGGTCTGGGGTTTATTTACCCTATATCCATTGATTTAAGTTTTATTTACTTATCATCTGAGCTTCAAATGATTATTTTAGTCTGGCTGGGTTGCCAAGATAAATAGAAATGGATATAGAGATTATAAAACAACATGTCACCTTCCAAGGTATGAGGTTGACAAGTTCAACATACTTGCCGCCCCTTAGTGCTGTTAAGTCAACATGGCAAGGACTGTAATCAACTCGAATCAGCATAGGCCATATGTCAAATTTCTGTAAGAAATCAGACAAAGATGAGTGACCCAGACTAGATGAAGGACCCAGTGAGAAGAAAGAAAATAACTGAAATGCCACAGTGCAAACAAGTTTATTAGAACTTAGTAGCTAAGTATTTAGAATGGAGCATCACTGCAGCCAGAGGGATGTTAGACAGACGCATCCGTCTAAACACTCTGGTCTTCATATATCACATAATTACGATTCAAATTATGCCCATCTAAAATTTAGACTGAAACTACCTGGAAGTAAGTAAGAAATGCCTCTTCACTGATGCCACGACCCTGCACATAGTCACTTTTCTCAGATGGCTCTCCTGAATTACTTAAATCCAGAGGGGCACTGGAAGAGGAGTCAGCTGATGAGTTTTTTCCTCCAAAGAAGTTGATGAGAAAATCAAGTTGGCGCTGATGAAGATGCAAAAGCAGAGGAAGTAGAGCAATACGTAACCTGGAGAGGAAATAGTGTCAAAACTGTATACTTATAACGAAGGGGAAGGTATATCTGCTGATGCTATCATTTAGTACAAAAGCTTGTAGAGACAATTTAAGTAAGAAACCCAAAGTTCACTACAATCTCGATTTCAGGCAAATCTCTGCTTACAACAATGATAGAAACAAGAAATTTACAAAAATGGACAGAAGGATTAAGAAGTTCCTGATTAGCTGAAGACCACAAGAAAATCAGACCTGGTGAAGTCACAAATCCCTAAAATTCTAGGGCAATTATCATACAGAGAAGGTCATAATCGAGGGGAAACGCAGAGTCACCTCCCTCCTCCCCCAAGCAAAAGGTTGGTCATGAGAAGTCCAGAAGCAAAGGTATAAACTTACAGGTTCACAATTTTTTCCTTGCATTTGGCATAGATTTAACAAAAGGGCTCCTTTACTAAGAGAGAGATTAGTTACAAGTTAATATTACAGCCATCTCTTCCAATAAGATATCTGAAAATTGGTGGAAGAGAATATCTTGGCCTCTTTTCACATTTTTCTTCATTCTTCAATATAAAACCCTAAAAATTGTTGATTACCCCATCTCAATGCCATCCCTACCAAGTCATCTTCTAATCATTACTAAATGGACTCTTAATATGTCATCGAAAATCCAATAGAAATAAATTAATCAGATATTTTAAAGCAACAGCAGAAAATTCCTTCAAATACCCAAAAATGGCTAAAGAAGAAAAGCTAAAACAAATAGCACACCGATTTTCTTCCACACAGATTGAAGGGTCTGGTCTAACGGCTTCTAAATTCAGCTTCACGGCTTTTGAAGAGAACTTTCTTGGATGCTTCTTCGATTGATAATTCCCAAGCACCTTACAACCAAACAACACTAAATCAGAGAATAATATATTAAAAAATTCAACAAGTGGACTGAAGCATAGATAGTTAAGCAGTACCAGCTTCCATGGTGCATCATTACTTTTGTCATAGAGGCAGAAATCCCTAATGGTGAGAGAAAGCGTAGATGCGGATATTTCACCATCAGGGTAAACATCATACTCAAGACATACCCCAGACAATGCAAGCTCTAAACAAGCAGTCACATCCCTTGCACTAGTCAAAGTTGGAGAAGTATTCTGAAAGTTGGACCAGTCAGAACCACCATGCATTCTCCAACTGACATTTATATTCTTAAGAACTATGCGACCCTCAGCTATTGCAACATCAACACGTTCAGGATCATTTGTAGAAACTTCAAAGTGCACAGGTTTCGGCGCATCAGGCTTCTCCACTTTTGAAGCATGGTTTTCTAGTATTCTTAATGGGGTGCCCCCATACCATCCATCATTTCCTATCCGATCCTCACCAACAACAGTTTTAAAACTATAAAATTCAGATGACTGGCTTCCTGAAGAAAGTAAGGAAAGGGGGCGAAGATCTGACAGGAAATATTCTTCTATAATCTCAGGAGTCTTTTCTCCTGATGGCGAAGCCCCACTAGCTACAAGAGAAGTATCATCGACCATGGAGAAAGAATGATTATGAAAACTTTTAGCTTGGCCAGCAGAGTTGCTATCCAGCTGAAAGACATCTTCACATATTTCGTCCATTAGATTTCCCATCTTGGACTTCTTCTCTGGACTTGAACTCTCTGATTGGTAAAGTGGAAAGAATTCACCATCTATTGTCATTTCATTATTGACTTCATGCGCTTGCTGCACATTATTCCACCTATTCTCCAAGTGCACAACATAATCTTGCATATCAGGAGCAAAAAGCTTTTGGAGTTGAGCAGCCAATCTAATCAATCCAAAAGTTGTATCATGGCATGTACTTAACATGATGTGTGACTCTGCACATTCCAATTCCCATGCATGGCCATTCTCACAGTTCGTCCTAAAAAGTGCTTCAACATTTGCCTCTTGGGCAACTTTCACATAACCAAGATTACTAAGTTGCTCCACACTGTGAGCACAACCAACTAAACCAGATTCAGGCACCGTGCATATAAGGAAACCTAGATCTTGCAGTGTGATTTTGTAATCCCTTTCTGCACAATCAGTCACATTTGTATTTGAAAGTTTCAAGGAAGAAGCAGCGAGAAGACAAGCAATATACAGCTCATACTCATATTCATTGGCCTTGAAATCAGAAGATTTGAGGTCTGAGCCCTGATTTGCTGTCAATTTTTCAATGCATGGCTCATAACTCAGGCCAACGTCCACCAGATTAAGGATGAACGAAGATCCACAAGTCTTCTCCTGACAATTATCACCTGCTTGTTGAGATTCAGAAGATGGTAGGATGAAAAAGGATATTATTGTATTAAACCAATCCAGGCGACCCCCAATTGCAACAATAGTGGCACATCTAATAGTAATTGAAGTAAAAATATGGTTACTTTCTGGGTCCGAAAAGTTGATAATGTCAGAACCAGAATACCTAGAAGATAACACATTTGAACCTTCTCCATCACCACGACCCATTGTCGAGTCACTGCATGATATCAAAAGAAACTCCTGATTAAGACCTTCAGTAGAACCCCACAAACTGCCCTTACCATGGGACACCCATAGGAAATTGGCATGGCTAATTCCACCGATATTCGATACAGAAAGTAACTCAAACTTGTCCACATTGAGAGTTAGACTAGACCAAGAACTTGGAAGTTCTGAGCGTATGGAACACTTAAAATCCTCCACCGGTTCAACTGCAAGAGAAATTGTTAAAGACTCAAATTCAAAAAGAAATGATGTTTGCAGCGCAGAATGCTCTTTCATACTATTAACTGATTCGGTGGTGACAAGAGCGAAATGCTCGCCATCTGATTTAGGAGGCCAGATATGTTCTCATACTTTCTTCCATCTAGGTAGATTGTCGCAGGAGGTAATTTTCCACGCAAGAAAAATGCAGAGCTTGCTAACATCTCTTGCCGAGTATGAGTATCAAACCCATTGCTGTCTCTAACAGTTGTAACTGAGGCAAACTCAGAATCTTTTCCAACAACCTTATCTTGGCTCTTATCATACTCAGAAGAAGCCAAAAGCTTGGCTTTTTTGGCGATCCAAGGACCAGTAACAGGACCCTCCTGCCAAAACGTACTAATAACAGACAGATGACCAGTTCCATTAACAACTGAAATTATCTTTTCAGCTGAAAAGCTAGACTCCTGCCTCTTGTCGGTTTCACTTTCATCAATCTTCTCTTCAAAAGCTGAGCTGATGTAAAAGAGATAAAAGTCACCCATATTCAAATTCAAGGAGCATGATGTGGTCATAGTGGGTCTCTTGTCAAAACTAGAAACAGGAGTCAGTCTGGTGGATCTATCATCTCTCCCTCTTATTGTTGGTGAAACCAAGTCAAAAGCAATAAACTGATTGCAAGAAGAGTAGCTGGAATAATATTCACGCTCCTTCAAAGGGAAACATAGAATGATCCTAGCATTTAGAAGGAATATATTGCCCTCCAGAAACTTTCTGGTTGACACATTGGTAGACCGTGGATGTGAAAATTTTCCTTGATCATGAATAGCCGAAAATCCATATTCTTTACTTTCTGGTTCTGGTGCAAAACCATTCCCCAGGCTAGTTGTTCCAATACAATTTGACATCTCCCGCAGAAATTCTAGCACCGTAATAATAAGATCAAAGTGCATCCAACAAACAAACGGTGGCAGCTTCAAAGTAAAAGATGTAGGCCCCATTAGTGAGCTGCCAGAAGAATCCAGGTTTACACTGACATGGCAGCTGCTGACACCTGAAGTTTTGAGCAAAGTTACATTGGCATAGTCTCGACAAACATCTTTGCCATTCTTCATGTGCTGACATCCACTGGCATCCTGCATGCTCAGTGAAACTTCAACAGGATCATTCAGTCGGTGGCCTACTCCAAGATCTTTTGTGGATTCTCGAACAGTCCGAAGAGCACCTTGGACACCATCTTGCATTTTTTGGATCAAGCCCGTCTCACTTTCAGAGTTTTGACATTGAACATGAATCTCGTAATCCACCAAGTCATTCACGGAGGACAAATGATCGACTAATTGAATATGTTGCACAATTAATTCAAATTTCATTTCTCGAGGATGTACCTGTGGAACTTGCATAATTTTGAATGTTAACAGAGTAAACTAAACATAATGTTGGGAGAGATTATGGTTACTAGGTAAAGACGACATCAAACTCTTGTAATCAATAAACAAAAGTAGTGTCCTAGTTACCTGCAGTCCAAGATCTAAGTCAACAAACTGTGCACACAGATGATGAAGGTGAATAGCGGTATTGGCCATATCAGCTTTCATTCTGGGGGACTGTTTCTTGTCTTCATCAATGAAAGACAAAAGGACAGATACTTTTTCTACGGTTGCACTGAAGTTGGTTTCAACAAGCTGCTGCTCTGCACCCAAGTAAGTAGAAAGTGATATCAGTTCCAGAGATGAAAGTGTCATGGTGAATTGGGGATGCAGCAGCCAAGCTAATAAAGGTAAAAATGTTATTAAAATTGAAACGAAGAGAGGGGGTACCTTTTACATATTACATATAAATAAACATAATATTTAGAAAAATCCGATAGCATCAATGATGCAGATAGTCGAGAATTAATTTTTAGATGCCTTTCAAGCTGTGCTGCACTCAAGATGGTTTCATAAGGCAAATTAGGCAAGTGATCTCGGGGGCAAATACGTGAAGTTTCAATAATTACTTTCTAACACCACCTGCTAACCAAGATAGGTGAGTCCAGAGAGTTTGACCTCAAGCAAGTTAATGAAAGCTTCATGACTCCTATTTGGTTCCCTGTTAATTTACAATTTATTCCATGAAAATTTCATGGTTGTTGGATTTTGAGTAAGCAGACCAGAATAAGCAGAAAAAACAGTTCTTGAACAGAAGCCTTTACCTCCCTAACCCCAAAAAAGAAAATTTGGAATTAAGTTTCAGTTGCACAGATAGAGAATAGGTACACAGTAACATCGACCCCGAAAAAACATCAATGAGAAGCCCGAAGTTTCTTACAACCTTTGTTAACTATTTACCAACACTGAGGAATTTTTATTTTTATTTTTAGATTATTAAAATGTTTATGTAGTGAGATTACTAAACTAGCATGACCAGTGTATTTTTTCTTCTCATTTTACCAACAGTTAACAACCCCATTCTTCATAATAATTCTGCTGGATGGAACTTCAAAGCAGTGAAGACAGTTCAAAAATTCAACAGATGTGTCCTGTTGCTATATTTTACATTCTGCATTAGAAGTTAGCCACGTGTTTGCTCATGAACTAATAGTTGATAGGGCATGGCATCAGAGTTATTTTCATAGCTGAAAATAGCTCAAGAAAAAGTAAACTTATTAATAATCTTGTAAAATGATTGTAATGTCTTTCTATCACAATATCCCGCCCACCACCACCCATTACCCATGCTCACAAGCTTATGGTTTAGATAGGAACTTCAAACTTTCCTAGATCCAGTTGACGGCCTCATAATTATAGTGAACAAGTCGATAACATGAATCTGCAAAGACGCTACATGGTATTCAATAATTTAACAATCAAGTAATACAAGCATTAAGCAAAGTCAAAAAGAAAAAGTAAAAGAAAGAAAAAGCTTAAAAAGTCAGTTGCACATACTGAACCGCTATAGCGCAAATTTGTATTTGAGACTACACACTGTAAAGGACTTACCAGAAGGGACATGTAAAGATCCAGATGCAAGGTTGGATGCTGCAGTAATTGCACTAAAAACAGAACAAGTCCAATTCCACATGCCACTGTTCCCTAAAGCTGACTGTGAATTTCTTAGTCCATCAATGCACTCAAAGAATTGATCCACGCTGCCAAGATATCAATTAAAACCAACAGGGAAGAGTTCAGAACAGATTCAGACCAACTAGAGAGGTGAAAATTGAAGTATAGATAAACCAGCAGAAACTTTCTTATCCCCACGATGAATAAGACTGAATTGCTTTCAGCACTAAAACTATGTACCGTAAAAAGGGTTCAAAAGTTCTAAAAGCCAACAAGTGACATAGTGAGATTGATCAACTGACTAATTGCATCCCCAATCAAATACCCATCAACTGGTAATACATGATGAGGCTAAGTTGGTGGCAGATCAAATACCAATTGGTTTTATTCAATTACAGTAATATGTGCTCACTTGAGCATACATACAGCTTAATGGCCATTAATCTGTTTAAGAAGAAGTTTATTGTTTATTTAGTGCAAATTTATAATAACTAAAAGAATACCAACCTCGCCCCAAAGTCTTGTTCTTCTTCATTTAGGTCTTTCTGGCTTTTACTCACCCAATCAGATATGAGATGTGAATCTGATAGCAGGTTATGTGCTGGTTCTTTCTCCATCAAGTTGGCAACAAAGACTTCATTACCAAGTAGCCCTTGCCACTAGGATGCATTGTAGAGCTTGAGGATGAAAAGTTGTCTGATGGTTCACGAGGACCTGGGTCCTCCCTCTCCTCACCTATACCTTTAAGTAGGTTCCACATAAAGATGAAGCACCTGATGGAGCTAGGTTCAAGTCTTAATTCGAGAGGTTCAATATGAAGGTTGGCATCCACTTTGTAATGTCCAGTGAACCATTTTCCAAGGTAAACTAAACTTTAGACTCCCACAAAACCTCCCTTTTCTCCAGAAATTATAGCAGTCGTGTTACCAGGTGTACAATTTCCTGAATACCGGTTGCCAATAGTCGAATCAACCGAAATATCAGGGGACGACAGATGATCAAGACCATCTGCAGGAAGTAATTCGAGAACTGCTCCTTGGAATTCTAAAAGTTTGTTAATCTACTTATACCAAGGAAATTGTAAGCTTTGGTGAAATTGGTAGAAGAAGAATCTCAGAAATATGTGTTCCACATTGAAGTTCACTAATCCGAGCACCAATATTCTGTCCAACACTTTACTATTTCCATCTTCCAAAAGTGGATCAAATGCCACAATTAGCTTGTCAATTTTCACATGAAAGCTAGTTAGCAACCACTTCACCATTTTGGCAATAGTTTTAACTCCTTCATGAACTTCAACAGAAGCACTTGCAACTGCATTATGGTTAGTCTCGTTGTCTTGTTTTCTGAGACCATGGCTCGAACTATTGTTGCCACTCTTGCTGTAACAGTAAGCTTCAAATTCATCTCGGGTAACTTTCGTCTGGCGAGGAGCAATAACAACTTCGAGTTCATCCACCTCAACTCGGCAACCACCTTCTTTCCAAGGCATAGTTACAGTTAACGATCCAACAGACCCCTCTTTCACTAGAACAGCTGCCGTTCCAAACTGAAAAACAACAAAATGTTAGCAGAGAACAGTATAATTATTCGGGTTAATGGTAAGCTCCTCCACACCACCCCTAAATTGCCACACAGCCCACTCCTCAAATAAGGGGGTGAGGACTTGACTGTTTCATTGAAGTTTAATGAGTTAACCGAGAATCTACATATTAAAACAATTGGAGAACCATCGCATACTAAATATTGATCTCGTTTAATTTAGCCTGCCAAACACTTATTTCAAGCATACCCACACTCTGCTCAAGTTAACAACGAATTATATCCAAAAACGTAGTAACAAAGCAAAATTCACTTCCAAAACTGAATACCTCTCTACAAACAGACATTTAAAAGCGGCGAAAATAAAATAAAAATAAATATACCGCACCCTACCTTCTCGTTTATGTAATCAACATTCAAAGCGAGGTCGGAGAGCTGAATCGTACCAGCACCGAGCTGAACATCAAGGTGATCCAGATCAATATCGCCCAGTATAAATTTCCCTAATTTCTTCTTCAACAAGAATTTACAAACACGTTTTACTGCCCACCGCGAGAACATCGCCTCAGCGGATTTCGAGAAACCCCAAGAAAACATCTTCAGTATAATCTATATACACTTCCCCCAGACAATATTACTTCTCAAAAACTTGTTTATCCAAATTTTTCTTCAAATTTAAGGGTTTCTGAAACACTATATACAGAATGAACTTGGATTTGATGGAGGCTACCACCTCCATCCAACCGGAATTCAGAAAATTAAGACAGAAACAAGATTTGAGGTTTTGTTTTCTGTTTTTTTTTTCCTTATTAGGGTTTGGATTGGTATAAATTGAATTGAGACGACTTTTCTTTTGGGAGAGTCGTGTTTGGATTGTGAATGGTTTCGTGTCAATGATTGGATTTGTCGTAATGTTCTATCTTTAAGATTAAGATTGTGATCTCATTGGAAAACGAAGGTTAATGGTAATTTATTTATTTCGATTCAGACCCCCAAAAGTTTGTGCGTCGAGTTATAAATTTTTGGGTTCATTGTTAAAAAAATAAACACCCGATTTTAGTTTTAACACAATCTATTTTTGTTCCGTTTTAATTTTAAACATGATTTTGTCAAGTTGGTAGAAAATCCGAAAGTAACAAATCATTACATCTTGAAAAATAGTACTTTCGAATTTCATAAATATCTTATATAGATCGACTCTGCTACATTTTATTTTTAAGTGTAATTTATCTCTCTTTTTTGTGATGGACAAGTTATTACAAAAAACTAGATTTTATTTTTTACACATCTTGGTAATAACTGCGGATTACCTTGTCATCCAAAAGAATTATTATGTTACATTAGTTTTAAAATTGTGATAAATTATTTGGTGTGTCTATTTCATTATAAATCAAATATAATATTATTATTGAAATATTTTATAAATAGTGTCTAAAACTCAAATGGAATCGAAATTGATTAATTTTGTGATTAACCCTCTATTTCACTCTATCGAATAAGGGAATTTACTTCTCACCTCTTTCTTTACGATAAAGATTCTATCATTCGAATGCTCTCACGGACTATAAAAAATATTATTGATAAAATAAGAAACTTAATTAATATGTCAAACATCAAAATATCAAACTAGATCCTCACGTAATTAAATTCGTAAATAATGATGATGATCATTACAATATTAAATTTATTATGTCACTTTCTTGTTTACAATTGATACTGGACCAAATACTTTTTTTTAGTCATTAGCGATGGAAATACCATCAATTTAGTTTGTTTGGTTTGAATGATAAGCCAAAATTGATAAAAATAATTAAATTTAATTATATATTTGGTATATATTATTTGACTTGTAATAATAGGGATGGAAAACGATTGGGTTCATTAAGATTTTTTTGGTTAATAGAATCAAAATTTTTATAAATTCCAAAACCGACCAGATCTGGTGATGGGTGTGTAGAGAGAAGGGAAGAGAGAGATGATGGAGAGAGGCCACTGATGGAGACGGCCGCGGCCCAGGAGGCAGTGTTCGCCGGAGATCGAGTAAATGAGGGAGACCCGAGCGGCGGCGCAACTATCGCTGGCGGCAGACGGTGGGTGGCGGCGTCGTTGGGTAGAAGTCGGGCACATGCGTAGAGGGAGAGATAGACCAGAGGGGAAAGAGGTGGTGGCGCTCGACAGCCTCGCCAGATCTGGAGAGGGGCTAACGGCAGCGATTTCAAAGAAGAGGGAGATGAGGGTTTCAGTGAGAGTAGAGATGGAGAGAAAACGCAATATTACACAGTGAGTGTTTTGGGTCCAAATATTGGGCCTGAGATTAATTTTTCTCAAGGGCCTGAAAGTAATTAATTTCTTAGGCTGATTTAATTAATTATTTCGGCCTACAATTAATTAAGTAGTCTTGAACATGGTCCAGGAGTTCAATAATAATAATAATAATAATAGATGTTATTATGCTTTCATGAGATTGCAAATAGAAGGAAAGTGGATTAAAGGAAAATTTTGATATTATGGTATATTTTAATCATAATTATTCAATTTATCATATATCACAATCATTACTGATTCAAACATAATATTAAATAACCCAAATAATCATATTTTATTTGATTTTATCAATCTTATTTATCTCATCAATCAAATCAAATACCCTGTTAATGTGTATTGTGATATTGGATTTGGTGCAATTTAATTCGTCGGATAAAATAATTTGGGCGGTTGATTAATAAGAAATTACAACATGCTTAATGGCATAGGTCATCTCCATGACCCCTGTCATGAGCCGGATCAGTGTTATAGAAGTACTCCATAGTGGAGGGAATATATTCTATTTATTTTTTTCCCAATCTTAGCAATGTTATCGATTATATCATCAAAACGATTGAAAAAAAAAATGAAAATTAATTAAAAGTTTTTGGAGCTCCTGGCCTGAATTGTTTGTTCATATTTTCAATTTTATCATTGAATGTTTAGTGACGCAATGATTGATTCGGGAAGTTGACGTACCAACGATCTACAATAACATTGAAAATATGAGCAAACAACCACGAACTTTAAAATCCTTCAACTAATTTTAAATTTGAAAATTATTCTATTATCTCAATAATAAAATTGATATATATTGAAAATGTAAATGTAAAGTTGATAAGGTTAAGGTCAGTATAAAATTGATAAGATTTAAGGATTGTGATAGATTTTTTTTAAATCTAGAAAACAAATGGAGTAGAAAATGATATTAACCAAAAATGTGTCCTACACTACACTAATTGAAGTGTAGCACGTCTTTAACTGACTCGGAGTATAAAAATACAACTTTCTTTGTCCAATTCAAGATGATATATATTCCTTTTCGAGTTATCAAACCTAAGATGACATGTGTAATATCCCGAAGAATTAAAGGCCTAATTACGATAATTAAAATTCGTAAATTAGGGTTTCGCTGTGATATTTGAAATAGTAATTTATCGAATAATGATTTCGATTAATTATGAGATAATAAATACATATATCATATTCACTAATGATTGTGAATTAAGGAATATAATTATATAAAGTATTTCGGCAGTAATATTTTAACGTCGATTGAATATCGATAGTTAAATTTCATAAAATTTTCTAAGTGTCGAAGCTTAGAATTAAATTCCCTTATTAATGGAATATTTTGATAAAGTGATTATGACTTTATTACGACCATTTTGAGATGGGTCGATAATGAACGTTTTGAGACGTTTCAAACGTCAACGTTTAGAGATGATTAGAAAATTTAGTCTAATGATCAAGGAATTATAATATTTAAATTCCTATGATTATTTTATGTAATTAGAGTATTATTTAGCATTAAAACAATGCTAGAGGATTAAAGAATAATTATTGAACAAAGTTGTAATTTTCGAAAACCCTAAAATCGAAAACTAGGGTTTTCACCTATGAATCTTTCTAATTATTTTTCCTATGATATAAATTATCATCAAAGACATATATTATGATATATATAACTACTTATTGCATGAAAATTTAAATGTTGGGCACTTAGAATGGAAAGTGCCGTGTACATATGTGTTTTAATGTTCACATTTTGTGATCTCCAATATGTTATACATTAGTGTGATGTAATTACACACTTATCAAGACCTTTAACTAAGTGAAACAAGTGGAAGGCTTTGTGTATAGTGAGATGGCCGCATAGTTCGACTCCAATTGAGGTTGGAAGATTTGATACAACTCTTAAGCATGATGTATTACATTTGGTAGAGTGTAGATATTATATATGTAGTATGAGACAAATTAAAAGACCATCATTTGCAATGTGAGTGAGAGAGGGCCGGCGGTTGTAATTGATCAAGCAAAGGATTATATTTTTTTTAAATTGTTTTGTTCAAGATAAGTAAGTGTATTTATTATGAGTATGTCATCAAATTGGAAGGTCTTGCATTTGGTATTGTGTAAACATGTATCATGTGCATAAGACAAAGAAAAATAAAGACTTTCCCTTTTAACATGTGAGAGTGCCGACGGCACTTTTGGAACCAAGTAAAGAAAAATTGCTTTGTTTTGTTCAATGTTGAGTTAATACATTTACTTTGTGTAAGAAGATGACATAATATATGAATGAGTCTATCAACTAAAATCTTGAACATGTTGTGTGTATTGTGAGAGCCGACGGCTCTTATTGATTTAAAGTAAGATGCATTTTGTTTCTCTCAAAAACTTTGTGTAAGGGCATTTAATATTGTGTAAGTAAATGATGTAGGGTGATTAGGTCATCAAGCTAAATGCTTGCTTTGTATGTGTGTTGGAACCGAGAGTAGTAGGAAAGTAAGTAAGTCTTTATATTCATTTCTTTAGTACTAAGTGAGATATATTACATCCAACATCTTTTTCTCCTTCCAAACCCAAAACTACCGTGAGCAAAAAGAAGGAAAAGCTTGAGTATTCTTCTTTTCCATAGCCAAATTCCTTAACACTAAATCCTTTCACAACAAATCGACACCGGTAAAGAGGTTAGAAATCGAACAAGCTTCGATTATACGTTAAAATTTCCAAATTTTAATGGTTCGATTTTAATTTATAAGCATGTGTTCTTGAGGAGAAATCATGCTAGCATGCTAAGTTGTTTATTAATAATGTTTAGTATGATGAATATGTTCCATATTGATGGTTTAAATTAAGGTTTAAGTATGTTATGAAATTATTGTGACTACCGAAAATTTTCTTAGTTTGTTGTAATGTTGGATTAATGATTTATGTTGATATTAGAACACATTGTGATTATTTGAGAATTTTTAGAAACCATATGCTAAAAATTTCATTATTACCGAAAAATTGTATGAAATCATATTTTAGTGTACAAATTAAGTTTAAGTGATATTATAGCATAATGTTAATCTAGGGCATTGATTTAGTGATATGTGATTTAATAGAATTTTTAAAAATTATTTGTTCATATTGTTAAAATTTTCGAGAATGCTTAAGGGTTGATACATTGATGTAGAAATTATAAATGTTGGATATTATGTTATAATTATGATATAGAATGATGTTTAAGTGTTGTAGAATTTAATTAGAATTTTAGGAATTTGTTTGGCTAATTTTGAAAAAAATCGAGACCTATAAGTATGATATAGGTGATACCCAAATTTTCTATAGCTAATGTTAATACATATTAATAATCATATGATAATATAGAGTACTATATGAATTTAGAAGAATTTTTGGAAAGGTTTAAGAAAATTTAGCTAATAACCGTGAGTTTTAGTGGTAATATTAAGGATTTTAAATCCTTTTTATCAAGAAAAATAATAAATTATATGTCTAGAAATTATTTTATACATATTAAGAATTTATGAAAATTTATAAACATAGTATACTATGTTTACGGCGAAACGTTATATTAAATAACGTTAGAAATGAAAAATAATGTATAATGAATAAGTTAATTCATATTAAAGGAAAATATTAATCAAATTTATTGATTAGCGTAAAAATCGAGAATTAGGGTTTTATGAAAAGAAATCGATTGAAAATCGATTTATATAGAAATTGGTTATAAAATGTGTTAAGAAAAGTCAAAACGTTGACTTATGATTAAACGTATTAAATACGTTGAGTAAATACACTAATACGTGTAAAACGTATTAATTTTATAAGAATATCTCAATTGCGAGAAAAGATTTCATAATTGAAATCATCTTATCAAAAGACGTTAGTATACGTTGAACGTTTAACCTAAATGGTTAATAAGAGATCGTAGATCATATTACGTCTCTATCAAAGTACGAGAAATATTTAGTTAAAGATACGCGTTGAAACGACGTATTAAAATTAGTTAAGGGATTCGAGTTATTACTTTATAAGTTATCAAAGTTTATTTAAACTTTGATGTTCTCGAAAAAAGTGACCGACGTACTAAAATAGTTTTTACGTAAAGGTTGGACGCGGACGTGAGCAAGAGACGAGAAAAGGGAAACGTGTTTTGAAAATCGACGATCTACGGTCGGTGGGCTTTACTTTACTCAAAATATCAAATGTTTTATTTACGATGCTTTATTCGCAAGAAATGATGATGAAATGATTTATTTAATTACCGCCCAAAATATTTATGTTTTATGTATGTATCCTATCCATGATCGAATTATTAATCTTTGTTGGTAGCTCCCAACATATGAAATGTTTCAATTCGTATCCTTGTAAGCACCATAAGGATGATTGAGAATTGTGATCCCGCGGCTTGGGTGGCAAGGATTTTGTGCACTATTTTGTGATGTGTCTTGAAAGGGTGCTCGGCAAAGTCCTTCGTTCTCAGCGATGGGTGGGACCGGGAAGAGGTATGAGGCGATTCAGCCTAAGGCAGTCAAAGACACATCTATTACGGAAATGCCATATGGCCCAAACACATCCTTTCCTATCAGCGAGTTCCGACCCTTTTGATCGATCTCATATCTAGTTCCAGCTAGAGGTGGCAAAGTAATGGTAGGGCCTACCGACCTGACTCGTCGGGCTTTTATATTTTTAGTGGGTTGGTACCAAATTTTTCGACTAGAAATGTGAAGCCCAAACCAACCCCGGGTTTTCGGTGATGGGCTTTTTTAGATTATTTTTATTTTTAATATATAAAATTAATATTTTAAATTTCAAAAAATAAATAAATTAAATACATAATTAAAATCTCATAACTCAATTTAAATAAAGAATCAGTGATAAGAATATATTAAACTTACTTATTCTTATGATAATGCTTCTTGAATATTTTGACATATTTATGTATTCATACGATGATATTTTAATGTAGTATAATTTTAGTTCTTTAATTTAAGGAGAAATAAATTAATAATTACAAATCAAAGGTAAATGATATTATTAAATGTCAATTCCACTTATACGACTAAAATAATAGAAAAAAATAATTAATTATACAATATATATTTAAGATCAATGATTCAAAATAGTTTTTACATATTATAAGGTCATTAATCATCACCTATATATTTTGGAGATCATTTCTTATGAATTATTTTGAATGATTTATAAAGTTATTATTTTGAAGTTATTATTTTTCGAATTTTGATGTGTTGCAATTCAAAAAATATATTTTCCGACAAAGATGTGAATTAGTAAGAAACTTTACTATAAAATATAATTAATATTATCAAAAATTATAGATATGTATATTAAATAATTTATAAATATATATATTTAATAAAATATTGGCGGGCTTTAGCCCAAACCCCGAAGCTTTTCTGGCCCGATAGGCTCTGGGTTTTTTCGGACGGGCTTTTTAGGCCGATTTTTCGCCTTTAATTTTCAAGCCCAAACCAACCCAAACCCCGGGTACCACTGCGGGCTTTTCGGCCGGGCTCATTTTGCCTCTAGTTGCGGCGTTCACTATGTTGCCTACGCCGAGCTTGTTGGGCTTCCACCGAAGCACATTAGGCGGGCATCGAAAGTTTATCAAGCGACGCGTGTCGTGATCACCAGCATAGTCGTCGTCACAATATCCATGCGCGAGCACTTCTGATTGGTTTCATTCATCCCCAACTTTTTTTCCTGTGTGTGGACGAGACTAAGTCTTCTTAGTCTCAATAGCCTCAGTCAAACCAAATTCCAAGATCCGTAGAGTAGAAAGTAAAGGAGATTAGACCACTTTCAAACCGTACATCAGTCATACTATAAGACGTTGTGTGCTACCCAGGAAGAAAGGACTTAATAGAAGCCCTTCGAGGTGGACTCGAACTCGAAAGAAGGGTTTTGCCTGGTCCGGGGAACTTCTTGATCTGCGGCTTTGAACCGATTGGTCTTAGTCCTCCTCCTCTTCCTAGTTCCACTCTGCCCTATTTCCTAATTTCATTTTAATTCTTGTGAATGAAAATTCACTTGCAACATTTCACAGTCATATGAAACGTAACTTTTTCGCTTTGTCTCGCATGTTTGTTATATTTGTTTATTTTATATAGTGTGTGAAGCCAAATTTCTGTTCTGTATTGATAGACCTATGTGACACTCTTTAAGATTTGATAGGATACTAACTCTGAAAGATCAAAAAGAATTAAACGAAACTTTGTTTCGAGCACGATGCTTGAGACGCTCTTCTTGGGCCGGGTTTACCTGTTTATATGTCTACTCTCTTATGACTTTTTTGAGTATTCCGCATTAAGGACCTAGATGCACCCGCTTCCCTCGACTATCGATTCCCGAACAAGAAGCCACCTGAGCGAACCGACCGAATGGACTTGACTTTTATCCGAACCGAACGATAGCGGCTTAAAGCTAAGCCTATCACGAGCACGAGAGGTGAACAAGTCTCCAAGAGGGCTCCACTCCCGACTCACCCAATGGATTATTTCATCCATATTGATGCAATGCGGCCAGATGAAGCTGCTTCGGTCGAATTGGATTGATTCTCTTATGAGATTTTCAAAGAGAGAAGGTAGGAAGGATGGAACTCATTTCCTTATCCCCGTTGTCGATGCTCTTTTCATCCAACTATAAATATCAGTCGAGAGCATTTGCTTCTTCGACTGACTCAACCACCAAGGGAATATGAATACATAACCTACAAGCGTAAAAGCAGTCTAAGGATAAAGCTACAAACCGCCTCTATCCCACGTTGAGATTTTAGAAACCAGCGAGCACAACATCTTCAAAGAACTTCTTCATCACGAGGTTGAATTAACATTTGTTTTTTTTGACTGGACCCCTTTCTTTAATCTCATTCTGTGAGTGGCTAGCTGGAATTATCGATGGTGATGGAGGAATAGGGGATCGCTTCCAGTTCAACGACCGAACCGAGCCCTTGTTCTTCAGATGTGGTCCCACTCAGAGTTCCTGTTGCTAAACTGCATTCAACGTTGAAAGGGTATCTAGCGTTAGCTTCAAGAAAAGCCTATTCTCCGATACGGAACGCTGGCACGTGTCCCATTTCTCTCAATCTGTTCGAGATGTTGGGTTAACGTCCGCTCCGTAGCCAACTCTGTTCTGATAGATCGAAAGAGATAGAGAGGGAATCTATCAAGAATAAGGTTTGGAACCCTATCGAAAGAAAAGAGAGTAATAGTTCTTTTGATGGGCATGTTCGTGGAATTCATCTGCATTTGTGCACCGTAAGGTGATCGAAGAAAGAGGCACTAAATCAGCATGGAAGAAGACACTTGATGCCGGTCACGGCGTCAGAAGAGGGCCTCTCTACGGTAGCAGATGAATTAATGAGATGAGATAATGGGATTGTTGTGATGAATGGAAAGAGATATGGATCATACATACAAGGAAAATGTGTCCGTCGTCGAATATTTATGAAAATTGACAGAAAATGTTTAGTAAACACGAGTATTTCAATTAAAACCTCATGTGTTACTGTGAATGGGCAGTGTGATTTAATTTGATAAATGTTTTGGCATGAGTTCACTGAGTGCATTCTTGTACTCACCGCATGTTTGTTTTAAATGTGCGAGTTGAGCGGATGGTGGATGGGCGTGTTGAGTAGTCGAGCCTCTTTTGATAATGTTTGTTAGAAACTTTGAATGCATATCGTCATATATGCATTCACACGCTTCTCCGTTATGATTGAATATTATGTTTATGTATTGATGTTGTGATTAAATCCATCCGAATCAGTGAACCTTTTGTTAAAGAACTTGTAGCATTTCCATATGTAAATTATGTGTGTGCCTTATATATATATATGGGTTGAAACTTCCTAGTTCACATGATGTTTGTTTCATGATCCTTGATAAATTATCTTTAATGTTCAGTAATTATTGTTCCAAGTTCCAGTCCTCGTTAATCCATCCTTAGTAGGGGTGTAATCGAACCGAGCCGAGCCGAACACCATCGTGCTCAAGCTTGGTTTGTTTAGTATCGAGCCGAGTCTCGAGTTTTATTTATCGAATATTTCGAGCTCACGAGCTTATTCGAGCTTTAATCGAACCCAAACAAGCTTTCTAAATTTAGATATATGTTTAGAATATTGATTATTTTATTTTAAAAATAAATTATTTTATCCATAATAACACAATATATTTATTGATTTCTTAGAACAAATAAAAATAGTTAGAGATTTAACACAATAATTATTAATTATAGAAAGAAAATAATTATATCTAGTTAATAATTTTATATTTTCAAAGTAAATCGCTTAATCTAACTTGTTCACGAGCTAACGAGCGAATACTATCATGCTCAAGCTTGGTTTGTTTAGCTAACGAGCTTCACTAAACGAACTCGAACGAACTTTTATCGAGTCGAGTCCGAATAGCTCACGAATAGTTTGGCTCATTTACAACCCTAATCCTTAGGATTAGAGGGTCATTACAACATGTTTCATTTTTAGAAATAATTATCTCTTCAAAAGTTGTGAGTTTTACCTATTTTTATCACTTTAACAACTTTATATTCTTCCCTTAAATAACTATGCCTAAAAGAAATGAAATGCTCTGGATGGAATAGAGGAGTATTATTTAAGTAAAACTATCATGTATGTTTAAATTACTTAAAATAATTAATTTTGAAGGAACAAATATATCCTAATGCATTCTCTCAATATATATATATATATATATAGGAGTGGTCAAATAGTTCCCCGAGCCTACTCAATCTCATCAAATTATCTCATAGATCATATAGTGGATTTTTTTTTTGGATTGTTAAGTTTAATTTCGCTGATTTCGCTACAGTAATGATATATTAATAATTTGATTTTTTTATGTGACGGTGAAAAACAAACCATGCATTTAGTTGAACTGACTTATGCATTTAAATGAACACAAAAATTTCATGCAATTGAACACAATAATGCATGTAGGTTGGAAGCGCGCGCTCGTGCTCGCGCGTCCCTTAGAGCCTGTTGGCCAACAATGCATTTTTACGTTTTGTTAAATACATGAATATGTTGTGTTAAATGCATAAACATGTTTTATTAAATACATGAATGTGTTTTATGTTTTGTTAAATGTTGTTTTATGTTTTGTTAAATGCATTTTTATGGTTTCGAAGATTCACTTCAATTTATGGTTATTCTATCCACATTTGATGAATGACAAGTGTCATTTAACGCTAAAATATTTAGATGCACATCATTATAATTAACTTTTACTTTCTTTATAGGGTTGAGAATCGGTGTGGGTTCAATTAATCGAATCGAAAATTTGTCAAATACAAAATCGCGAATCGAACCGCTTACATAAGTTAATGGAACATCGCATCGATTAATAAGATTTGGTGTTCGATTGACCAAAAACTGAAAATGATTAAAAATAGTTTTATAATTTTAAAAAATCCTAAAATTCAAAATAAATTATGGCGAGTGATCGACGGTATGGCTAAGGAGAAGAGAGTTAATAAGAGGATAGACGATACATCAAATTAGAATATAATTCAAATTAATTTTGCACTTACATTGTAGTATTTTATAAAATTAGAATTAAAAAATTTTAATTTAAAAAAATCGACTTTTTGGTTTTTAAATGTTCGATTCCTGTTTAATCGAAAATCGAAAAAACTCAAAATATTTTATCGCGAATCGAACTGCTATACATTGTTCAAGTTGGTTCAGTATTAACCGAAAATCGATTATCAATGATTGGTTCCCTAACCCTAGTTGTTTTCTCTCGTGTCTATTTGTTCTACTTTTGTCAAAATTTCAATATATTGTTTATTTTCAATAAATCATATTCTTACGGCAAGAAATTTCCACATTGGCTATAAATACTGACAGAATTTATCCATTGTAGCTTCATAAAATGATTATCGTTGTTGAGATTATTTGTTTGAGCTGCCGAACCGATATTTTAGTGAACAAACCAACAAAAGAGTTTATTATTTTGATAAAGGGGCACTGCCCCTCCGGCAGGAAAGACTCCCTTGTAGTTAGCTACATTTTTGCAAACGAATATTCTCAACAAAATTGACCAATTACCCTTTAACGGAAATTTAGACACAATAATATTTCGCCATCTTGGGCGCTAACTTCAAGAAGAATAAAACAGATAGGATGTCAACAAAGACGTTGCATTCACACGCGCTATCACATTGCATCGCAAATATGTATATATACTATGTAAATGTGCGGCCTGCATAATTATTTAGTCAACACTCAACAGCGCGAAAACGATCAACAGACAACGACGATGGAGCTGAAGCCGGGCCTCTCAGCCATCGTCACCGGCGGCGCCGCCGGCATCGGCCGAGCACTGGTGCTGGCGCTCGCGCAGAAAGGAATTTTCATCACAATCATCGATTTTCTCAAGACAAAGGGATACAGGCTGCATCACTGGCTGAAGAAGAAGTTCGAAGTTTCACGCCGACCTGAAATTTCCGGCCGTGCTGTTCTTCAGATGCGATGTCGCCGACTCAAGTAAGTGAGAGGTGTTCAGCTTTTCGGTGGAAATGCAATTTTGTTTGTAAATTAGTATGACAAGATGTTCGACTTTGTGGCAGATGAACTCGCCGCGGCCTTCCGCAAGCATGTTGAAACTTATGGAGGATTGGATATCTGTATTAACTGTGCTGGAATCGCGACTCCGCTTTCTTTCTATGAGGATCAGACTGATGGCTTGAAATCTTGGAGGCGCGCTGTTGATATCAATTTTGTTGCAGTGATTGAATCCACGCGCCTCGCGGTATGAGTTCAGTTTTTTGGGTTGTTTTTTTGTACATCGAAGTTGTTCAATTGCAAAGTAAGATGAAAATTTAGCCTCATGCCTCCTTTGATTTTGCTCTGAGTATGTTGCACATGATGACTACATGATCTCGTTTATTAGTTTACTGTCTTAGGATAAAGTTGTTCCTCGTTCTATTATAGTCTATAACTTTTCCTGGCATCTTTTTTGGTTTGTTTGTTGTTAATGTCCATCTCTTGACACAGATTCGAGCAATGAAAGAGGTTAAGAAATCAGGTGTGATCATTAATGTTGGCTCTGCTTCGGGTTTATACCCAATGTATGCTGACCCTATTTACTCTGGCACGAAAGGTTTGTTAATCTTTCAATTCTGTTGTCTGAACTTGGATTTTTGTTTCTATTTCTACCAATATTCGATGTACTTATTCTTGATATATGATCTTTTTGTGTATTTATGAGTTTATATTAGACCTATTAGTATAGTCAAAGTGTCCTGAATGAGAATTTTTTTTGCAGGAGGGGTAGTTATGTTCACCAGATCACTGGCTCTTTACAAGCGTCAAGGAATTCGTGTTAATGTCCTTTGCCCTGAGGTGAGCTATTTTTGTAGATTATTTTTCTCCTCAAGAAAAATATACCTGCTAATGTCCCAGCGAAAATATTTGGTATGGTTAGTAAACTCATGTCTACAAAGCATAGGTTTTGCAATGAAATTTAATATTAGATAATAAACCAATGACTGTATATGCCAAGGAACTATAAGATCAGCGGAAAATTCACATGCTAAAGGATAAACTTTAGATTGTTCCTATAGTAGAGTCACCTAGATCTGCACCTTGGCATCAGATCCACTGTATGGAACCATAAGGCTTGTTATCAACTTCGCATGCTAGAGGAACCATATGCAGATAGATTATGAAGTAGCCATTAAAAAGAAAATAGCACTCAAAGGACTTTCTTAAGAAGAATTACTGAGATATAGGAATATGTACTGCCTAATTCTTGAATTACTTGCTACTCCGTCAGAACTTCCAAGTAAAAAGCTCTCATGATGATTTCTGGAATCAAACATTGTATTATAATAATTTGGGAAAGTCTTGTTGGGTCAAGACATTAAATTGAACAGAGATGACCGCCCATTTTTCAATATGCACCTTAAAGCCTCTTGTTTATCCTATCACATAATGTTTTACTAACATGCTGAATACTACTGCATAATATTAATTTTCTACCTTTATTTTGGTTTAACTTGTAAAATTGCAAGAGACAGCTAGGTAGTGTATGAATACTGGGATGTTTACTGTGTATTTTGGACTGCTTCCCACTACAGAATGTTTTATCTGTATATAATACTGCAAATTAAGTTTCCAAGTCTTAATCTGGTTGCTAACCCGGCTCAAGTGAACTTTGAAGGTCGTAATTTTGTATCTTTCAACTCTTACTTTATGCAGTTTGTTCAAACCGAGTTGGCCTCTAAGATGGACCCTAAGTTTATCAATATGATTGGGGGCTTCATGAGCATGGAAATGGTTGTGAAAGGTAAATTTAAACTGCATGTCAGCGTTGACATCATCTCTCATTTGTCGACTTATGAATCTCATTGAGGCATAAGCTTGCGGTTCATTCTTTTCTGCTCTTGGAAACTGTTTTTGTTCAGAGTGTATCTGAACTCTATCTGTTTGGAGTAACTATGCCATGATGTACAAGGTCAAGTAGCCTGATTATGCTTCTATCATTTGTTGCTATTGGCTGCACCACAAATTTTTCTTGCTGCTTCATATAGCAGTAATGCATGATATCTAGATTACCTATAATTGTTTTCGGCCATGAGAAATAGGCTATTTTCAGAATCAGCTGTATAATTTTCAAAGTTCTTTGTTCCCTAAGCTGATGAAGTTATTAGTTCCCTTAATACAATGTAGTACATCTTAACATTGAGTTTGGTTCCTAACTTATGTAGGCGCACTTGAGCTTATTAATGATGAAAGTAAAGCTGGGGCTTGCTTGTGGATCTCCAATAGAAGGGGCTTAGAGTACTGGCCAACTCCTGAAGAAGAAGAAAATATCGAATTAGCCTAAGGCTTCAAGGAAAAAATCTGCAGATGTTTTCCAAGTGAATGTTCAAATTCCTCAAAGTTTTGATAAGATGTAGGTACATGTATCTAGGTCAACTCTTCTTCTCAAGCCACCCATATCATTACCTTAACTATCATTATTTCAATCCTGTCCTCCAGAGTTGTTCACACTCTCAGTCACAATTTCCAAAGTGCAACAAAAGTAGTACGGGCGTCCTTGAGACTGCCACTTAAACCAGATTATGTTCTTATGAAGATCATATATGCTGGGGTTAATGCTAGTGATGTAAGTTTTTCCTCTCACGATTACTGATAACTGTTATTTATTGTATTTTGGATTAGTTGGCTAAGATGTATGAGGTAAACAGTAAATTAACTACAGAATTATCTATCTGAGTTATTTCAGCACACTTGAAATTTATTTTCCAGAGGGTGTTTGATTTGTTGGAGAGTATCTCTATCAAGCCTGACATGCTTATTATCAATTTAAACAGGTGAATTTTAGCTCTGGGAGATACTTTAGTGGGAGCAATAAAGACACTGCTTCCTTGCTTCCCTTTGATGCTGGCTTCGAGGTTAGGAAAAATCCCAAGTTTGCACTACTTTATTGTTATAACAGACATACATACAATATATATATATATATATGTGTGTGTGTGTGTATATATATGTATACAAATTAGTTCAGAAACTTAAGGGGAATGACTGAGCTCTATCTTTAACTAGATGTAATTAATCTTGCATTGAACAGACGGAATTAGAATATTCTTATGAAGATCTGTAAATATAATGGGGTCTCGATGATCTTCAGGAGATCCTTCTACTTTCTGTATCAGTTTGCCATTCAGTTTACCACTTTTACTTTTCATTTGAATTTTGAGATTGTTCAACTTTATTAGTGTTACCTATATATCTGCATTAGTACCATACATTTTGCCTGAGGAAGTAATGATAACCATTTCGAAAGAAAAGTCATTATGTTAAAGAAGAGTATCGTGATCTAGTATCATATCCAAGGTCAGTTCACAGATGCTATCTTTAATCTGCAGGCTGTGGGTATAATTGCTGCTATTGGGGATTCAGTTAAGCACTTAAAGGTTGGCACTCCAGCTGCAATTATGACATATGGGAGTTATGCTGAATTCACTGCGGTAATAATTGTTTGATTTTGACATACTTAAGTATATTTGTCACCTTGGCATATAGATCTTCTTTCTAACTTTTTAAGACAACTGAAAGCATAGGTTCCCTGTAAATTAGGTTCCTTCAAAGCACATCCTTCCTGTGGCAAGACCAGATCCAGAAGTTGTTGCTATGCTTACATCTGGGCTAACAGCTTCGATAGCTTTGGAAAAGGTCTTTTTGCATTCTTGATTTTTCTTCTCCATCCTTTTTAAGTTAGACAGTGACTTGAAAATGGATTTGGAAGATTAGTTCTTTACGTTTCACAGGTTTCAGTATATGAATGTAGCACACCTATTAATTGTTTAGTCTAATAATTTCTCCGTCCTTTAACTGATGTTGTAGGCAGCTCAACTGGACTCAGGAAAAACAGTTCTGGTCACTGCTGCTGCAGGAGGGACTGGGCAATTTGCTGTCCAGGTATATTTTAGTGATGCAAGATTATGTACTTATAAGAAAGTGTTCCTAGTTCTTGAATATTGGCAGCACGAATATGGTACGCATGCATGATGCTCTATCTTTGCATCAAAGACAATTGCTTGTGGTCTGTCTTTCTTTACATATTCTTCCTTGTTGATAAAACATCAGTCTGAGACTCGTGATACAAGGTCCAAGATTTTTGAAATGTAAAAACATAAGTTTATTGATTCACCTGTTAGGGGCCTTCAAATACTTTGAGCTTTTGAGGCCATATTGCAGCTAGAGCATATTCTTATCAGGGTGCCAGATCCTGACTGTGTTGAACTACAAAGGCTGCGATATTTTTTGTGATCCACCAAACATTTCCTTCCCAGTTACTTCTCCAGAAACAAATACATTCACTTTTCTTATGAAATTTTACTCCTAATAGGTTGCATTAAGTAACACAGGAACCATCTAACATTCACAACATTAAGTAATGGCTCAATGGTTCTTTTATGGCCCTTATAGTACCTTTTTATTTATTTTTAATTATTTCGCATTCTATCATGAGAGATGATTACTATTTATTTTAAGTAAATAAATAAAGGACTGTTGTAGTGCAGCTTGCAAAATTAGCCGGAAATAAGGTTATTGCAACTTGTGGAGGAAAAGACAAGGCCAAGCTTCTGAAGGATTTGGGAGTGGATAGAGTAATCGACTACAAAGCTGAGAATATCAAGACTGTACGTTACAACAAAATTATTTTTCTCTCTTAGTTTATATTATGCAAAGGTGGCTAAGAGATAGAAAGTGGAAACAGCAAACTTTTATGGGCTCTAATATTATTAAAAGTTGAATTTTCGGTTTTGAGTTGCTATATAATCTGAACATTTCCTGATCTCTTCCCCCTCCCCCCATGTACTCTGAAATTGATAAAATCACTCTATGAAGTAGAAAATATGAAACTCTGCCTTGAGATTTGTTAATTTTACAAAGTTTCCTGGTCATGGAAACTGTTAAAGAAAATCTTAATAGCTCCTCTCTTGGATTTGGACTTTTGACTTAGTTCTATAGCAGGGTTTATAATCTTCTCTGCGCAAGATGGAACTGCAGATTTTACTGCCAATAATCGATATGGAAAATTCTGATCTTCTACCTCATACCTTTTATTAGCAAAAATTGGCTGATGAATTAATTAACAACCAGCTTCATGAAAAAGCAGTTCAATGTTTGTCAACTTCTTGTAGAGATACCCCAGTATATTCCTAGTGAATTGTTTAAGGGTTTTTTTAGGCTGAGGTGATACAAATACAATCTAATTTTTAAATTTTAGTACGGCTACCTGAGCCTGCATAAGCTGATCATGGAACAAGTTGCTGGCTGATATGAAATAAAGAGTTCTCAAAGTTTCAAGGTGCAGCTATCATGCATGTCTTATTTTCTTTAACTTTGGCTATTCGTCAGAATGTACTTCTGAGTTTTATCTTTGTTCAGTTAAGCATGAAATACACAAATAAAAGATGTTCTCATAATTGAGGGTACGGACAGCTATGTAGAACGAGCATGTGGTAGCAGCGATTTGCGTGCTTCCTCAATTTAGAAAAATTTGGGTGAGTGCAGGAAATCCAAATATTTACAATGCCTTATTTTCTTTGACAGGTTCTAAAGGACGAGTTCCCTAAAGGTGTTGATATAATATATGAGTCTGTTGGTGGTGACATGTTTGACCTTTGCTTGAATGCTTTGGCAACCTATGGACGTCTTATTGTGATTGGGATGATTTCTCAGGTTAGTACCTTCAATCAAAAGCATAAAAATTCTAGATCCTACTTGTCATCTGGCCTATATCATTATCTTTGAATCTTAGAATATTGGTTTACTTTCAAATCTTGGCAATTTCATGTTGGTTTCTAATTCATTGCAATCGTAACACTTATATGATTGTAGTATCAAGGGAAGATGGGTGGAAGCCACGAAATTATACTGGATTGTGTGAAAAATTCTAGCGAAGAGCCAGACTGTGGTAAGCCCAATGCAATTTTATATTGGATAGTTGAATTTGACGCTAAAAACTTGGATAAAGGTTCTGAATTTTTCAATATTCTTCAGTGAGAGTAAGCATCTCTGCCTCTAACCTTTAGAAGTAATTTATGGAATAGGTAATAGTAATGCTTTTGCTGTAATTTTCTCTGTTGATTCAAAAAATTTGACATTCATTCTTTTTTTTGGTCAATTAAATATACTTTTTTTTAAAGACCACGTCACGGTGGACTCGAACCCGAGACCTTTGGCCTCGGGCATTAACCACTCTACCACTAGACCAACACACGCACACTACATTCATTCTTTTGTTGAATAATGTCCTAGAGCTTTATTAATTGCTGGTTTTCAGTCTGGTGATCATCTTCTGTTAATTCAAATTTAATTGTCACAGCTAAACATTTAGAACTGAAAGTATTGAATTGCAGTTAGTTTATCACCTTCCTTATTTTTTTTCTATCAGATGCAAAATATCTGTAATTTATCAAGTGTATAAGAGTCATGCAACTGAGCTATTATATCTTAGGATAATTGCAAATCAACCGTGGCACAAAATTCGAAAATTAAGGCTTGGGTATTCTTTTGTGATATAGAAGGGTATATTAGGATTTAATGGGTTGCATACGTAAACTTAATTTCTGAAAATGGATAGGGGGTTTTACATAGAAATTGGGTTGTATTAAAGTTGAGATTATAATTTAACAACACTCTGGGTTAGTCCAAAGACTCCAAACGATGAGAGGAATGACGGCGAAATAGCCTTTCCCTTGATAGATGGATATTTAAAGACTGGTTAAGCTTTGAAATTCATTTTTTATGCCTAGAGTGGCTTTTCGATGTGCTTTAATGGTGACTCCAAATGTCCAGGCTGGTTTTTTTCTAGTACAATATGCTCACTGTTGGCAAGAATATCTAGATAAGCTAATGGATCTCTACACTTCTGGAAAGTTGAAGGTAAATTATATTCTCCGCGCTTGTTAGCCCACTTAATTAAATTCTTAAGCTGTAACCTTTCTTCATATGTGCTTTTATCAGGTTATTGTCGACCCCAAACCATTTTTGGGAGTACATTCAGTTGCTGATGCAGTTAACTATCTTCATTCTGGTCAAAGTGTAGGCAAGGTAATTTATATGCGTCAAAACCATTTTGGGGTTCTCACAAACAGCCAGATTTATTACTGATGGTTTCTAACTATCGCAGGTTGTTGTATGCATGGATCCAATGTTCAATAATCGCCTTGCAAAATTATAATAGCACAATGGCCGCGTATACATTCCTGCAATTCATTTGCTAGGATCAATAAAACGTATCTTCTCAATTATAATCACCAGCTAAACCATATTTAAGTTTTGTATTATCCACACTATTAAACTTCGTGTAATATTATGGGGCATGGGATTTTGGTCGTGCCTTTATATATGTTTCATTTCAACCATTGTCTCCAGCAATCCACTCATTACGTCAGCGTCACAATACATGAACTTTTGTGAAATTATATTCATGCAGAATATTGTAGCAATATAAAAACTAGTCAGTTTCAAGCTACAAACATCATAGTTTAATGTATGCAGCTTCTCTCCAAAATAGCATACATATTGAGAGTGATTGGTTCGATTGCTGTTCATATATGCGCAAGTATTTTGGTGACAGAACAACCTAGAAGCTCATGAAGATTGAACTTGTGCCCTTGTCAGCACGATTTGGTGGTGGGTGTACAAAATATGAAGGCTGATTTGATGAACTGCAAAATGAGGATGTTACATGAGAACTGTAAAATGAGGATGTGATTGGATCCTAATATCATGCAATGGACCGTAAATTAAAATTTCTCATACCTGATCAAAACACCATCAAATCTAACTTTGTGGTACAGCCTTGAACTATTAGTTGCTGCTATCTCCTGGTTCGTTTACCCTTATGATGTAAACCTGTATGTGCAATGGACCCAATTAACATATGTTCAAATAGCATAACTTTTAAAACTTGAATAATTCGTATCTGAACAACAGATGGAGATGATTGTAGTGAAAACTAAGGCCATCAACATAACTTTTGTATCAAGATCTGCTCCATCATCGAAGATTTACTCCATTGCTAGACGAGATAATAGTAGAGTAATACTTTTTGGAGTAGCAGAAATGGAACAAAACTAAGTGAAATCATCTGAACTAAGTAATAGTATATCACTCCGTTAAGTAAACCAACAAGGATGAACAGAAAATACTGCTAGATGAGTGTCTTTGAACATAATGAATGTTTCTTATCTACATATAATACGAAAGTAAGCATACTATACTAAGACTAATTATCAACTATTCATATACAAAGACAGATGCTGATGATAATAGTTTTTATGTTGAATGAACTTGATGTTTCATGATAATCATAAACGGAAATACAATCAACGAACAAACAACTGAATCGAATAGTATAAGATTACCTTGAAACTTGTTGGCTCGATTAATTGGAAAACAAGAGCATCTCCATCAACTAGTTCATGATCAATAGAAAACCTCTCCATCCACCACTGAGACCCGTTTTAGAGCAAGGTACTTGGTCTCAGACATTGATCATTCTCATCAACTAAATTGATAGTTTCATCACGACTTGGAAGGTGCGTCTTGCAAAATGGGATGGGAGACCCTATTCCACAGCAAGATCACATTTATAACTTCCATGTTAAGCCATGTTACAGAATCTACTCCAAGAAATTTTTCTTCATATTGTAGCAAAATTTATCACTTTATCACCCGTCTAACTCTTTTTTTTAGAGAATTAGAGCTTTAGAAATTAACAGAATGCAAGAGAGCTATGATCAAGACCTATCAACATTCTTAACATAGTAACACTTCATTTTTTTATTGATGAATGTGATAGATTTTCTCAGAAGTTATATTCATAAAATTTCTTCTCAAACATACCAGCCAGAAGCCACCGGTGACATGAGATTGAAGCATAGGCTTTATAAAGCTAGGAATATCTTGGTCTAAACTTGATTGAAGATCCTCGGCCCTTTGTATAGCATACTGCCTCTCTTCATCGCCGGCATACACTCTGTTCAACAAATCCCTTCGTTGATAACTGAAGAATAAAAAACTATCAGTTCTTGTAATATTGACATTTATTAATGCCGTAAAGTAATAGTAATATTTAAGTAGTTGGAACTAACCTCCTTGGCTTCCCATTGCTTCAACAGCAACCTATCATGGACAAATAACATATAAACACTAGCTTAGTTTCAAGAGAGAGAGATTAGTTTACAGACTTCTTTGTAGCTCCGGGAGGCATAACTGCAACACGGCTAGATCGACGGACAGCAGAGAGATCCAACGGCTGTCTCGGCAGCTTCGGCTTTACCTTCTTCATCTGTAGGCCAAAAATATAGAAAAGGTCATCACATACCATGAAACCGAAACAGCACTGCAAATATTGTTCGTGTACATGAGTGCATCTACAAACACACAAAATTAGGGCATACTGGAGAAGGTTTAAGAGTGTGGAGAGACTGGGCAAGCTTGTTGAGATTGAGTTCCTCCATTCTTTTCTTGTTCTCTTCCAGCCTTTTCTGCCTACCCTCCTCGTAAGGTGATTTCTTCCCCACCACCATTTTCTCTCTCCTCCTTTCTCACTCTGCTGCTTTTTTTAAATGAGATTCTACTCTATTTACTTATTCAAGAGTTGTATAGGAGGAATGGAGATGATGGGCAATGAAATTGAAGCAGAGAAATGGCCGTTGGAATGCGGGTAGTATAAAACCTCCATTTCCCTCCCTGAACCCCTTGCTGGGACCCACTTCTCAAAATTCAAATTCAAAATCCTCCACTTTATTAACACGAAAAGTTTATAAAGATAGATTGATTGAGTAACTGTTAATAACTAAAATACAACTTCTTTATTGTCACATAAATGTCACATCAATTTTTTAATATTCACAAACTTCTTTCTATATTTTTCTTCAATCATATACCTATAAAAGCAACTTTTATATGAATCCCACTATAATATATATATATATACACATATTCATTTAAAAAATGAAAAATGAAAAAACTGAAGAATAGCCGTTGAAATGAAAGAAAGAAATGCACAAAAAAAATTTGACAACTTTTCTCTATAAGAAGCCAACTTTTATTTTAAGAAGTTGGAATATACAGTCAACTTTTCACAATGGTAAAAAACTGGAAGAAGCCAACTTTTTCAATTGAAAAAGTTGGCGTTGGAGTCACCCTTAGTAATTTATTATGTAGGGCAATTGGCATGTAAGTAAATGAATTTTTAGTGTATTTTTGTTTTACATAAAAAGATTTAAAGTCGTAAATAAATAGATTAACTTTAATTTACTTGGAATTTATCACTATATAAATATTTTTAAAATTGAAACTAACATGATATTGATATGACAAATTGAAACTAAAGTGTGAATCGGAACGATATATTAAATTCTTTTAAAAGATTAAAATGTTTTAACCAAAGCAGCTTGGAAAGAAGTTGCCTAAGGCGGGTTTAGGAGATTTTAATTAAACAGGCTATCCCACTGACTACTTTTTTAATCCCTACTAGAATAATGGATGAGTTGGAAAGAATGATGAATTCGTTTTGGTGGGGAGAGGTTTCGGGCATTAGGTGGAGAGATGGGATAAACAATAAACTAGTCAAATATTGAACATTGTCATCATTATTAATTTATAAGATTGATGGAACTGCTATATTTTTCTTTGAATTTAAATTTAAATTGATTTTATCATTTTTCTGATTACATCCAAAAGTTCCTGACATATATAGTTCCCTAACTGCACAAAAGAGTTATGAAAGATTTGAACTCTTTCATTGCTTCCATTTGTGTGGCTAATTCCAATGGTTTTGAGAAGTCATGGTTGGGCATAATTAGGGGTGGCAAAACGGTTCTAAATATCAAATATTAACCGAATCAAATTTTATCGATCAATTATTGATTTCACTAATTTTAGTAGGGTATATTGGGAGTAATTTGATAATCGGGTATACCCAGCAACCGTTCGGATATACTCGATTAATCGAAATTAACACTAAATTAGAATTGATATTAACTATTAATATCAAATTATTAATATCAAGTTTGAATTTTCTGAAAACTAAATACATGCACGCTATCGCTCTCTTCTATTCTCGTCTCTTGCATCGTCTCTCATTGTTGCTCACAGTCACTGCTCACCGGCGCCATCCCCGGCGCTCACTCTGGCCTTCCGCCAAGTCTCCGATGCTCATCCCGATCTCTCGCCGAGTCGTTGATGCTCAACGCTCTGCTCACTGTCCTGCCTAGCCGCCACCCCATATTTACTATCATATCAAAGACCTCAAAGGCTCAAAGCCACCAGTTGAGAACTTGAGATCAGTTACAATACAATAACTTGGGCTCAGACCAAGAAGCATTCCACATCTTTCTTTCCAATTTTTTTATAGGCATGCCCCTGGATTTCGGTTAGTCAGTAACCAAAGAATCAATCTTGAATTCTTGATAACCAAGGCGATTTTTGATTAATGGACTACCGGTCGGTTTCAGGTATGGAGTGCAGTAGGAGTTTGGGATCATTTTCGATTCACGGGTAACCAATATTTCGAGTTCGGTTACTCTTAACTAGTATTGTTTTGTAACCCTAGATGTAATGGATTTTTTTTTCACATTGAGGTTTATATAGTAGTTTCATTCATGTATCATACATGAATATATTTAATTAGTTACAATGAATCGATTGTAGGGAAAACGTATGTTAACCCTCGCCCCGAGGATCCATCTTGGGTGTTTAATTCACCATACATTGATTATAAACCTAGCATGCGTCTATATAATTAAATCGCAACACGTTGGGGTTTTCACGTGTTTACCTTTGGATCTGTCGAGGTGGATCGAACGGGATGAACAGATCGAACGGATCGAGACTCGTGCTTTGATCTTCTGGACTGTGTCCCGGTTGCCCAATCTCCAACGTCGAGTGAGGACGATCTATGGAGAATACACTGGAAAATCACCCAAGCTCTCTTCAACAAAAATCTCGAAAATTCTCTCTCTCAAATGTGAGATGACCGAAAATCTTGCTTGTAATTTGTGAGTGTACTAGACATTATCTCATACCTTATATTTATAATGCACTACCTTAATCCTATATGGAATGTTACCATAATCCTATATGGAATATTACCATAATCCTATATGGAATATTACCATACACTTAGGATTATTTCCATACTCTTAGGATTATTTCCATACTCTTAGGATTATTTCCATACTCTCAAGATTATTACCATAATCTTATATGGAAAGGATCTATGCATATTCCATAAATATAATTATATCCTTGTGGGATAAAGAGAATAAAATCTTGCCTTCGAGAGCTATAGGGGCGCCGATTTCCACAGTGCTATGGGCCTGGATGGGCCAACCAGGATCAAATGAGGAATAAAGATGGGCCTCAAATAAATTAATTATCTTATGTTCACCCGAACATAAATTAATTTATAAACATTCGATCATGCCACTAGAGAAAGAATGTTGACTTACCCTTTATTACAAGTTGAGTCGGGCTTGCACTTAGACATTACGAATCCCGTATTTAAGATATCGAACGTCCATTAATCATTTATAGCAATCATCGCTTAAACGATTAATAACTTCATTTCCTTAAGTAGTACCACTCAACCTTATTATTGTACTTGAGCTAACTCAACTGCGGGGTTTAGTACAATAAACCTTTGAGCTCCTTAAGGGACGCCATCATCCTTAACGGATACGGTGACTCGACATGAGATAACTAGCGTGACATACAAGACCGCCACCACCCAAGACGGAGAATCTTGGGTTAGAACATATAACCTCACCCATAACAAGTCAAAGTGATGGACAAGAACTCATACTCACCTAATACCTTATCGAGGTTTAGATCATCGTAAGTCACCGAGATCTTGGTTCTTCACGACGGTCGAAAGAAGAACTCATCTCACGATGATCCTTCAATACGTCGAGCGTACCGGCATAGACAAGCAACTAAGTCAAGTCACTTCTTATCTATATCTGCAGCCTAAACCGACAACTCGTCCTTAAGTCGTCCTCACCAGAAACTTTTATATCTCATTAAGCGACCAATCATACGCACTTCGTGATCTTCTACACATCGTATGATCTAACTTATATATGAGATAAGGGACACGATATATGCAATCAAGTATTCAAATCGACGGAGATTGTAATAGTGGTAACAGAAACATTGTATACAAGCTCAACCAAACCGCTTTCAAGATACAAATCCAACAATCTCCCACTTATACTAAAGCAAACTTTTAGTATACAATGTGTCTTTCTACTAGCTATTACAAACAACCATCACTTTGCTTCTCCCACTTATACAAAAGTTTCCTTTCTAAGTGGGTGCCATCAAGCGCAATCCAAGTCCTCTAACGTCCCGACGTAGACTTATTGCGGCGAGCTTTAGTGAATGGATCCGCTAGGTTATCCGTCGATCAATCTTTGCAATCAGACGTCCCTCGCCTAACGATTTCTCGTATGACATGGTACTTTCTCTCTATGTGTTAGGTTGCTTGTGGGTCATGGTTCCTTCGAGTTTGCCATTGCACCGAGTTATCACAAGAAAACTATGATACTCTTGAGCAAACCAGTACCACATCTAGATCCTGAGGTAGTTCTTGAACCATACCGCCTCCTTAGTAGCCTTGAGTGGCTACATGTTCGCTTCCATGGTAGAGTCCGCAATGCATCATTTCTTTGCACTCCTTGAGATATACGGCTCCACCTCACAAGGTAAACACATAGTCCGAGGTGACTTATTCTTATCACGGTCGACTTGGAAATCCAGTCAGATAACCCAAAGGCATTAGACTATCGCATGGTAAACTAGCCTATAATCTCGAGTCCTTTTCGGTGCTTGGTATATGCTTCTTCGATCAATGTGCTTGTCGAGGTTAGGCGATATCTAGCTACTATGCTTCGCACATGGAGATATCGGGCTCGTGCGTAGCATTGCATACATGAGACTTCCTACGGCGAAACGTGGGAACTTGTCTCATTTCCTCTATCTCCTTTGCGGTCATAGGTGATCGCCTTTAGATAAAGGAACGCCATGTCCGAAGGTAGCAATCCTTTCTTGGCGGTGCGCATACTAAACGAGTAATCACAAGATCAATGTAAGACGCCCGAGATAAGCTCAACATTTTTCTCTTGCGATCTCGGTAAACCTTGATCCCAAGAATGTACGCCATCTCCTAAGTCTTCATTTGAAATCGATCGGATAAACAACTCTTTACGTCGATAACAACTTCACATTGTTGCCAATAGAAGAATGTCATCTACGTAAAGTGCGAAATACCACATTACCGTTGACATCTAACCGATACACACAACTCTCGCTAGGCAACGGGTAAATCCATAGGACTTTACCACCTCGTCCAAACGTAAGTTTCATGATCTTGCATCATTGTCTTGTATCGCCTCATTGTCGTCCATGGGTCGATTATTGCTGTTCGTTTTACGGGACTAAATCCGACGATTCACCCACGAACATAAATCGCTCGGGTTGACGAACAACCCTCCCACTCTGACGAGTGCTATAGACATAATGACAACGGTGGGTGCAAGAACTTGTGGTTCTCTATCTTGCACAACTTGCGTGTGGGTACCACTTATGCGGTCGGTATCTTCATGAACTCGACCCACTTCAATTTCTTGAAGTATCCGGTGTCGATCCTCCCACTAGACTCGACATCTCGCACTTTGGCCTAATCGGTGGTGAAATACGATCATCTTCTAATTCTTGAAGAATGATTTCAACTTTGGACTTTGATTTTCATATAATCCTCTTCTAAGAATCGGGCATTAGTTCTAATAATGACCTTCCGATCCTAGGACTATAGAATAAACCACCTTCGTTCCTCTAGGATAGCCATAAACGACCTTGCGTCGGATCTAGCCTCCAACTTGTCGCCTTCTTGTTCAAAGACGTGTGGATCGCCCCATATCCTTATGTGGCTTAAACCGGGCTTCATACCAACCACAACTCGAAGGGGTCTTATCGACCGACTTGGGCGGTACTAGATTTAGCAAGTATGCCGCCGTCTCTAAGGCATACCCCGTAACGAAATAGCAATGTAGCATAACTCATCATAGATCTAACCATTTCAAAGAGTCCTATTTCTTCGCTCGACACACCATTTGTCTGTGTGGTGTGCCGGTGAAATCTTGTTGGGATGTAATCCCACACTTCACTAGATAGTCCATAAACTCGTTCTTCGAGGTATTCGCCACCGCGATCGTAACGCAGATGACTTGATACTCTTACTAGCTTCGTCTCCACTTCCGCCTTAAACTCTTTGAATTTCTCAAAGCATTCGGACTTGCGGTGAGCGGTATATGTATCCGTACCTTGAGTAATCGTCAATGAAAGTGACAAAATACTGTACCTCCACGAGCTTGTGTGACATAGGTCCACACAGTCGAATGGACTAACTCCAACATTTCTTTGGCTCTATAACCCTTCGCTTTGAAGGTCCAGTCGACATCTTACCTTCTATACAGGATTCGCAGATCGAGAACGGAGTAACCGTGAGATCACCCAACGCCCATTCTTAGCCAGGTCTTTGGATCCTATTTAGATTGATGTGACCTAATCTAAGATGCCGAGAGAAAGTAGAGTCATCTTCGAAGAAAACTTTCTCTTTTAGGGTTTGATGAAGATGCAACATAGTTATAGGTATTATGTTTTGCGAAATAGTATAAAGCGAATTATATAAAGTGCCAACACGATAACTTCGTCATTTCTTATGATAGAAACACCACTATCAAAAATAATGAGAATATCCATGTGTAAATAATTTGAAAGCGAAACAAGGTTCCACCGAAAATCCGCACATACAAAACGTCTTTCAAAACTAAAACTGTTGTCCCAAAACATAAAGAACATCTCCAACTGCAACTACTGACTTTCGCGTTGCCCATGGAGATCGTTATCTCGCCATCAAACAGCCTCCTTGTCCGCAGGAACCCTCGCAGTGTAACAAACATGATCGATTACCAGATCTACTACCCAAGAATGGGTAGAACAAGTCGCTAAACATGTTTCCGTTACTAAAGCAAATGGCATACCTGAGCCTTGAGCATAGGGCACTGGCCTTCAATGCCCCGCCTTGCCGACTTGAAGCACTTGCCCTTCTCCTTCGCTTCTTCAAGCCTCCGGTGGCAACCATGTTCTTGCTCCCATTACTCCCACTATTTCCTCGCCTTTACCACCTTTGGCACCCTTTTCTATTTCCATTTTGCAACGAAAATTTTGGGCCCTTAGATGTGCTAGCAAGAGCATGTGCTCCTTTTCCCATAACTCCTTCCGCGAGAACGAGATCATTGAGCAACCGACTAAGTGTAAACTCGGTCTTGCTCATGATCGCATTCACGCGAAAGTTCTCAAAAGACTTGGGCGGTGTATTGAGGATGATATCGACCTTGGCTTCGCGTCGATACCTCCTCCCAACCGATCAAGACTATCCATGAGATGAGTCATGTGGAGACATGTTCATGGATCGAACTTCCTTCTTCCATCTTACACGCCAAGATTTCTCTCATTGTGTGGAAGCGATCGTCCGATCCGATCGCCCAAACTTACTCTCGAGACTTGACCAAATATCGATCGCGTCGCCATCGATCGATGTCGCAGCCGCAAGCCTTTGGACATCGTAGTCATCATATAGCATTTAGCCATATTGTTTGACTTATTCCAAAGTCCGCTTGACTCTCGTTGCTCATTAGTCGATCGTCGATGAGGCATCGGTTTAGGAGTAGTGAGAACAAACATGTGTTCTTCAAATGATAAGAACATATTCCATGTTTCGCTTCCACTCGATAAAATTTGGACCGGATAACGGATTTTGTGCGAGCATATTGATAATCGGCGTAAGAGACATATCCGAAACGATAATGTAAAACACATAAGCATACGATCGCAAATAATTCGTAACAATAATATTGTAACCTTTGATAAAACAATATTAATTGAAACCTCCAATCGCCCAAGGAATCCCACATGCAAGCCACGCGTGTGGGCGTTTACATGAACCCCTCGACTGCACTAAAATATACCTTTAGTCGCTTAATTTCAATCCATGTCAACTTATCCTTATGACAAATGAAATTAATGATTGGACCTTACTGACCACATCACTATCACAAGAAGGGACTTGGCGGGAAGTTGTACTGAGGTGATGTCTAAGCATTGACCACAATTTTAACAAATAGAAGATGAATTCTTAGAATTGGTATACTCACTCGGACCATACCGCCCAATTCAAATTCTTTTGTTATCTTATTTTATATCTATCACTAGAGAACTTGTGAAAATCGCACATGCAAGCCACGCGTGGGCGCCATACATGAAACTCCCACTTCTCAATAGATTTAAAATGTTTTATTTAGAAATCTCATCTAACAAACTTATGATAAACAAGTGCAAGCAAGCCACGCGTGTGGGCGTTTACTCACGATCGTCTCACTTTGTTTAGAGATCAAAAGTGGAGGTCTTGACATTTTAATTTGAAAATTAATTTGTCGGGTTGCTTGCTTAGTCTTTTTATTCAAAAGGTTTGTCCATGCGATCACGTAATCCTAGCATGCTTTTCTATAGAACTCAACATGTAAAACATGCTCGCAAATTCTAAAATATGCTTGATAAACGCGATAAACCTAGCATGCTTACTATGCGCATCCAATTACGTAAAACACTTAAAGGTTTGTCAACGTAATTTAAACATACATAGCATGCTCTCGCATAATTTAAACATCCACGACATGCATATGAACGATAAAATAAAATAAAACGCTCATCGCGCCCAATCGTGAAACCCGCACAATTAAATCTAATCTATTACATAGATTTACAAAGCACAGATTTAAACTTGACGGGCCTCGCGTGCGGGCACGGACCGGATTCTACATTGGGCCTCGCGTGCGGGCACGGGCGAATTCTGAAAACGGGTCCGCTGCGGTCGGCCCATAAGAGGTCGGGCGGCGCCAGGGCTAGGCCCGCCAAGCACCCACCGCTGCCGCCTGCCGCGCTCCTCGCCAGTGGCTCGCCTCGCTTCGCCACGCGACCGCGACCCGTCGAGCTGCGCGTGCACGGCCACGCCCAAGCGCCGACGCCCGCCGAGACATCGCCGCCCGGGCCAAACCTCGCGATCGCGAGTCCGCCGCTGGCGCGGGTTTCAGCGAACGCGCCCTCGCCGCCGCTAGCTCGCACGGTCGCGCAGCCTCGCGGTAATCCTCGCGACCATGCGAGTTCGCTCGCTAAGCGCCGGGGATCCCGCGAGAACGCGCCCGTCGCCGCGCAGCCTCGCGATCGCTTTTAGCGACCGCGAGACTCGCTTCAGAAACCACCCGAGACAACGAGAACCCTGTTCTTCCCGTCGTTTCGTTCTTCGCTCGCTCGTCTTCGTTCTTCTTTTACAGATAAGATTTACATAAAAAATCTAATCTAACCACGGATTTTCTCGTGGTGTAAAAACAAAACCAACAAAACAAACGAGCCACGATGAACGACAAATCCACAATTATAATAACGCACGTAATAATCAAACGTGAATTAATCCAACAGAGCCAAGATTCGATCCCGTGCTCGATACCAATGTAGGAAAACGTGTGTTAACCTCGCCCGAGGATCCATCTTGGGTGTTTAATTCACCATACATTGATTATAAACCTAGCATGCGTCTATATAATTAAATCGCAACACGTTGGGGTTTTCACGTGTTTACCTTTGGATCTGTCGAGGTGGATCGAACGGGATGAACAGATCGAACGGATCGAGACTCGTGCTTTGATCTTCTGGACTGTGTCCCGGTTGCCCAATCTCCAACGTCGAGTGAGGACGATCTATGGAGAATACACCGGAAAATCACCCAAGCTCTCTTCAACAAAAATCTCGAAAATTCTCTCTCAAATGTGAGATGACCGAAAATCTTGCTTGTAATTTGTGAGTGTACTAGACATTATCTCATACCTTATATTTATAATGCACTACCTTAATCCTATATGGAATGTTACCATAATCCTATATGGAATATTACCATAATCCTATATGGAATATTACCATACACTTAGGATTATTTCCATACTCTTAGGATTATTTCCATACTCTTAGGATTATTTCCATACTCTCAAGATTATTACCATAATCTTATATGGAAAGGATCTATGCATATTCCATAAATATAATTATATCCTTGTGGGATAAAGAGAATAAAATCTTGCCTTCGAGAGCTATAGGGGCGCCGATTTCCACAGTGCTATGGGCCTGGATGGGCCAGCCCAGGGATCAAATGCAAGGAATAAAGATGGGCCTCAAATAAATTAATTATCTTATGTTCACCCGAACATAAATTAATTTATAAACATTCGATCATGCCACTAGAGAAAGAATGTCGACTTACCCTTTATTACCGGTTGAGTCGGGCTTGCACTTAGACATTACGAATCCGTATTTAAGATATCGAACGTCCATTAATCATTTATAGCAATCATCGCTTAAAACGATTAATAACTTCATTTCCTTAAGTAGTACCACTCAACCTTATTATTGTACTTGAGCTAACTCAACTGCAGGTTTAGTACAATAAACCTTTGAGCTCCTTAAGGGGCGCCATCATCCTTAACGGATACGGTGACTGACATGATAACTAGCGTGACATACAAGATCGCCACCACCCAAGACGCGGAGAATCTGGGTTAGAACATATAACCTCACCCATAACAAGTCAAAGTGATGGACAAAGAACTCATACTCACCTAATACCTTATCGAGGTTTAGATCATCGTAAGTCACCGAGATCTTGGTTCTTCACGACGGTCGAAAGAAGAACTCATCTCACGTTGATCCTTCAATACGTCGAGACGCATCAAAGATAGACAAGCAACTAAGTCAAGTCACTTCTTATCTATATCGCAGCCTAAACCGACAACTCGTCCTTAAGTCGTCTCACCAGGAAACTTTTATATCTCATTAAGCTTCGACCAATCATACGGACTTACGTGATCTTCTACACATCGTATGATCTAACTTATATATGAGATAAGGGACACGATATATGCAATCAAGTATTCAAATCGATGAGAGATTGTAATAGTGGTAACGAAACATTGTATACAAGCTCAACCAAACTGCTTTCAAGATACAAATCCAACATCGATAGATACACAAATATATTTAATTAGATATACACAAATCTATTTATTTTTAATACATTAAAATATTATGTTTAATTTGTTTGTATATATTAACTTTTATCTAAAATAATATTTATGTAAATCGATGAAACACTCTTTGAATTAATAAATTACCAAAATTGAGGATATAGCTACTATACTCGTTTCGATGTTTAGGTGGAAAAAGTCAACATAAATGTCCATATAGGTATCCATCGAGGGGACTCATCATTTCATCGTCGGTTCAATTTCGGGATGTATGTCAAAATATTGCAAAAATTGAGGAATTTTATAAAATAAATGTAAGTTATGAGCATTCTTCAAAATATGGTGAAAATAAAAAAAATTATAATTATCCAAAAGTTTAAGTCAACCATAGTTTTCTTGTCTTTCACTTATTATAAAAACTAGAGATGATTGTGGATCGGCTTTTCTTACTTATTCTTAAGACATTTCAAGGGTGCACAGATCTATACATGCTTTCCAGCAGGTTTTATGTTCTTGAAGTTGTGTTGGTCGTCAACCTCCGACGCTGCTCCCATCCACCTAAACCTAGTCACTCCCCTCGCAAAGCAATGCTGCAAAGTAATTCAAAAAGAATATTTGATAGGATAGTATGAATCTCTATTATAATTACTAATTATCCACATAGAATATTTATGCATATAGGATATAAAATGAGCCACATCATTTTCATTTTGTTCTTCTCCACGTTATCATGTATCACATTATAGATGAAGGATCATATAATACTAAGCCTAAGATAATAATATAGTATTCAATTTTATCTAATGGTTGGGATTTTGTGTGTGTGTGTTTTTAACTTTAAATTGGTTTTTAATGATAAGAAGGATAAAAGTGTACTTTTTCCATGCTTAATGTTAAACACATAAAATGTATACATTAATTAAACAAAAATATGCAATTGAATACAAACATTCATAATGTTAAACAAATATACGTTAGAGATATTTTACATTCATAATATTTTTACTCATTGGTTATGTTTTGATTTAGTATTAAGAAATTCGCAATTAATTTTTATTGCTTTTTTTGTCATTTATTTGGTTGAATATATGGATCGCATGCTCGCTTCTTTTACTTTGGTTTAACATATTGATGACTTGATCTGAGTAGCTAAGTCTGACGAATGGTTGAAGCGATTTCACCGAGAAAAGATTAGGATATGAAATAAAGGGACCAACAATGGAGGTTATAGTGATTTCCAGATGCAAGTTTTGCTGGATTCTGAGTGAGAACGAGAGGGAGAGATTGAAGGAATTGGAAAATGACTTTATGCAGATTTGAGCAGAGAGAAATAGAGATATGCAAGAATGGGTAACTGCATAAATTAAAACACAAAACTACATACTATTAAACAAAAACCCTGAAAAAACTAACAAAGATATATACATTTATAAATATATTTATATAATCAAACAACATCGTTCATATAATAAAACATCATTCATAAGCTAATGAGATTTTGGGGTATGTATTTTATAATTATACCCATCGACGGAATTTTAAAAAAAAACATGTTGTCTTGTGTCACCCATCTAAAACGTCCACATAAACACAATAAATGATCCAAATTTGGTACTACATGAAACTTGGGTACTACATCGACAGAATAAGGTGAAAAGTGGCACTTATTCTACATATAGAAAAGGTTAAAAGTATATTCTTCTGCAATTAGAACAACCATCGTCCCTAGCAACTATTGCATTTACATAGATCATTCCTCAACCAAAAGCACCTTCAAATTTGCAGTAAAACACCACATCCAAAACAATTGTGAATTGGATAACTAAAAACTGTAATTCTTTTAGCTACTTGCAGTAACTTCGGACGTACGTCCCAACCCAAAACTTCTCAAGATTCAAACATATACCCAAAGAATTCGATAACACTATAATTATTCTACATTACAAATACTTGATGACAAGACCCTGACAATGAACTTCTATATAAACATCATGTATTTAGTGTTTTACCTTTGGATGTCGATGTCAGTATATATTCAAGGCCTTCTGTCAGAACTTCTATATTTCAACGATTTCTTCGACAATTTGCATCTTCCACCTCACCATCCCCAAGTTGTAAATTAAAGTTTGAATCATCTACATATGTTCGGGGTCAACTCAACACTCACGCTGTCTATAACCAATTCCTCAAGAGACTGCACATCTTCCTCAATCTAAAAATTTGGGGTGAAAGTGATGTAACTTCAGCACACCTATCTACAGGTGACCCCCTCACGAGCATGATCACGTAAAAATGATGTCTCTGGATAGCAGAGGTCACCCGTCTGGTGCTGATTTGTGATTTCAGGACCTACAGATAACATTTCCCGTGTCAGTTATGATTTCCAAGGATCTCGTTTTATCAACAAGAGAACAAAGTCTACACCTTTTTCAATCATGTCTGAGCAACAAGCAATGCTGCTATTATCCGCTAAAGGGCTAAGGATTGAGTTTTTGCCTTTGAAGTTTTTCACTGGAGAAGCACTGCAGAGCTGATAAGGCTCCACATATTTTGTCTTTCTACGCTTCCTCTCCTTCTTCTTGTCTTTCTTCACGAGATCTTCTCTCAAAAGTATGCCATGAAAACAAAATCTAGAAGTATTCAATTTTGAATTTTCTATGCCAAGATTCTAATGCATTGTAGAATAGGTGAAGGAAAGAGGTATCTAACCTCTGTTGCTCCCTCTCTTGGAAGCATCCATATTCATGAGACAGAGTGCTGCACCTACAACATCTGCACCGTTTACTCTGACAATGTGTACCTATAGGAGATGCTGTGGTCAACTAAAATATGATGAGATGTGTTTATACGCAGAATTATGTGGTGCATATTAGGAGCTATGAAATATCAATCGGATAAAAGATGCTTCACTGATAGAAGAAACAAAATATACAACTGATTACTCACAGTTTCTACATAAAAATGGTATTGCCTCGTGCATTACTTGAGAGTGCAGAACGGTAAAGTCAAATATTCATAATATGATGAATCAGTAAATAAATACTCGTCTTAGTGCTCACCAGCAAGAAGTCGAACATTGTAACTCAAGAACCCATTGAATTGTAGAAAATTCGACCTTTTCAGGGCTTATTATTATAGAGAGAAATATTTTAATAATAAACTCAATATAATGGAACAATTACCTTTAATTTGCAAGGTTCAGTCAAATGGAAAATCAGTATATCTCCTTTCAGCAACCTGTGCGAAATCGAAAACCCCCTCCATCCCGCACTCAAGCCGTGCCTATCGAGAAGGTAAGATGTCTTGTACTCATTTCCCCATTCATCCACCAACACAATAGACGTATCATGATTGGGCAAATGTATACTGCAAAAATTCTTCGGTAGATGCTGCCATAAGAAGCAATGGCACAATTTGGTTTAGTCCACCAACATTTCTCACGTCACATGTTATAGAAAACGGGAAAATATTTACACCGGCTTACCAGCCAAAATCCATGAGCAACATTTGATGGGAGCATACACTTCACAAAATAAGGTAGTTCGTTCTCCAAATGTGCTAGTACTCTTTCTGCTCGCTCCATTACAGAATACTTAGCTTCGACATCATCATATAGGTCGGTGTACCTGGTCCTCTTTCGTGCACTACTGGGTTACATTTACACCACACGAATCAGCATTCTTTTACCTTCAATTGAAAATACATGAAGATTGGATTCCATAAAGTAGATAGTTTACCTTCTCGATTTCTTGGGATTATCTGATGCCTGCTCGGAATGTGAAATTTTCATCAGCTGATTTATCATTAAGACCAATAGTAGCATTCAAGCACAGTAAAGAGACAAATTCAAAGAGACGAATTCAAGTAATTATTGATTATCATTATCCATCAGCATAAATCAACTCAACAAAACAATGAATTTGATAGAAGGTTGCTATAAAATAATATCAAGGATACATTGGCAGCAAAAGATGACTCAGCACCAACTGAGATACTGACATACCATTTCAATCTAGGACATTTTCAACTTCTTAACAAATTTCAGTTCCTGAAGTCATATGCACATTTTGCAATAAAATTAATTATTTTCTTGTACCCCACTTTATTCTTTTGATTTACGGGTTAATATCTCTATAACCATCTTAAGCTAGTTCTTCCTGGAGTGAACCAATTATGCAGCTAAGGAGGTATTAAAAGTCTAAAATGAAGTTTGAGATGATACAAGAATTTTAATGTATGCATAAATTGATTATGAAATTCATAAAAAAGTCAAATGATCTCATAGCATTTTTATTTCTTTTCTTGAAAGAAGTCGAGCGATATAGTTCGAGTAAATACCAAATACAGAACGATTTTTTCTAACAAAAGAACTTCAGTAAAAAATACAAACAACAACATCACCAGAACTTGCCTTCATTGCTTCGGGAACTATATCACAGTTCTTTAAATCAGAGCTTCAAATGTTCACGATTCTTAGACGAGATACTCAAAAGGTCATTTAATTGCTGCAATCCCGTAAGTGTTTAATTTAGAGCATTAAATAATTCTACGAACAGTAACATCGACTAACTAGTTGAAATCCGATCTATCAACAATAAATGCCAAGAAAGCGAATCCGGAACCTATGCCGGGTTATCCGTATCAATCCTCTCCGATGTTCACACAGCTAAAACATGACATGAGTTCTAGCTCAATAAAACTTATGGAATCAAGCATCACAAATTAGGGAAAATCGCCTTTAATGGGAAGAAACCAAATCCTGAACCTATGCCGGGTTATCCGGAGCAATCCTATCTGTGTTCACACTGCTAAAACATGACATGAGTTCTAGCTCAATAAAACTTAGGATTTCAAGCATCACAGATTAGGGAAGAATCGCCTTCAGCTATCCGAAAACGCATAAACATTTGGCATTACGAATTAACCTTAGACCTCCAGAAACTGAACATCACAGCAATTGGCATTCAAGGCAAATCTCCATGGCCAAAAAACCAATGGCATTAACTAGCACAAGATTACACAAAGCGAATTCGACAAGAATCTACCCAAAAATTCATAATCAACAAAACATAAAGGTGTGTATAGACATGGATCCATGCATAAATCACATTATTAAACAAAGGCAGACAAGATTTCTCACTTGTTTATCTTTTGATTTGAGACTTTTAAACTTCCTTGAAACACCCTTTTCCTTGTTTTCTAGTTGTATTACATTCCTCCTCTTCTTCTTCTTCCTCTTTTGCTGTAAGCATAATATATAAAATTAACAACAAAAAGCCCACTAACTTAAAAATTGAAATACATGCATACTATACAATCCACAAAGCTGGAGAAATCGCTAAGTAAAAGACAAAAGTAGATAAAATGTAAAAACAAACTTTAAAAAACCTTAGATGATGAATCCGTGGGTCTGCTGCACAATAATCTGAAACATCAGAGTTCTGGGTGTCAATCTCATTTAATTCTTGTTTCAATTTACCGGTTTCCATGAGTACAAATTCTGTAATTTGTTTTTTCCCCAACTTTTTCACTAGCAAAAGTTTTTACTGAGTTCAAATCTGGGTACACATTTGATTATTTATGTGTTTTGTGGTGAGAGAAACGGGAAAGAGACGAGGGCAGCTCAGACAGCAAAACGCGGCCACACTGCGCAAGTATATCTGTCACTCTCACTCTTTCTTTGACCTTTTTACTGCGCCTGTCCCTATTCTTCCACACAGTTTCTTCTCTTGTAAATACTCCATGGTCACCAAAAACGCGTTGATTTTGATGATACGAATTTTAAGAAAACTATAATAAATATAAAGTAAATATGTATAAAAAGATGTATCATTGAGATAATAAATGAATATATTAATGGATTATGAGTGTAAAAAGGTGGACCATGAGTGTTTTTTTATAAATAAATGGATAAATTGAGGGTAAAAATGTAATGTTGGTGTTTTAAAAAAAGGAAAGTGCACATTTTTTGTGGACGAACCGAAAAGAAATTAAATTCACATTTTTTGTGGACGGATGGAGTAATATTTTTTTTTTCTTTTCATAAAATTAGAAAAAAAAATTGGGTGTGTGTGTTGACCTAGTGGTAGAGTGGTTAATGCCCGAGGCCAAAGGTCTCGAATTCGAGTCCACCGTAACGCAGCCTTTAAAATTTCTGTATTAATTGAAAAAAAAAAAAAATTCAGATTTTTGGTTTCTGTATGCATTGAGTTTACGGCGATAAGGATAATCAAGCGGTATTACTTATTAGGTGAATTTAAACTTGATTTTTTTGGAAATCGTGCCACTAGGCAATGGAAGTATTGAAAGGTCATGATGCCAATTATTTTAATTTAAAATTAACTTTGTAAATATTGTGCTGATAAATTAGTAAATCAGATTACCTAATCTTCAATTTTAAAAAAAAAAACATTATGTAGTCCTAAACTAAAAATGTATTCGTACGAAATATAGATAGAATTGTATTAAATTAATACTAATTTGTAAGACAGTCTGAAATATAAAAAAATTGTTGATAAAGATCTCATAATGCCCTCTTATTGTGTATTTGACAATTTGCTCGGCTATCAGACAAATAAATTGACCTTAGCTTTAACCCAATGGAAGGGTTCTCACTTTTGCTATGTAATGTGGTTGGGGTGGAATAAATCACCTCAAGCCAATCCGTAGCCTTATAATTTATAAACATTTATACATATTTAATTAAAGTTTATATTTTGTAGAGAACAATAGTTTTCTGAAATATAAAAATTGTGCTTCAATTATTGGTGGTTTCTTAAAAAATACTCATAAGAAATGTATAAAAGTTAACATAGTTAATTATCTTTTACGAAAATACAGATATATTATAATTTAAAATATTACTTGAGAGCATAAAAAAGGGTCAGAGACCACAAATTGATCAACTGAGAGATGATTTTTGAGTTGTAACTCATTTATCTGTTCAATTGAATCCACCAACTTTAGTTGTTTAATTGTAGCACAGTGGCCAATATTGCTAAACGTGGCAACCTCTAATTTCTGTTTCATTTTCTCACCCCTAAGCAGGAAATTTGATTGGGCCTTGAGACGTACCGTATTATTATTATTATTATTATTATTATTATTATTATTATTATTAAAGTTGATATCACAATCATGCTTCAGTAAATCCTCTCAACAACAGAGACATAAAGTTGATTTGGGCATTCTTTGAGTTCAAACTCAAATTGAGTTTCAACACTTAAAACGTTAAAACCTATGCACCTAAGTTCCTAAAGTACAAACTTAATGCATTATATGATTCCGGTAATACCAACATTGTCCCTCAATATTATCATAGTACAATAAATTTATAATTCAATACATATATTTATAAACTTTTTATAAAAAATTATTTTTATTTGAACTATTTCCTATTTTGACACGTTCATGTAGAAATTACTTCATTGCATATTTACGCCTAGGGGTGAGTATTCGGTTATTCGGTCGGTTTCGGACGAAAAAATAACCGAACCGAATTAACCGAATTTTTCAAAAAAATAACCGAACCGAACCGAACCGAATTTTATTCGGTAACCGAACCGAAATAATCGAAATATATTTCGGTTATTTCGGTTAAACCGAATTTTTAATAAAAAAATTTATATTTTCAAATAAATAATAAATAATATTATATATTGATATAATATATATAAAAATACATTTTATATGTTATATATATATAATATTCTGTAAAAAATAATCAATGGTATTATATAATGAATAAATAATACAAAATAATCAATAGTATTATATAATAAATAAATAATATTATATTTTGTAAATATTATATATTGATATAATAGGGAGAAAGAGAGAAATAAATAGGATTAAGGATATTGATATATTAAAATTATAATTTTAAATAAATAAATAAATAATATTATATATATATAATTCGGTTTTCGGTTATTCGGTTAAAAAAATTCCGAACCGACCGAAAACCGAATTACCGAATTTTAATTTGGTTTTAACCGAAATAACCGAATTAACCGAACCAAATTTGATTTTTCGGTTTGGTTCGGTCGGTTATTCGGTTTTCGGATATTTTGCTCACCCCTATTTACGCCCAGTATCATCATATCATATTATGGGTAAAGCTCTAGCAACAGAAATTGGACAGAAAAAACTAGAGCAATCAGTCTACAACATTAAATAGCTTTGTATAGTGTACCATTGAATATTGATTGGTTTATCTTTTCATTTATTTTTTCTCATCACATCAAATTTATTGCTCTATTGTTTGTAAATCAAAACTATTAGTTTCTTTGCAATTTCAAATATTTCTACATTATCTTACTTATAAACTTAAGAATCTACATATTCTTAAAATATGTGTAATTATGACAAATAAAATATGTAGATAAAATTTGTGTGTCCGTTGTATTATAAACAAGAAGAAATATGTCTATTGTTTGTAACCAAACTATTACTTTGGACATTTTCAAATTCTATATTATTTTAATTCTCTAGGGGAAAAAGGTGAATCTGCATTGTCTTAGAATATGCGTGATTATGATAAATAAATAAAAATTAGAAAATTCTTATATTTTTGATGGATAGAAAAAAAATTAAAGACTATGCAATGATGGACTCAAATTTAACACTTGTATGCCTAGATATTAACCCAAGACCTTTGGGATAATGTATAAATTTGTTATACAAAATTCGGTGCAACAACTTTATTTTCAGTGCACACTTTATATGTTGAATTTGGTATAACAAATTTATATATTTGGTACAATAACTTTATACATTTAATACAGTTTTTCTATTTCTTACCAATATTTACATTCCTACATGATCAATTCCCTATATATATATATATATAGGGGTTGGATCCAGTGAGAACTCATCTTTTTTGAGAACTTGAGAACTATGCACAAACGTATACATTTGATGAATAAAACCTATAAAGTTGCACATAACGAAAACATTCTAAAATTGTTATCCAACAAAATAATTTTATAAAGTTTTCGTTATGCACAACTTTATACCGTTTTATGCATCATCTTCAACGTCTTATGCATGGTTCGTAGAGTTCGCAAAAAAGATGTGGTTCTCATTTGATCCACTCTATATATATATATATTGGATTCCCTGTAGTATCCGATCCTCATATAGTATGTAGAACTCAATCTAAATCATATATTTTGAACATGTGATCGCACCACAAGCTGACATATGTCAATTCATTTTTCTTTTTCTTTTTTAAAAAAGTTTTCGTAATGGACAAAATAGGAAGAAAGCAAATCAACCTCCTTCTCATTCTTCTTCTTCTTCTTCTGCCATTTTTTTTTACAATGACGGAAACGACAACGACGTCGGAAAACAACAATAATACATACGAACAGCAAAAAACAATAGATTTTGAAATAATAAAAGAAGAAAAAAAATTGAGAATAAAATTGATGGATTTTGAGAAAAAAAAATAGAAGATGAATTTGATAGATGATTAAAGAATCGAGAGAGATGGTGATTATGTCAGTGGTTCACGACGAAATTTACCGATTAATCGGGGAAAGAGACTGCGGAATTGACGGAGAATGATGAATGAGAGATTTGCTGTTGAAAAACATAAAACTGCATTTAACAAAACATAAAATTGCATGTTGGCACGAAACACAAGCATGCATTTAATAAAAAAAACATTCATGCATTTAATAAAACATGTTCATGCATCTTACAAAACGTAAAAATGCATTGTTGGCCAACGGATGCACGAGCGCGTCCCGGGGAGACCCGCGAGCACAAGCGCGCGCTGGGCGCACGCTTCCAACCTACATGTATTATTGTGTTCAATCTGTATGCATTTTGTGTTCATTTAAATACATTGTCCAGTTCAACTAAATGCATGGTTTGTTTTCGCAATCGCATAACAAATCAAATTACTAATCTACCCTTGCTGCAGCGGAATCAAAGAAATTAAGTTCAAAAAGTCCAAAAAAATCTCCACCATATGATCTATGAGATGAGTGGATGAGATTGAATATTACATCTACCTCAGGCTCGTATTATTTGATCTTCTCTCTCTCTCTCTCTATATATATATATATATATATATATATATATATATATTTATAATTTGACATCAAGATTAATTATAAATGATCATTTACGATAATTGTTCTCATATGCACAATTACTACGATTACATGAATAATAATATGAATTACACGAACAACGAAAAACAGAATGTGAAAGATCCAAATAACAAAAATTTAAGGATTTACCTATTTTTATCATTAAAATATGAGTTATCCGATCTTATTAAATCTGACGGTGATTATTAACTTGTACTTCTTATCTAATGGGTAATTCTCTTTATAACCAACCATATGGTGGTTCACGTAGGAATGCAAATATTGATAAGAAATAAAAAAAATTACACTGAACGTATAAAGTTGTTACACTAAATGTATAAATTTGTTGCATCAAATTCGTTGCAACAACTTTACATTTAGTGCTACACTTTATATGTTGAATTTGGTGCAACAAATTTACACGTTTAGTATAGCTTTCCTATTTATTTTATCAATATTTATATTCTTATATAATCCATTCCCAATATATATATATATATATATACTCAAATATTTCTTGTGAACCATATGTGTTATACATATCTATTCTTATTCTTATTGAATATAAATGTTTTTAAAATATATATATATATATTTATAAAATTCGAATATAAAACTTTTAAGAAATAATAATTTCACCACTAATATGTGTGTAGTTCGGTCACCATTATCCTTCCCCGTTTTATTTGGAGATGTAGTTCTTTGGGCATGCCTTTGTATGTTAGTGTTTTTACCCTTTTTTATATACAATTATTTACCCTTAAAAAAAATCACTCTCGATTCAGCTACTTTAATTACATTTAGTCTTTTTTTTATGTTATACTTTATCAATCCAACAAGCCATTTAATTTATTTATACTAATGCATTCAATTTATCATTCAATTAGTAATTTTATATGCGATGATGCTGATTAATTGTCTAAATTTTTATTTTTAGACAATAGTTCCAGCTATCCACAAGTGTACTTTTCTTTTTTTACTGTCTTTTTTTTATATAATTATAAAATATTATCTAATAAATAAGATTGTCAAATATGTGCGAATTTTTTTAACAGAAGCTATAACTAGTAATATTTTGTAAGCATAAATATTATAAATTAGTAATTATATGTTTTGCACCAACCAAAACTAAACATCAAAAGATATATTTTAATAAGCAAAAAAAGAACTAAATAATTTTAAAATTGAAGAAATACACTAATGAATATTATAGTACTATCTTTATCCACCAAAAGCTTGCATTTAATTCATTTTTCGTCCGTCCACTAAAAACTTGCATTTTTCTAATTTGGACATCTTTTTACACTTGTAATGTGAAACCCATTATCCACCCACTACAATTTATTAAAACACATGACACCAAAAATAATACAAGCTTTTGATGGACGTAGAGAATATGAAAAATTAAAGTATACATTTGGTGGATTTTGGGGATGTATAAACGTGTATTGCATACAGATGACAAACAAATAGTTGATTATTTTTTTTAATTGTATATATATATATATATAATTAGAACTCATTAAATAATAAAATCGAAAAAACATTGAAGTGAAAAAGTGATTTGAAGATATATTTGAGGTCTTAACTTTTAAGAAGGCATCTAGTGACCGGTGAAATATAAAGTCATACTATATCCGTTCAATTAAAAGTGACCGTTACTTTTTGAACACGTAAATTAAAGAAATTATATTTTATGTGTAAAAATAATAATTCACAAAATTCGAGATATTTTGTGTTTAAAAATAGCGGTTCACATAATTGGAGATATTTTTGTATGTAAAAAATATTTATTTTTTTAAATAAGCTACTTTTAATAGGACGCTAAAAATAAAAACCAACCAATTTTAATGGGATTTGGGGAGTATTATATATTACTACTATAAATTGAACCAATCTGTACCACCAGAATTGCAGCTAGATCGTATTTCTCTCCTTACTGAGAATGAGAGACAAATGCAAGGATCCCAAATTCACCATTCCCAAAATTCAAAAAGATACTAAAAAAATAAAAAAAATTGACCTAGCTATTTACATTTATCATCTTATGTATCATAAACTTATTCCTTCTCTTCTCATGTATTGCAGCATAAAATAATTTAGACTCTTGACAATCATGCTCTACTTGAAAGATAAGGGTCGTGACCCAGATTCAGACAGGAGGTGAGACTTCCTTTTCTTCATTACATAAATAATTGATTCTCGATACAGCATGATGCAGAAAGCTCAAGAAAAAGTCTAAATAATTCTATAGGGGTTGTAACTTCTCACCAATAGCTATGTACAAAATCATAATACAAGCAAGCATTTGCACTAATGAATAGGATAAAATCTCCTATGATGGAGAAAACTTCGATCTACTGCATTGGAAACTTACACAGCTATTAAGGTCTGTAAACAAGCAGATGCAGGAGTTACCCGTCTGCACTCACCATGGAACCTGGGCAATTCTCCGGAACTCAAACTCGAGCTTCTCATTTTTCAAGTTGAGGGCCTCAATTTCAGCCTCTAGACTTGCTACAAATGCTTCCACATTCAAAGATGTGTTCCCAAGATTGTTGATCTCTTCATCGGCTTGAACTCTTTTTGCCGTCTTTGACTCTGTAGTCACCTGGGATTCACAAGAAAGGCTGAGTAACTTATGCAGCCTGTCGCGTAAAAATCCAACTGCCATGCCTAGATCCTCAAAAGCTTTGAGAGTTTTATCCCAGCATTCCAGATAATGGAGAGGAGTGGCAAGGTTGGCGGATCTGATGGCATCAGCTATACTGATAGTTTCAGAAATCATTACAACAGCTAGCTTACCACTAAGGCCCTTAATAAGGTGGCGATGAAGAATCATGTTTTGACTGCAGCAGAGCTTGTAATATTTTACTCTCAGATTTTTTGATATCTGTGAGTCGAGAACTAGGCCATCCACTTGGATCTTGAAATCCTCGAAACATTTCACGTCTTCAAAAAACATAACGGCATCTGAATATCTGACGCCTTCCAGGACACTGGGAGTAAAAGGATAGTTTCCATTGTCAGATTGACCTGTCTCGAGCTTACTATCAGAATTTAATCTCGCCCTTTTTGCTCCTTGACGGGTATCCATGGCAAGCCAATTTAGATATAGCGGCCTTGCTGCTTTTCCAATGGATGCATTTGCTTCCATTGGGTCTTCCACTTTCACTGCGAAACACTTACGGTACTTTATTTCTAGAACCATTTGCTAATATGTGGTAAAATAGTTTTTTAGCGACGAACTGTCTTACAGGTGCTAGTAGGCTTGCTGTTCTGAAAATCATTAGTCTGAAAACCAATTCCATCATCTTCTGTTAATTTGCTTGCTCTCACAATGTAGACCTTATGAACCAAACAAGAGGCAGTCAAAGGCCATAGGTGGGAGAAATTTGTCAATAAATTCACATGTCTTGAGTGAGGCCTTAAAACCGAGTAAACAGGAGAGTAAGCATTAAGACAAAATATATATATGAATTCCAGCTGCAAACTATAAAATGACATAACCATTTCAATACCAATGATTTAGACCTTCCAGTTAAATCGACAATCACATTCAAGAAAATAAAATAAAATATATATGACAGTAATATAAGGCTCAAAAAGTTACCCTAAACTTGCAAGGCTCAATCAGATGGAATACCAGAGCATCTCCCTCTAGCAAATTGTGAGCAATGGAGAAGCCCCTCCAACCGCCACTAAGTCTATTTTTCCGAACAGAGTATTTTGCACAAAATTCTTGTTCATTTTCATCAACCAAAATAATCATGTCATCTTGGCTTGGCAAATGCATATCACAGAATTTCTTAGGCAAACCCTGTTTAAAGTATAAATCTCCATTAAATTATCTAATCATATGCCTTTAGATATTTATAGAAGATAAAACATCAACTTACCAAATAAAATTTACCAGAGAGATGAGATTTAAGCAGTTGTTTCATAAAACTAGGGAATTGTGCCAACGAATTTTCTTGAACCCCTTTTGCTTGCTCCAGCGAAGAGGAATTGAATTCGAAAAAACTATGATGATCAGCAGTTCTCATTTTAGCTTCATCTCAGATAAAAACTGCTAAAGGAGATCATGAACTGTTGACACAAAGTAGCTCCTTCCTGCCATGCGAAACTATATATTTAGCCATTCAAAGCATTTAGTACACTGATCACATCTAGAACCTTATTCCAGCTTTCCAATCTCAGCCTGCTTATGCAAAAAATTGTAAGACGTTTGATGTCTGGTTCTTGCATCAGCAAAAAAAAAAGGATAGTGTAAGATGCAAGCATAAAATAGGTCAAGTATAAAGAAGTTGATAGGATGAACATTGAAATTATACAGCTTCATGACGATATAGACTTTAAAGAAAAATATTTCAGCATATTATTTCTATATATTCCCTTTGTCCCTCAATTTCCTTCCTATTCCATTTATGGTAACTATCATCCATACTTATTACTCTGAATAATACCATTTATTACACCCATGGTTTAAAAAGGCGGTCAGCGGTCGTAAGGCGCGCCTCGGTGTGAGGCGCCGACGAAGCGCCTTCGAGGCGCCGCCTTACCCGCAAACACTGTAATGTACTCCATATCCAGCCGAGGAGCACGCCGCACGCCGCATAATCTGATGCAAATATGTGTTTTTTTTCGTAATGAGCTTATTTAATTCTTATTGAATTGGATATGGTCTTTTAAAAAAAACACCAGAAATTGAATCAATTTTAAAAAATAACTTAATATTTCTCTCCCTAATCTGCCGCACTCCATCTCCCTCGTTCCTCACTCTCTCGCGCTCTCCCTGTTCTATCTCTCCATCTCCCTCGTTCTCCCTCTTCTCCCCGGCAACCGGCGCCACCACCACCAGCAGCTATCCGGCAGCAGCAGTCCCAAGCTCCCAATGGTCTTCTATTAGATTGCCTTGTAATTTCTTCTAACTAAAATTTATTATATAATGTATATACATGTGAATTTTGTTTGTAATCTATTATATAATATATAATTTTAAATATTGTTGCTTACAACATTTGTTTTGTTGGTTGTTTATATATATATATATATATATATATTGATTTTAGACTTTATTTAAAAAATTTAAAGACTTATAAGTACTTAACTATGAAGTTATGTTTTTTTTATGTTTTTCCATATATTTATTATGTTTTTATTATATTATTATAATTTTTATGTATTTTTGTGATTCACGTCTCGGACCGCCTCGAGGCTTACGCCTCATGAGGCTATTGGAAAACATCTCGGTGCTTAAAACGTATATTTAAATCTTGTTTACACATTTTATCACCTATGACCCACCATTATTTCTCTTTCTTATCCTCATCAACCCACTTACTTACAAATTTTACCACATATGGACTACCACTAACTAATTTAACACTACAGTAATACGCGGCCTTTGCTTCACGCACAATACACCCAGCAAACTTTTATTAAAATTCGTGCCGGAGATTTCTAGGAAGTAAAATGGGAGACAGAGGGAGTATATATCAACACTATAGTATAAGGGGGTAAAACTGATTTATGCATACAAATGCTTACATAATATATTATGCATTATACTACGATAATGTATCTTTCAAATTTAAATACAAACATAATCAAGTAACAATAAAATTTAATATGGTATATATATATAAAGTACTATACTATACTATACTATACAAAATAATATAATATAATATACATATTTATATGTATATATACATATTTAAAATACTTGGTAAGTATAATGCATATATAGAAGTATATAACATAAGTTGACAGAATGAGAGAGGAATGGGGAGGTGAGGAAGTGTGGAGTGTAAACTCAAACTTTGGGATTTCAGCAGAAACAAGATTTTGCAGGTTTTGGGGATATTGGAGTCCCAAAACGCAAACAAACACAGCGTAAGGATTTCCTTCTAGGCTGGAGTCTAATCTCACACCTTAATCGGGTTTAACCGGATACCGGACAAAATAAATCACAATCATCTTCATCATCATCATCATCCTGTTTGTAATTTGCTTAAATTGTGGCTGATCAAAAAGCAAACTAACTTACCAACTTACCCAGAAAAACTAAAAGGAGAATAAAAAAATCGACCACGTTAAGGAATGAAGAATGGCAAAAAATAACCATGACCGAAATATTGAAAACCTAGCACATATGACCAACAATAACAAAGATAAGTGACGCCTAAAATCAAATTATTAGATCAAACACTAAAACAAACCTCCATTACTAGTCGAAGTTCCACAACAAAAGACCACACGATGTCCTTCCCACACTAAAAATTATCCTCTGCTTAGTTTTCCGATAAAATGTATTGTGGACAGAACAGAAAAAAAAAAGTACAACCAATTCAAGGAAATTTTAGAATCTAGCAGTACATTAGTAGAATCAGAGGCGCACAGCGATTAACCTGGAGAGAAACAACAAGAATTACTTCTGCCCAAGAATCATACAAATTTTGAGCTACTTCGTTCCATCTCTTGTCCAGCCATCGACGGAAAACGAATCTCAACTTGATGCGTTTGGTCGGCGTCGACGGCCAAAACGGCGTCGCAGGTCATAGAATTAACTGGGCACTCGCTTAAATGCATGAGTGGGACCCGGCTAAATGAAACTATTTTGGGCTTGTCACTGTAGGTAGAAAACAGTGTTTCGACACCAATCTGGGCCTAATAGCCCATATTAAATTAAGCTAACGTTCAAAATAACTTCTTATTGTTATAGTGTTTGAATAAATTGGTATATTACAATCGACATGTGCAAAATTTAAAATAATTTTCAGAAAATAAGATATATTTAAGGGAAAGTGCAATCCTAAAAAAATTCAGTGATGTTTTCTCTAAAAAATAAAAGTAATTTAATTGGATTTTACCTTGTTAGCTCAAATATATACCCACAAAATTGAAAACGAAGTATGTGAGGTTCCGTGTGAGTAGTGATTTGTTTGGGAGTTGGGTGTTAGGAAAAAAAATTTAATTGGAAAAGTGACGGACAAGAAGCAAACAGAACGTCCTAAAGCTGACCATTAAAAAATTGGTGGCAGTTCTTGTAAACGAAAAGAAGAGATGTACTGAAATTTTAATTCTTACTCAGAAAACAAATCTATGAACTCTAAGAAGTTGAGACTTATACATCACCAATCTTGTAATTTAGTAGTATACCTTTTCTCTTGGTAAGTAAGAGATTCAAGTGCAAATCTCATTTTCTGATTTGATTGTTGAAATTTTTCAACACGTGTACTACCTATGTATATCTTGGCGTATAGTAATATCATCTCCATCCGTCCCATTATTGTTGACTGTTTTCTTTTTACCGTCCCATTAAGTTGGTCATTTAAAAAAAACACTTTTACATTAAAAGTATCTCGAATTAGTATCACGACTACTTTCTGCATAAAACACAACTCTCCTTAATTTACGTATAAAAAAATGGTAGTGAATATTGGGACGGAGGGTATTTTCTTCCACCGAATAACCCGCCACTGTGAAATGTTAATTGAGTAAAAAGCTTATTGCACTTTTATTAGATGTGGTGTCTATGTATTATATTCATGTTCGTTATATTTTGTGTAAATACCATGTTATATTATAGAGTTAAGGTATCAAATAGTGTTTCCCACATAATAAAGATACAAATTACACTAATATAAACAAGATAAAAAAAAATTAGTCATTTTTTGTTTAAATTACTTATGTATTCTTATTATCATTTTTTTGAACTTTTACCTTATATTAGTTAAAAATAATAATATATTTTTATTTAAAATAAATTCATTATATTCCAAAATAATTATTTACTTGTTCAAACCAAGATATTTGTAGGAAATTCTTACAATATTCCGACGAACTTTCCAACAAGGTAATGACAATGGAGTTATGCTTGTTGTTATTTGATTTTTACTAATTTTTGTTGTGATTTAATTGGGGAATCGTGAATTTCATCCCACAAATTATATACATATTTTCTCTCAATTTTTAAAGTTGGAGCTATTTAATTTAATCTTCCAAAAAAAAGACGAGTTTTTGGTACTTGATCTTATATAATAGTTAATATATATGTTATATTTTCATTTTGGTTTCACTCGAAGATGTTCTTGATATTATTTATATTGAAAATTGCAACCTTGTTTTTTAACTCACGTTGTAACTCATGAGTTATACTAGTGTCTTCGTGAAATCACAAAATCAAGTAATTCACGATGCGAGATCCCTAACTCGTGAATGTAGTTGTTTTATGGAATTTCACTAGTTGAGGTCGCATACCTATGAAATACACTATTTTGCAATGTATTTCACGAGCTGGAGGTTTCCTACTAGTGAATACCTCATTTATAATGTATTTCACGAGTTAACACATGCAAACTTGTGAAATTATTTGTTTTATACTTTAACTATGAAATAGTAAGAGTAACTATATTTATCTTTTTCTAATGTTAGTGGATATATTTATCTTTACAGGTTATTTCATTAGATCACTTTATTTTTCAAACAAGTTAACAATTACTTCCACAATGAGATTGAATATTATTAATAGTGTTTGTAATTTTGCTACCGAAATCGAACAAAACAATCTGCCTTAGTACTGTTCGGTGCGGTTTGACTTGCTTCTTGACAAATATTTTCATACTTATTAGTAATAAGAAATCAAATATCTATCACTCTCCCAAATATATAAAACAACGTGTCACTAAAATACATTAAAAAACTCATAACATATGATGAGCAATTCTAAAACATTTGCCAAAGATGGGCGGCAAGGATGGAGCAAAGTTAGAGTTTAGGATTTCGGTTCTAAATTTATAAGTATGACTGTTTGTGAAAAGAGTTGAATATTAAGTTATATTATCTACTTAAAATCTCAAAATAAAATATATTACTAAATAATAGTAATAATAAATTAATATTGATTCAATTATATTGTAATTATTGTTTGGTTTGGTTTATATTTGAAAAATAATCAAAATTATAACTACTCATTCCACCCATAAAAAACGTGTATTGTTTTGGTGGTATGAGTTTTAATAAATGTATTAAGTGTAAAGTGTGTAGAGATAATAAATAAATAGGTTAAAGAGTAGTGAGATTAAAAGTGAGTCATAAAACTCATAATAATAACAAATGAATATATTAATGAGTAGTAATTGTAAAATGTGGATTATGTATGATTTTTATAAATAAGTAAGTAGATTGAGGTTAAAAAATATGAAATTAATGTTTCTAAAAATAAAAATGTACATGAACGGATAATATAGTTTACTCTAAACGCATCGCACAAATATAAATTGATTCGATTTGATTTACAATTATAACCGAACTATGATTACCGCTGGTAAAAGCTCGTACACATGCTTCCCAAAAAATTTGCGACTTGTTGGAAATAAGTAGGATTGAGTCGAGGATGTCCTACTATTTTATGAATACAACACATAATAATCGCCAAGTTTTCAAGCCAATAATTTAGTGACCTTATATTAATTGAGTTTGTCATTTACTTCCTCCATTTTTTTAATAAATATTCACAGTCAAGTTATAAATTATAAGAAATGAAAAAATTTATTTTCAAATTACGAACTATAATACTTATTAAAAAACAAGAAAAAGATACTAATAAGATGCTATTTAAAAAAAAGAGTGAGTATTTGAAATACTACTTCACATAATAAATTCCACGAGAACATAGACAATTTATGTTGGCAAAGTAAAAATCGAACATAACAGGCTAAGTAGACATAAAAATAATATTCCATCTGTCCACATAGAAGATATGAGTTTTAATAAAATTGTTTATGGGTGATGTTTAAGTGAAGAAATAATCCCATCATATGTTAGGTTCTAAGTGGTAGAGTTTTTTTTTTTTAAAAATAATGAGTGATTGTGAGTTTGAATAATAAGGAATAGTGTTTAAAAAATAAAATTGATACATTTTTCATAAACGTCGAATAAGATAATTGTGATACACTTATCGTGAATGGACGGAATACTACCTACACCATATGTTAGGTTCTAAGTGGTAGAGTTGTTTTTGATAAATAATGAGTGGTTGTGAGTTTGAATAATAAGAAATAGTGTTTTAAAATAAATTGACACATTTTTTATAAACATCGAATAAAACAATTATGATCTGATTATCGTGAATGGACGAATACTACCTACACTATCTTCTACCCTAAATTGTTTTACATATATCTGTTTATTTCCCAAATATCATGAAAGGAAATAAGAAAAGGGTGTAAATTCATGAACAATTTTTTCCAGATTGCAGACCTATTATTCCCCAAGAAAGCACCACAAATTGTTGATATTTATTTTTCCCCGAACTCCAAACAAACACGGTAGTAGTGGTAGTTATCACTTATCACCATAAACATTTTACACACGACAACATATACATTTATCTACTCATTTGAGCTCTCAGTCTCTTCAATTCTCCGCCGTTTCCCCCTTTTTCTCATACCTGCAATGGAGCGAGCGGTGCTCCTCCGCTCATTCACCTCCTCATTCCCCGCCTCCTCTGCGCTCACCTCCACCAGATTCTTCTCCTGCTCCGCTCACCGCCTCGCTCGCCTCCCCAGACGACACCGTCTGCTCCCCGACTCCCGCTGCGGCTCCCTCCTCCGACGACATATCGGTCTCATCTTACCGTCCTGCCGTCCTTCTCTTCACCTGAAAGGACAGTTCGGCCCCCTATCCGTACGCGCCGTGGCTACCTCGTCCGTCCAGCCTTCGCATGGTAATTCAGCAATTCTTTTGCTCACTTCGTGAAATCTAAAAGATGTTTTTAGCTGACTGCTTGTGTTGGATTTTTGCAGAGATTTTGGGAGCGGATGATGACGTGGCGGAGAAGCTCGGGTTTGAGAAAGTATCGGAGGAATTCATTGAGGAATGTAAATCTAGAGCTGTGTTGTATAAGCACAAGAAGACTGGCGCTGAGATCATGTCCATTTCCAATGAGGACGAGAACAAAGTGTTCGGCATTGTTTTCCGCACTCCTCCGTAAGCATTCAGTTCATGCGATAATGACTTTGATATCTCCTCCTTGCTAAGCGATTATTCAATTTAACGATGTTAATTAATATATATTTGCATAATCGGAATTTTCCGATTATGTCATGTTTCAGTGCTCTACAGAAAACACTTTTGTATGTGAGAGCTCTTACATAAGTTACATGGTTCAATTAGTTGCTAAGAGTTTACATGGAACGAATTGTAAATGTAAGACAACCGAACACTAGACTTTTGCATAAAATATTTGTTTAAGTTCAGACAAGTACATCTGGATGTCGATGGAAGAGTAATGGCATCTAATATTGCATAATGATTTTTTAATGTTGCTACTGAATGGTAGTGGCTTATTTAAGGTTAAGGAAAGTATAATAGTGATGAACTTGCTTAATTTTGGCATCTGATGATAGGCTTATTGGCATACTTATCATGTTTGTCCATGTAAATGGATGGAAATCATGTCTTGACAACAAAGTTTTATGTCATAACTCGTATGTTGCAACATGGACATTTGGTCTTTCTTCATCAATCTTCTGGACTTTGTTTATTGATGAGAATCGATAATTGTTTAAAAACTAGTTTCTGTTTTGAATAAGAAGTAGAATGCACAGAAAGAGCTGTGTTTAAACTCAATGATAGACTTCCATGATGAAAGACAGGAACATGAAATGCAGAAATATTATACAATATCAAACACACCATTATGGCTGCAGATACAATTGCTTAGTCCCGTAAATTCTCCAAGTATCACTATATTATCCTAACATTCTAGAACCAATAACTTAAAGTAATCCTAGTTCCATAGAGATATATTATTCTTGGACAAAATCCGGTGAATACTCTGAATAGTGAAAACATTCCGAAGAACCATGGAAATACAGGCCAGAGGTTCAGGTTCAGGTTCAGGTATACAAAGTCAATGCTTCTTCTTCTGAATTTTCAGATAGAGCTTAAAGTCAGGCATATCTCCTTGATCATGGTACATGTTTCTGTTTTTGTGTATTTCTGAATTTCACTTGCACTTCTGGTGATTAAATGTTTTCCAAACTAATCCATCCCTTCTTCATTCCCCAAACTAGAGTATGTTTTGTAAGAATCAATCTGAGGACCTCGATGGCATTTGTTTTGAAGGAGCTAGCTTATATTGGATTCTATCACACTCAATAAAAAATCCATTTTATCAAATCTCGGGGGCTTCTTTAGCAAAAAAGATCTGGTGTTGTTGGGTTTGTCTTCCACGCTAGGTGTTGGAGGATTTTTTAGAAAGAAATAGAATAATTTTCTAGGTTCATTAAAAATCGTTGGAGGATGTGTGGTATAGTGGCTTGGTGCCTTTTGAATCATAAAAAGTTTGAGGCTTTATTATTATATTTTTGGTGTCATGTTGGCTAGATATTGGAGTTGTACTATTAATACGGCACTCATTAATTTGGGGCTGACTATTCCCTTTGTACTGTTCTACTTCTTCTAATAACATTTCATCTTCCTTACCCCCACCCCCAAATAAAGGAGAACTATTGAGGAAGGAGCAAGCAGTCTTTTAAATTGTTCAGTCATTGATCTTCTGATTTAATAAGGATAAGGCACTGAATGAGGTATCTACTTGTCAATTTGTTGATGCAGAAAAGATTCAACAGGAATTCCACACATTCTAGAGCACAGTGTACTATGTGGTTCGAGAAAGTATCCTTTGAAAGAGCCTTTCGTGGAGTTGTTAAAAGGGAGCTTGCATACATTTCTAAATGCTTTCACATATCCTGATAGGACTTGCTACCCTGTTGCTTCCACAAATACAAAGGTCTGGTCCTTTATCAACTTAAGACATAGAGAATTTCCTCAAGAAGGTCTTTATAAACCAACGCATGGCTTCCATTTGTGTGCAGGATTTCTATAACTTAGTAGATGTGTACTTAGATGCAGTCTTTTTCCCCAAATGTGTGGAAGATGTTAAAACATTTAAACAAGAAGGTTGGCATTATGAACTGAATGACCCATCGGAGGACATCACTTATAAAGGTCAATGTTTACTTCAAATAATTCTGTTTTCTCCTTGGTACTGTTTGAATCCAAATGTGCCTTGATAGATCATTCATGTATGGCTTGCAGATCCATAGCATCCTGATATTTTATGTGATAATGGTATATTCCAGGTGTTGTTTTCAATGAGATGAAAGGTGTCTATTCTCAGCCGGATAGCATACTAGGCCGAGCTTCCCAACAGGTAAGCTTCCCGAGATTGTGGATTCCATTGTCACAAAATTGAGATTAGTAAAGTTTGCGGACCTTGCTCGAGATTCAGCTTATGTGTCATAGATAAATTAATTAAAAGCTATTCTTGATTTGTTTGTTACTGATAAATTCCATTCCTGAGTACAGATTATATTGATGGATTTTTTTAACTTTGATTATTTTTCTACAGGCCCTTTTTCCTGACAATACATATGGTGTTGATAGTGGCGGTGATCCTCAAGTTATTCCTAATTTAACTTTTGAGGAATTCAAGGTCAGTTTCCCATAAATTGACATAATGATCTTTTCGATGCCTGTGCATATGCTTGTATATAAGTAAAACTGCATGTCTGCAATATGGGATACGATTACATTATGTGTTTCAAATATGGTAGAACAAGTGAGCAGAAGTTATTTATTGGAAAAAGCAGTCTTTTCTCTCCTGTCTGTCTATGTTAGGAAATTTTACCAAATGTACGTGAGGCATCAGATCAGGATTTCTTTCTGTTATATTGTGGAGTCTCTGCAGTTAATCCTGTCGTATTGGAAACATTTTGACTTGATAATCTCAAAAGTCCTTTTACATCATATTGTGTTTTAGGTTGGTATTGATGTTTTACTTTGGCTTTACCCTGTGCTTATTTATTGATCTTAACTGTGTACTAATTTGTGAAAATTCTACTGGTACTCAGTCACCGGTATTATGCATATTATTGTAATGCGCCAACAACTTTCATTATATCTAGTATAATTCTGGCGGAGAACAAATATGATTAATGATATTTTGCTCTAATCCAAAGGGTGTCTTTGTTTTTATGTTATCTATGTACAGGAGTTCCACCGTAAATACTATCACCCTAGCAATGCCAGGATATGGTTTTATGGAGATGACGACGCAAATGAAAGATTACGCATTTTAAGTGGTAGGTAATTCTATCTATCTGTGTGATTATTGGTGTTTAATTGACCTAATGAATCCGGATGAATGGAAAAGAAGTAATTTTTACTCGGAAAAAACAATTACAGAGATTTTCCACTGGGCGTGGTTTCTCAGTTGCCCTTGATGTCAATCGTTATGGTTTTTTCTTTATTTATCTGTGTAGGAGTGTAAATGTACTCTGAGATAGGTGTTAAATGGAAAATATTTAAATAAATTGCATCCATCTTGTTGTCTTAACTGTTAATCAATCATTTATCGAAACCTTACAATACAACTTATTGCACCTTGTCCTTGTCCTTTTTCCCTGTACTTTTGCAGAATATCTAGACATGTTTGAAGCAAACTCAGCTCCTGGGGAATCAAAAGTGGATTATCAGAAACTGTTTGCGAAACCGGTTAGGATTGTTGAGAAATATCCTGCTACTGATGGGGTTGACATGAAAAAGAAGCACATGGTGTGCCTTAATTGGCTCCTCTCAGAAAAGCCGCTAGACTTGGAAACTGAGCTAGCCCTGGGATTTCTGGATCATTTAATGACAGGAACTCCTGCTTCTCCTTTGAGAAAAATCCTGCTAGAGAGTGGTCTAGGGGATGCAATTGTTGGTGGGGGGATTGAAGATGAGCTCCTTCAGCCTCAGTTTAGTCTTGGACTTAAAGGTGTATCAGAAGATGACATTCATAACGTAGAAGAATTAATCTTGAATACACTAAGAAAGCTGGCAGATGAAGGCTTGATTCTGATGCTGTGGAGGCATCAATGAATACAATTGAGTTCTCTCTAAGAGAAAACAATACGGATCATTTCCTCGTGGCTTAGCACTCATGCTTCGCTCCATGGTAAGTAGTGTATATTATTGTCGCACCTTCAGTTTTGTTTCTCCATTTTTCTTCATCCTTCAAGTTTGAAATAGTCTTATCATATTTTTTATTTGACAGGGGAAGTGGATTTATGACATGGATCCATTCGTGCCATTAAAGTATCAAGAACCTTTACAGGCATTGAAAGTTAGAATAGCTGAGGAAGGCTCAAAAGCAATATTTGCTCCCTTAATAGAAAAATTCATTTTGAATAACCCACACCGAGTAACTATTGAAATGCAGGTAGATGCTGCTACTTTTGATGTTGGTGATTGCAATTTTTAATATACTAACTCATGTTGTCATTGACAGCCTGATCCAGAGATGGCTTCACGTGATGAAGCAGCTGAAAAAGAAAATCTGGAAAAGGTGAAAGCTAGAATGACTGAAGAGGATCTTGCTGAACTAGCTCGTGCTACTCATGAACTTAAGTTGAAACAGGAGACTCCTGATCCACCAGAAGCTCTGAAATGTGTGCCAAGCCTCTCTTTAAAAGATATTCCTAAAAAGCCTATACAAACTCCTACTGAGGTAATGAGGATGATGATATGCTATGAATCATAATTCTATAAAACTTATGATCCAATTCTTCTTACTTTAAGTTCAATGCTTATATAGGTGGGTGATATAAATGGGATAAAGGTGTTACAGCATGACCTTTTCACAAATGATGTTCTATATGCTGAACTTGTGTTCAATATGAGTGCATTGAAGCAAGAGCTTCTTCCTTTGGTACCATTATTCTGGTGAGACAGCAATCAGAACTCTTTCCTTTGGAACTTATTGGCTGTAGCCGTGTGAGCTGAACTTCATAATGCTGCAAGTTGTCTTGTCTTAGTATATTGAAGATATGACTGAGAAAAAATCATTTTCCATCAAATAAAAGAATACATAACTCTGACACTATTGCTAGATCTGAATTCTGCAAACTCTTAAAGTCAGATTTATACCTGGTAAATGTTATTCTATACTCTATAGCCACTACATTGGCCTGCCAATCACCTGTTACAAAATGCAGTTGTTTATTGGATGTTTATGCTTTCATGATCTTTAACTGTCCCAATTGTAATGATTACGATTGATTAATAGTCTTGTGGCAACTCTGTTTTCATCAAATTGATTTGTTATGTCAACAGCCAATCTCTGCTGGAGATGGGTACCAAAGACTTGGACTTCGTACAGCTAAACCAGTTAATTGGAAGAAAAACTGGTGGAATTTCTGTATATCCTTTCACGTCATCAGTCCGAGGGAAAGAGGACCCATGCAGCCATATAATTGTTCGAGGCAAAGCAATGTCTGAACGTGCTGAAGATTTATTTAATTTGGTAAATACTCATAATCGTTTTTCATAATTGATGAAGCATTTAAATTGATTATCCTCATCAATGTGACTAATCGAGTTGTTACCAAGGCTGATTATTATTTGAGTGGGAATTAAAAACAAACAATAGGCTGTTTGTTACCATCTTATAATAGTCTGAGATTGACCCTCAATAGGTTTCAGTTATGTTGCATCACCTCTTGGTTTTATTAAATTTAATGGTAGGTCCTTTCTCATAATATTCAGAGGCAACTGTCAAAGTGAAAAGTTACTATTGGGTTTCCGAGCACTGTCATTTTTTTTTGAACTGCTGGAGATTGCTTAATGCAGTTGTGAATTTGCTAATCGTAGGTCAACTGTGTGATGCAAGATGTTGAATTGACAGACCAAAAGCGTTTTAAGCAGTTTGTTTCGCAAAGCAAAGCAAGAATGGAGGTATTTGTCAAATCAAGCAAAATAAGATTATTTTGTTTTTAACCTTAATGAATTATGATGCTAACTGTTGATTTCATTTTCCAGAACCGGTTAGAGGCAGTGGACATGGCATTGCGGCTGCAAGAATGGATGCAAAGCTCAATGTTGCTGGCTGGATCTCTGAGCAGATGGGTGGTGTCAGGTTTGTCATTTGGAATCTAGCTTTAACCTGAAGTCTTGCAATTTCAGGAATTTGAAAAGATTATCACTCTCAAAATATGATAGAGAAATTTGCACACTATTTGTTGTGTGGGTATGTTTGTCGTGCTATTTGCTATTTTCATGATAATTTTCAGTCACAATATCTACTTTTTTTTCCTGGTTATTTGTGCTGGGATGGGCTCTTCTGGCAGCTGTCCCTATTTTTCCTTGAAGTCCTGAAATTAAGCCTCCATTACTTTCATTTTTTGGAACTTAAGGTTGGCCCCAAATATGGATGACATATTTTTCTTGCAGTTACCTGGAATTTTTACGAGCTCTTGAGAGTAAAGTTGATGACGACTGGCCAGGAATATCTTCTTCTCTTGAGGAGATACGAAGAACCTTGTTTACAAAAAATGATTGCCTTGTAAATCTTACAGCTGATGGGAAAAATCTTAAGAACACAGAGAAGTATGTTGGTAGATTTCTTGATATGCTTCCTAGCAACTCTCCAGTTGGATCACCTGCTTGGAATGCTCGACTCCCTCCTACAAATGAAGCTATTGTTATACCTACTCAGGTTGGTAGAAGATAAATTTTTGGTTTGCTTGATTGTCTTTATTTGCTCAAGTATTATGTTAGGCAAATTTACTGAACCATGTAATATCTTTACACAGGTAAACTATGTCGGAAAAGCAGCAAACCTTTTTGAGACTGGCTATCAACTTAAAGGTAGTGCATATGTCATCTCGAAACACATAAGCAATACATGGCTGTGGGACCGTGTGCGAGTCAGTGGTGGAGCTTATGGAGGGTTTTGTGATTTTGACACTCACTCAGGTGCAATTGATACGGCCAATGTTATGGTACTTTCCCCTGCTAACTTCCTATTTTCCTGACCATGGTACTCTTTTTTCAGGTGTCTTCTCATTCTTATCATATAGAGATCCCAATTTGTTGAAGACACTTGATATCTATGATGGAACAAGCAACTTTCTGAGAGAACTTGAAATGGATGATGATGCTCTCACTAAGGCAATTATTGGGACTATTGGTGATGTAGATTCCTATCAGCTGCCTGATGCCAAGGGATATAGCAGGTAAGCCTTTGGCAAAGTGTCACATTTTGTATGACAGAAAATTCCAGATATTTGAAGTCTTGTGATATATGTTCCTTCTTTACACAATGAAGAAATAATTACACAATCTCGACCACCACTTCACTGAAAACATTGGATGAGACTGAGAAAAGTTAAGTTGCTTGGAGACGCAATATGCAATTAGGATAGGAAACCAAGGTAACTTGGAACTTGTGCACTTGCACGGTTTTCTGTCTGAATCCTGAGGTATCTAACTGCGTGTTTCTTTTTGAAATGAAAGGCTTTCTCATAGAAAATCTGATTACTAATTTGCAGCTTTTCTTCAACCTACATTGTTGCTTTTGCACATGTTGCAGTGTTGTGTGATGTTTAATACATGTTGAGATTCTTGTCTTTGCGGTGGGTGCTAAGTGTGTGTTTTCTTTCAATTACCTATCCATTTTTATACGTAATGCTACCTGTTCAGTGGATGTAATTGATATTTATATTTTTTGTGTTCAGTTTGATGAGGTATTTGTTAGGAGTCACTGAGGAAGAGAGGCAAATTAGAAGAGAAGAAATTTTGTCAACGAGGTAATTCAAATTCTCTGGCTATAGAGCAATTCATATGTACAATATCTCTGAATTTCTTTGTCCACTTCTCCAATGCAAATTTCCTGGCCCCTGATTAACCTTTTGATTTCCCTAAGAAATGCTGTAATGTCCAAAGTAAATGAACCGTGAAATCGTGAAGGGTATCAAATCCTAAAATGTGTCAACAAGAAGTGTCTACTTGAACAGTAATCTTGTCCATTTAGTAGTTTAGTAATTGTTAATAGCCACTGCTCACAACCTTTTCTGATCATGGGTATTGTTTCGTTTTTGAGATCTCCGGAAAAAACCTGCAATTTGAAGATTTGGATATATGTTTATCCATTTATATGCAGTAAAATAAGAAAGACAATGAGGGTGTTTGGCTAGCTTATAAGCTTCTTAAAACAGCTATTTAGGAGCGTACAAGTTCTTGAGAAGTGTTTGACAAAATCCTAAATATGTTATAAACTAAGCTCACAAAAATAAACTCCTCAATCCGAATTTATCTTTTCATGATCTTATAAGCAACAATCAATTTGCAAAAAAAAAAAAGAACTTATTATGATTTGTTATTTTCTATATATATATATTCTTCTAATTTCATCTTTCTTTCATTTTTCTCTTTCTAATTAGGATTTTCTTATAAGTTCAAAATACTTTGACAACTTATAAGCTCTTAATGTACTATATCTTATAAGCTATTGAAACATCTTATAAGCTATTAGAGCTTATAAACTCACTAAAATAAGCTTAGCCAAACACCCTCAATATCTGGTCAGCCGCTATTTGATGTGAGTGACTGAGTGATGACCAAATTTTGACTCGAGTTCAGATACATGGGAAATATTAGCTATGTATTTCACAAGTCATTTTACCATGCATGGAAATAAATACTCTTCATCACCATCTCAAATTACGTTATGCAAATAATAGTCATACAGACAGTGATATATTGAAAGGAGCTGATATTTGACTTGAAGCTCCTGTTTGTAATCATCATCTATGTCACCGTATTCTTACTAGAGAAAACAAGCTAAGATGGCGGGCGTGCTTTCTTAACCATTTTTCCCATTTCTATAGGTTGAATGACTTCAAAGAATTTGCTGATGTTATTGAGGCGGTTAAGTACAAAGGTGTCACGGTTGCTGTAGCATCGTCTGACGATGTTGATGCTGCTCACAAGACATGCCCTGAATTCTTTCAAGTTAAGAAAGCTCTCTAAGATATCGAAGTGAGTTTCAAGAAATTCACAGAAGGCACCCAAGATATGGTCGAAACCAAACAAAGCGAAAGGAGTTATTTTACAACTGCTGTGGTTTTTCATGTTAATGGAGAAAAGAAACCGGATCCCTATCATTTGAGCGCTCTCAAATTGATGCCGGAGTTCTATTACAAATACAAATAGCAAAAGATACTGAAGTTGTTTGAACATTCTTTCCCAGAGCCATTTGTGCCCCTAGATGACGTCACATTGATCTTATATTACAATTGCATTACATTCCTTCAGTTGTCGGCTATGCTATAGTTTTATTTTTATTCTCAAAGAATGTTAGGTTTGGAAGCGAAGATACCCTCTATAGCATTCTCATTTCCGAAGCGCTTCGATGTTTACGTCTGTGGTTGCATCTCTTTACCAGCCTATGCCAGGTAATATACTCATCCAAATGTGCTACTTGAGTCCAAGTTCCTATTTTACTTACATCTTAAAAAAAGAAATCTTTGAGAAGTTTAATCCTCACATTTTAGGTGTTTCAGGTGGTTGATATTTCTAGGGTCTATGACCTACGTGTATGAGATAATTTACGTCACATTTTGTGTTTCTCATTATTAATGCACGCTGTGTACATTACATCCAATACCATCATATTGGATGTAGCAAATAAACGCGTGACATACATTTATAAAGCGAAACACAAAAATGTAAATATAAAGAATCAGACCGAGAGTTTAAAAAGTCTAGTTTGCAATGCATATACACGAAGGTATTTAACCTCCCTCATAAAGACATAATTTCCTAAGATCGAAAATAGAAGGAAAGAGCACGAGGTGAAATTGAATGGGCAAAAGTTGCGGATGAGCCTCCCCCGATTTGTAAATGCATCTGCAAGCGCTATGACGCAGCAGCGGCAAGGCTGCTCTCAAATAATGCATGGTATTATGTTTTTTTTTGTTATCTTGTAGCCAAACAGACTGCTGCTGACTGTCGTAACCATTCAATTTTTTTTGCGTGTGCGTATATTTTTCCGGTTGCGGATAGGGACAACAGCCCTTGAATTTAGGGGCAGGGGAAATTGGAGGTTTCTAATCAACGCAAAATTTTATGTCTACTTTTTCCTGTGGGCCACTCGTTTTTTGCCTTTCCGGTTGTTTCTAAGGGAATCCAATGTTAAGACTGCTGTATCTCAACAGCTACATCTACAACTTCCCCATTTTTTCATCTGCTGGGATGTGGGTTTCTCTGCTCTTTTTTATGCCACTTTGGAGCATAACCACGTGTTAGGTATTTAATTAAATTGGGAGTTATCTATTGGCTAATTAGTCAAATATATCACAAATTATGGAAAATTGTGCAAGTTTATTCCCGAATAAATTTTTGAGTATTTGAAAACCGAGTATAACAATGCGAATTTGATGTGGATCAAAAGAAATTGCACAAAAATTCTTGGAATTGAATTTTTGTGATGGTGATAAAAATTCTCAATTATTTTACTTAATAGATTTGTATAATTTTCCATAGTTTAAATATTAATTGGTCAAAGGTGATTGTTCAGGTTAGATTTGAAAAAATTATGATAATTTTTGAGAGATTTGACTAGTTAGCCTTATCTAGTGGAGGTGTTGCTTATATTATCTTCTGAATTATATGTTTTAATGTTCGATTTGATTTCAATCTTGTGAGACTTTTAGTGTTAGTAGAATATATAAATGTACATGTGTGTATGTTGGCTTATTGGTAGGGTAGTTAATGTTTGAGGTCAGAAATCTCAAGTTCAAGATGGTTGTGACGTGAGGTGATCTTTAGGTTTTTTTATTAATTGACAAAAAAATATAAAAAACTATGCACCATTTTGCCATTTAGATTAATACTTTCTGAAAATGTAATGCTTATATGAAATAATTATTGTACTCATGATTATGGGAATTTTATGTGAGTTTGCGGAACAAGTGTCCTATTTTGTAAAGTTGACACTAACTCTTAAAACATTTCAATAATATCACAATTTGTTTGATTTATAGCCATACCAACATTTCGATGGTGAAACTACATTTTCAGTGGTATAGTTGACGAAAGAATTGTCGACGTTGAATTTGTAAGAAATCAAAAGGTGGCTGCACTATTTAAGCATTTTGAAAGTCATGTCAAATTTAAATATAGAACAAGAATCATGATTCATTTATCAGTGATCTCTTTTATTAACTTGATATATTCAGAATTTTATGTTAATATGTTCTCCATGACCGAGCATGTTTAGTAAATTTTGACTAATTTGACAAGTTGATTATAATTGCCTCCAAATTGACCAAAATATGACAATACATAACTAAAAACACATATCAAAATATCAAACGTGAAAAACCTTTTACCTATTTTTGGTGTTTGCTGCTTGGCCTTTTTCTCTCTTCCTACTTGTTTGTCAGCTATCCTTCTCCCTTTCGAATGGTGTAAAATTCTGCAGTAAATTGAGTTACTAGTTTTGTATTTTTCTGGCAAAAATGTTATTTGAAGATCTACTCTACGTTATTTTTCATGGTTTCTGATTGGAAATTGGAAACGATCCATAAATAGATTTTACCTAGTTATATCTCCCCATGTAAGTAGCCCTCTATAGCTTGTTATGTTTGAATCAGAATTATATTCAGCTATGGATATTCTTACAATACACATTCAAAGAACAAGCAGTTACACTAATGAATTTCAAATTCTTCAATATAAATGCAACCTTAATGTATTTCTTTCAGACTGTAGTTGTAAAATGGAGAAGTTATAATAAGGAATATTGGTAGAAAAATGTATGCTTTTGGGCAAAGAAATAGTTATTATTGACGTGTAAATATATGAATTATATACCATTTTCAAAATTGTATATGACTATTAAAAGTTGTTGCACAATTCATGAACTTTCAATCTATTTGGATTTTATCACGAGATTGAAATCCCCTTAAAGTTGACATGAATGGCAGAATTTCTCTCGAATTATATCAAAACACCAATAAAAATTCAAGAACACGTAAATGTGTCATAAATCAAGTTCATGTAGACAAATTTTGGCATTTATGTTAGCTTTAATTTCCCATAAAGATGCACAACATCAATGCTGTCCTGCAACATCCGAATTCTCTATTTCTTATCGTGTTCGGGTCTCGTATTTATATAACTATTGAAGTCACAACACATGCCATCACATGCATATAATATATAAATATAAACATATTATATACATAAAATTAAGTTCAAATAAGAACCATTTTTAATGTGAAAACCGAATACCGAAAACCAAGAAAATTTATTATGAACACAATGAATTTGCTATAAAAGTTACTTAGTATTTGAACAATTAATCATTATCTTAGAATTACTGAGCAATATGAAAAATTACTTAATAAGCAAAACTTGTAGAGACATTAGGCAGACAATCTACTACAGTCGATGTCTTCTAAATAAATGCTTTTCTCAAGCTGTTTGGCATGTTTGCCTATTTGTGGAACTATATAAAGTAAATTGTTGCGTTACTTATTATATTTATATAAACATATCTGTGTGTGTATATATGTATGGTGATTTTTTTGCTGTTGTGTTTCCTTTGATTCGATTTCATGTTTAAATGCTTGCATGTGAACCATTTATTGTCTGTTTTTCCTCTAATTTAAGAGCTTCACCGTAAAACACAATATTGAGGCTGTCGTGAGATGAGATCCAATGTTCCGCGGTTTTATGTGTATCGTCATGTTTCACTATTATATCTATTATTTTAATAATATTTTTTATATAAATAAAAATTATTTTTATAGGACACTAGATCTCAACCTATCTATGTAGTCGTACATGACTTGTCTAATGCAATTAGTCGTTTTTTTTATGATTTTTCCAATTTCAAGTCATATAGCCTTTATTATATGTATCTGTGTAGTCTAACCCGAAATTCTCGTAATTGGCCATACTATACATGTATGCTACTTATCTACGCGTATATGTATAATGTATTTACTCTTGAAAAAACTTATATAATCTATTACTATTATAAAAGCTTACATTCTTATAAATTTTGAAATGCAAATAATATCTTTAACTATTTAAAATTGTATATAAGTATATATATTTTAGCAATTTAGTGTGTGTGTGTATTTATATGTATTATATATTTTGATATAAAATAATAATAATTATTTCGTATCTCAATCTTCTAAATTGTGACAAAATTTAATTATTTTAATATATATATATATATATATATATATATTATTAAATACAAAATTTAGATGTGTGTTGCACGTAAGGTCTAAATAGTAGCTTTCTAAGTAACAACTTCCTTGCTATAGCTAGTTTTCTGGACACTACTTAAAATAAGTGAATTGTGTAGGATTTATTTGAACACAACTAAAACACACACACACATATGGTTGAGTTATAATAAAAACCTACTTTTTTCGTAAAAACCTAAAAAACAATGCACTTTACGTATAAATTTAATGCATTTTATGTATAAAACTAATGCACCATTGAGTTCTGATAAAAGATAACACTATTCATCAATATTTCGTAGTGCAGTAACTTTATACATAAAGTGCATTAACTTCATAAATAAAGTGCAATGGTTTTTAGGTTTTTACGAAAAAATAGGTTTTTATTTGAACTCTTCTCTCTCTCTCTATATATATATATATATATATATATATAATGCTCATCTGCCCTGATTTGTGCATAATGAATTAATTGAAAATATACAACATGAATTAATAGACATATGGGGAATGAAGGGGGTACCGAAACTCAATAAATCAAGATATGACTACCAAAATCAATAATTTTCGAATAAATCCGACCAAAGTGACACTATCGATTTATGGCATCAGCCCTAAATAATTTGTTGGCATATCATTTATTTGGAAGTAAATTTTTGTATGAGGTATGCATGTCCGAGTACAAAATTTTCGTTACAATTTGTGAAGATTACGCCCACATTAATACTACCTTTCTAACATTCATTAATGCAGATCTATAAACTATGATAATGGCGTTACTTCACCGGTATCTTTGTTTTCACATCATTTAATTTCTTAGTGAAAACAAATGCTTTTTGGTGCAAAGTTATTTAATTCTTACCATGTGTGGTCCTCAATTAAATGATCATTTTTTTTGTTCAATAATTTTCAACTGTAAAAGCGAATTAATATATCTTCAAGTAATATAATTCTTCATTACCTATAAACTGTGTTTCTTGAATATTGCATTAATTTGAATTTCATCTACTATCACTGTCCCCTAATTATTACATGTACTAAGTGCTTTCTCCAATTATGTCTTACAAGGGATGGTGAAATGTATTTCATTCACATCCACTGCAATTTATTTTTATGGGATTGGAATTTATTTTTTGTTTATTTTATAGTGGTATTATATATAAATAAATTAATGTTGGAAAAATTCCACCTTAATTTAGTATTTTGATTAGATTCTAAAATCTCCTGATGTTTGCTCTACGTGTGCTGCTCATATGTTAGGGAGCAAACTTTTTATGTTGACAGGTTTCAGCAAAAGAACCATCAGTATGAACGAGTAAGACTGAAGGAGTTCAAGAGCAATACTGAAGCTACGCGTATTGATAAAAGTTTCAATACGGTGCTACTTAAGAGTGAAGTTTGAAGATTGAAAACGAAAGTCGGAAGACTGAAGACTCAATGCTACTGAAGACGAATAAATCAAGAAAATGACTAAGTGTCATTTCAATGTAAGAGAAGATGAAGCTGCTGAAGATTTACGTCAAAGCTGAAGTGTCTACTGAAGACTTCATACCGGAGCCACTCTACTGAAAGAACACGGAGCAGACTCTCCTTAAGAGATGCGAAGTCAACGTATTGAAGAAACACGAAGTAATCCTACTGAAGAATCACATAATATTTTAAAGCTTGGGTGTTTGACTTTTCAACGTATTAGAACGAATCTACAGAAGATCATGACAAACCAGAAATAATGTACGAGGATTCAAATGAGACGAATTCAAACGATAAATGAAATGAATGTGATTGGTGTTTCCTCCAATGACACTATTCATCGTCTCTCCTCTAAATACCCTCGAGATCCAACATTTGAAAGTAACTGAAAACATTGCATATTCAAGTGTTCAAAGTATTCAAGTTCTTATATGCAAAGCTTTCAAATAGCGTATTTCGAAGAAGAAAGTCTACATTGTTACCAGTAAACCCTAAGAGTTCAAATATATTTATTTGTTCAGGATTTCAACATACATTTCCTTAGAATCTAGAAATTAAACTTGTAATATCACATAAGACTAGAACATTTTGAATTATTTCTTGTAACAGCTCAATCCTTAGTTAGAAAAACTCTCTCTATCAAACACTTGTAAAAGTAGAAGTAGAAGTTGGGCAAGTATGCAGTAAAATATTAGTTGCTGAAAGTTTGGCGTTCTTGTATCTGTAAGCAAGAAGGTTAGATTGACTGCACCCGTAAGCAATCAGAGGTTTTCTAGCACCAGTAAACGTTAGGAAGGAACAACAAGTAAGTCGGGATATAGATCAGGTGAAATTATGTATCTAGGTTTATGTTGTACCTGTAAGCAAGATTCAATCTCAAGTAGTGGATTGATTAATTTATCAGTCTGTGGATATAAGAGATGATACCTCCAAACCACTTAAAAACTAAATGTGTTCTTACCTTTCAATACTTTACATTTCATGCTATTGAATTGAACATCACTCAGCACACTAAGCACATCATAACTGTTCAAACCCTACATCAATTAGCACTTTGCTACTGAAAAGAAAAGCAATACTAACTAAACGAATATTTGACTAAGCATATTTTTATTATCAGTTTCATAAAGGCATAACATAACCACCATCACTTTCGCACGAACATTAGTTATCGGTCCAACTGATCAGTTACTACAACAGTCAATAGGATTGCTAACTGATTCACTCAGTACAAGACTCATCTAATCTGAATTGATCTACCATACTAACTAGTATCAATATCTGACACCTACTGACTTCAATAAGATGTCAAGTCTTGATAATAATTTTTTTTATTTACCTTAATTGGTGTATTCCTCCCGTATGCCAGTACGACCCCAAGGGACCATCAATTAAGCTTGTAATGTGAAGTATATTTATGATGTTCGTAATTTTAATAATTTTTTGGGGATATAATATAAAAGGATATGGTCGGTTACATGTTATTGAAAATGAAGTGCAACTTTTTAAAAGATTTTGAGGTTGAATTAATTCAAGGGCTAGCGTAGTTGTTTAACGTATTAATTTTGTACGATATTAAATAGTTGCCGTTTTCTTCTTGCTTCAATTAGAGATTTTATTGCCACACCAAGAAATAGTATTATTCTTCCTCAAAGTAACTCGGGCAAATTGTGAACCGTTTTCATACAAACGATGTGAATATATGTGTTAATCATAAAAAATAACCTAGCAGCTTAGTAAAAGATTAATCTTAACCGCAAGTTTAAAAATATAGAAATTCTAGTATTTTTTATATGAAAAGACTAAAATACTCTTTTAGTTATATCTTTCTTCTATTATATTAATTTTTTTGAAATCTTTAGTAAGTAGATTAGAAAAATGATTTTTCAATTTATATATTCTGAAAAAATTCAAGATCTCATGAAACACATCATTAGCAAATTTCATCAATCATAAAAATTTCATCTCTCATTGTCATGTTGTTGTGTCTTTACATTATGTCTTATATATTGTTTGTTTTCATATTTTTACATCATGTAATAGATTCGAAATCTAGGTTTACATCGTGTTCTTAACTGTGTAAAATCCAAAGCTCACACGATCATACAAACTTCATATGTTCGCGGGAATAAGAGAGAAAGAGAAGAGCTCACACGATCATGAGAACTTCATATGTTCATGCGAAGTTCGTATCTTCGCAAGAGTGAGCGAAGTTCTTGATTGTGTAAAATTGTTAGGATTAATTTAATATTCCATTTATTATCTTTTTTTCCTTTTTAGTAATATTGTAATAAATTTTGAAATTTTAGATTATTAGGGATATTTTAGGAAGAATTGACATAATTTAACTCTTCTTCTCAATTATGTAGGCTGATTGAAGTTTTCACAAGGATTAAGAAAATTCATTGAAAAAGAAAATTATAATTAACTTTCTAATATGACGATATTTATACTTTGATTATTAGTTAATGCATGAGTAAATCAAAAAATTAAATAGGTGTATATTAGTAAATAAGTTAAAAAATATTATCATTTATGAAAACAAGCCTATTTGGCACATCCAAAAAAGAAAAACAAGCATATATAATTGAAACGGAGAGAGTATATTTGTAAAGTTATGGTTACAAGTTATATTTTATTAAGTAAAATAAATATTATTTTTTGCCTCTAAATATATATAACATATTGGGTTATTGACGCATAAATACACAAACTTTGGACCAATTTTGGTTTTTCCCACGAACTTTAAAAATTATCACAAAATGCACAAACTTAATAACTTTAGTGATTTTACCACGATTTCAAATTTAAGTCAAATTAAATCTGACTTGACATCTCAAAAATTTACCATAGATAAAACAGTCAGTGATGTAAACAACATGATAGAAAGAAGATATCGATTGTTTTGATCCCAACTAGAACCAGACGATAAAAAGAACGAGAAGACTTGATTTTTGTATTGAGGGTTGACGCGATGAATCATAGAAACAAAAAAATCTTATTTATTTTGATTGAACGACGACGTTTTATATTCACTCTCTATGATGCCGTTTATATTACTAACCGTTTAATCTATAGTAAATTTTTGAGATGCCAAGTCAGATCTAATTTGATTTGAATTTGAAATCGTGGTAAAAACACTAAAGTCATTAAGTTTGTGTATTTTGTGATAATTTTTAAATTTTCGTGGGAAAACCAAAATTTCTCCAAAGTTTGTGTATCTATGCGCCAATAACTCTAACATATATCATCTCTATTTCTCTCTCATAAGATATAATTGGGAAAATTGTAATCCCCAATGCTTATAAACATTTTAACAGATATAATCCAATAGTTACGATTCATAAAGCTTAATTTACATTTTCTTGTGAAAAAAATAACACATATATGATCGATTTTCTGTCCATTAGTGCTAGGACTAGTCGGAGTCCTATGTTGCTTTTTTTTTTAAAAAATATTAAAATAAGACGACATTATCCATGTCAACAATAAAAAGACTGTTATTTTGAGTCCTGAAAATATAAAACGATACACCATGCCCCTCCATAAGCTACGAACGCTGCATGCCACCACCATTTACAAAACACAACGTTCATTGCTATAAAATTGTAATTTGCCCAATAAATTTTCATATTTAATGTAAATACTTTGACCCCCTCTAACACAACTTGAGTTAATCCTCATAATATTGTAAGGTCCCTATTAAAAATTCTAACGTGTGAATCTTGGAGTTCCAAAATAATATTTATAATTATGCAGACATGAGTTCGATACGAACATAACGATATGAAGCATTTTTTTCTATATTATGAGCCCAACAATAATATCATAGCCAAACATCATGTACAATTTAGATTCATATCTACATCATGTATCTTTGCTAATTATTAAGTAAGTTTTTCCGACAGCTACAATCTAAAACTACATTTATCATTGGTTGATCCGAGAAAGAGATGTTGCGTGTAAATGGATAAGGAATGCTGATTAAATAGCCAGACATTATGTAGTTTGTTAGCTCACCAAACTAAATGAATATCCTAACAATAAATATAATTTATTTGTTATTGATGATATTATAGTAAAAAAATAAGACAGAAAAGGAAAGGAACAGTGCCTTTGTGGGGATACAAAATAAATAATTAAATGCATGTTTTTTTGTTTGAAAAATAATGCAGTCCTATATCTACTTTCGGATTTAAAAATGATAGGTCTCTATGATCTAATAATAATAAGGGTAAAAATCAGTTTATGTTCCAACGTAAGCATATCGTTATTTTGGTCTTTAACGTTTCAGAAAATTTCTATTAGTGTCATGCCGATCGATTTTCGATGTACAAACGCTTACGTGGCTCTCGGAATTCCATATTGGACTCCACTTCTACATGAAAATTAAATAAAATATGGAAAAGCTCCTCCAAAAAGACTCTGTTCCATTTCTTTTCCACATCAATATAAGGGAAGAAATGAAACTACATCGTTTTGGATTAGTTTTTCTATGTTTTTATTTTATTTTTATATTGACTTGGGTGGTGTTTACTTTACATGATTAGGTTGGATAGATAAAATTAATCCAACTTAATCAATTGTTTACTTTTAAGGATTAATATTTGAGGATATCCCAAAGCCCGGGATTATTTTAATCCTTTGAATTGCTCTTCATTAATTTTAATCCAACCAATATAGGTAGGATTGGAATAATCATCCATATAAAGAGAAAATTATTTATCTCAATTTTAATCATTCACTAATCATTTGTAGTAAACAAATGATTGATAGATAAAAATTATCTTATCACACATTAATCCATCAAATAATCAATCTTTCAAAATGTTAATCATGAAAAGTAAACACTCACTTATAGTCCAACATGAAATTTCGACAGCCACGTAATCATTTGGACACCGAAAATTTATCGACAAGATATTAATAGATTTTTTTTGAAACGTTAGAGACCAAAAGCACTATACACTTATGTTGCGACAATAAGTGAAAAATCACGAAACATTGGAACATAAAGTTATATTTACCTTATTAATAATAATAATAATAATAATAATAATAATAATAATAATAATAATAATAATAATAATAATAATAGAGAAAAAGAAGAAGGACAAAAAGTTGCTTAATCAAAGGAAGAGATGTAACGTAATTTTCTGGATAAGTAATTAATTACTCAACTAGCTCACCAAACAGAATGAATAAAGATCTTAATTCGTTATAAATATTATTATAGGAAAATGCTATTTAAACATATATGTCTTAAGACATAGAGGATATTTATGTAAAATATATTATTTATAGAAATTAATTATTTAATGTATTAATAAAAATTGTTAATAGACTCATATACCCTTTCATCTATTTTTGTTATAGTTGACTTTTTGAATTCAAATATCTTTTCCATATCTTTTCAAACTAATTAAATACTTGTAAATCCCTAATTTAGTAATTAATACTATTATTAAGAATCAATTCTGATAATTGATTTTTTTCAATAATTTTTTAGGACTTTGATTGAGATTATTATTGTTATTATTCTAAATATAATTGAGAAGAAGAAGAAAGGGATCTCTTAATGGGATTAGTAATTTGCTGACATCACAATTTGTGATATCATAATCAGATGGAATTGCAAAATTGATGGTTCATTATGTACGCGTGTGCATAAATATTCTTAACATATTGTAATTAAATATTGGAGGTAGCAATACAATCTATATTAGTAGGATGAGCATGTATCATCATCTAAGTGATGCATATTAATAAACAACTATATATATATATATATATATATATATATGAGTAAAATATTACATTATACAGTTCGTATGAACACCTATAACATATATGGTGTCACTTGAATAATGAATTTTTGTTTCTGTTCCAATGGTTAATTTGGATGCATTTCTCAAGCAAGTAGAGCGTATTGTATAAATTGAGATTTAATAATGCAACAAACAAGTTTGTATCTACGGTCAATTTATCAATGTTAATGGGTGAGTTTTACCCGGATCGATCCAGAATCATTCAAAACCCATTAAATTTTAAAGCAGTGGTTCTGGTTCCGGTTCCATACCCGCTCTAGATCCGGACCGTTTAGATCCATAGTTTGATGCTCCGGTCCGGATCTAGTTCCGGTTCCAGAACCAGAACTAATACTTATTTATTAGTTCTGGTCTGAGTAAAATCTGTCTATTAACAAGTCTAAGTTTAAATAGGCTTGTCAATGAGCTAGTTTTATCTATACCGATTCGAAATCACTCATAACCCATTAAATTATAAAGCAACAGTTTCGGTTCGCCCAGCTCGGTTCTTATGCGGTTACGGTTCGGACACGCCGGATCCGGACAGCTTAAGACCCATAGTTGATGGTCCGGTCCAGATCTAGTGTCTAATGAGTCAATTCCAGAACCAGAACCATTACTTATTTATTGGTTCTGATTCGGGTAAAAACCATCCATTGGCATCCCTATATCAATTAGCTGGCCAGCCTCTCTAAAGTTTCTCATCACTGCCCAATATTATTAAGGGGTGGTCTCCTGTGCGCGCGAGACCACCCCTAATTAACTAATTAATTAATTTTAATTATTCAATTAATTAATTAAATTAATTTTAATTAATCAATTAATTAAATTGATTAATAAACCCTAATCGTGAAATAATAAACCATAATTTTGAATTAATAAACTCTAATTGTGAATTAATAAACCCTAATTTTGAATTAATAAACCCAAATTTTGAATAATAAACCTTAATTTTGAATAATAAACCCTAATTATGAATTAATAAATCCTAACTTTAAATTAATAAACCTTAATTATGAATTAATAAACCATAATTATGAATTAATAAATTCTAATTTGAATTTAAAATTATAATTAAAAATTAATAAATTTAATTATAAATTAACAAAATCCAATTATCCTTACTCACCATAATTAATATATAATTATTTAAAAAAAAGGTGAGCTCATTAATTGGTTGTAATTAAATGGACAATAATGTTCCATGTTCAAGTGATTACAATATACATTAAAGAATGACAAATCGAAACTTGAGATTTATTTCAGTAGTTTAATTTATATATAAAATTAGGCGTCAAGAATTAATTGATTTTCTAAATTAATAAACAATATATGTTTAATATAATTGAACTTGAGGACGCTTTTTCTATGCTTTTCCTAATTTGAGGACGCTTTTTCTATGTTATTCATTTAAGAAATATGTGTATGGATTATTTAGGTGAATGATTTGGTGTATAATTTGATATCTATTAATTGGTTAATTTCTTTATATAAATTTTACTTGTAATTTCCATAAATGATATCTAAAGGGTTAATAAGTCCAAATATTAAAATCCATAAATGAAGGAAAGTCGATTCAATTAAAACCGGTTGATATAAATCGGTTAAGTCAATTTAGTTTGTGAGACGAGATCGGAAAGGAATACGGAAAGCTTTCGGAAGATGCATAAAAATGAGTTCAATATTAATTAACCAAATTTCATTTTAAGGTCTTAGTATTCTTATAATTAAAGCAGTCCAGCTACTTTATATTAACTGCAACCTTATACATTTGGTCAATATTAATTTGTCTGACGTAGTAAATGTTGGTTATAATTAGTCTGTATGCGTATTTTTTAATTTTTTGAGCGGGAAGCTTGATAAAATTTCGATAGAAACTTTACTATTTAGGTTTGCGAACGATTTGGATGTTGCTAAAACATTGAATATATGGTTTTTATTTTATTTCATTTTATTACGAACATGAACATTTTTTTCATCTTAACGTATTTCATGTGATGATTTGGCCCTTTATGCTTATGCATATTGTTATATAAGAGAAATAAAATATAGTGGCATCAACATTTATGGCTGCACAAAACATTCTCAAACCTATCAGACTAGGTCAATATCCAACCAATTCAAAATTATAGTAAATCGAAGATTTGATTTGTGTTGTGGTCTTAAAAGGATTATAGTTAACCTAACCAATCGAGTATTTGATTATTGATCGATCTTATTTTCGTAAGGGAATTAAATGCACAAGAACATCAAAGATTTACGTGGTTCGATCTATGAATAAGATCTATGTCCACGGAGAGAGAGAGAGTATTCGTGTATTGATAATGTGAGGAGCGATTACAAAAAGTGTAGATAGATCTTTCTCGTCCAATCTAGCCTCTATTTATACACAAATATATTGACCTAGATCCTCAATCCGAGATCTCCTCTAGGATCGGATCTTCCTCCTATCTCACTTCAAATTAGGATTCTTTATATATGGCGAATCTTCCGCTCACATTGATTTAGGAGTCTTCTTGGGCGAGCTTTATGTCGAGCTTACTTGTATTGGGCTCATTGCTTGGGCCCGTGGTTGGGCCGTATCTATCACATCCCCCAAAAAAAGACGCAGAAGCTAGGTCGTAACGGGTTTGGGGGTTGTTGTTTGCCGATGTACGTGTATGATGAATCGGGGCCCTTTTGGTGCCGACTTCGTGCTGTCTGGATGGCCTTTCCGAGGCAATGTTCGGAGGTCGCCTGTCGAGTGACTCGCTTTTTCGAGGTGTTGTGCAGAGGTCGCGCACCGTTGGGTTCACTTTGTCGTAATACCGAGGTCGCGCGCCGGGCTTCGCCTTACCGGGCGTTATGCGAGTCGCAGCGTTCTTGACATCATCTTACTGAGACTTCATGCCGAGGTTGTACATCGTTTGACTTACCTCTCCGGGTGTTATGACAAGTTCGTGACGCCGTTTGTATCTCTTGTGTTTCTTTGAAGTTCTCATTGCTTCGCTTGTGACGGGCGTTACTTGAGGTCTTTGACCGGCTTCACCACGGGCGCTATGCCGAGGTCCTGAATAACTTCGCCGACGATGTGTTATGCCAAGTCGTTTATGCAATTCATGGTCGAGGTCGGATATACGGCGTTTTATCTCGAATTGAACGCCCCGCCGAGGCGAACACGGATTTTCTACCGATGTCATGCACGAGATACGGATATGCATTTAATGTGCATTTAATGCCACAGTGGTTGGATTCCGATAAAGTGCATTATTGGGGAATAACTTCCTCGATACGCCAATTTCTTATCACTTTTAGCCATACCGATTTCAAAATTCCAAAATAACTTCGAAAACTCAAACGCGCCAACCTGCCGCCATTGGTGCATCTCCCGTGTTCATCATCATCTTCCCGATTTCATATCAAAACCAGAAGTTTAATGGCTTCTTCTTCCTTCTTTTCCCAAGATTCCTGTGGTCATGATGGCCGTGTGGTTTCGAGTGTCATCGTCTGACGATTTAAGAGTTTATACCTTTACACATCTTCCCTTCTTTACGTAGAGTAGTGTTCCGCCTTTTGTGGATTATGGTAAAGTGTCTTCCATTCCTTCAATGTTAGATGCCTCTGCCATATTATAATTTTCTTCTATGTATTTTATTCCTAATCTGTTGAGTTCCTTGTTCCGTCCGATAGATGGGGCATGTGCTCCACCGGTGGGTTTCGTGACGGTTTACGAGGACGACACGAAGGTGGTCTTCGTATCCTTTTTCTTCCGTATGTCGAACTTCAACGGATGTTCGCATACCTCGCCCAAATAATGCCCAATTCCTTTCGCATCTAACCGGCCTTGTATCTATCGCCATAGCATAATTTTCCTTTACCCGGGGCTCGTCCTCGGGTTTTTCGATTTAAAGCTAGCTCGGGTGGTATTACTTATCACCGTCGCAGCTTTAAAGTAAAGACAAAGTCGAAGATCTCTAACCGCGTAAGAAGTTCTTCTTCTCACGGCTCAACGAGTCCTCGAATTCATCCGAAAACCGAGAAGTTGGCGGACGCAGCCTCGACGTTAGCCTCGGTAGTTTTGAGGAGGCTTTGGACAAGGTCGGCCTCGTAGATGAAGAGTTTTCAAGGCCGAGCTCGCTACTTCGGCCGAGCCCTTATGACCGCTACCGTGGTGGGGCGGCGGGTGAGGCCCTACTGTATTTGTTATATAGTTGCTTTCATTTTTGTCGTTATGCCCGACGCTTATTCCCCGCAGTGAACTTTCTTGGAGGGAAGAAGAAAGGAAAGATCGAGCTCGCCTCGAGATCCCAACGTTGGCGTTAAAGACGCCGCCGAGGACTCCCCGAGAGGAGTGAGGATGCCCAAGTCTCTCAAGCGATTCAAGAGGATTAGGCATGCGTTCCCCGACCCCACCTGTTAGGCATGCGGTCCCCGAGTCCACGGTTCCCGCCGATCCGAGTCACGAGATCCTCGGCATGACCTACACCTCGTATCTTTCCCGAGGTAGTGTTTTGTTCTGTGCATTGTAGAGTAAGTTATTATTTTGTGTTCCCGACCGATTTGTTATTGTGCGGGTCGAGGGTGTGACGGCCGAATCGGCGGGCGCATCCGTCCTGTGACGGAGTACTTGAAAGGCACCGCTGCCCGCCGAGGAGTCCCGCCGCCGAGAGATGGAGGAAGACTCTCCTCGTTAAAGAAGTGTGCGAGGCCGAGGACAAGGCTCGGGATGCCGCGGAGGAGGCAGGGTGGTGACTGGCCGAGGCGGCGGCGGCAAGGAGGCGAGGCTGGCGGCGCGGCGGCGGCGAGGCAGGCTGTATATGTAATACCCGAATATTTAAACGCCTAATTACGATATTAATTTCGTAAATTAGAGTATTATTATGATAATTTGATTATTAAAATATCGAATAATGATTTCGATTATTGTTGGAATAATAAATTCCTATGTTTTATTCACAAATAAATGTGAATCGAGGAATACGATTATATAACGATTTCAACAAGATTATTTCAACGTCGATTATGTGATCGATAATTAAAATTTGGTAATCTTTTCTAAGTGTTTAAGCTTAGAATTTAATTCCATTATTATTGGAATAATTTAATAAAGTGATTACAGCTTTATTACGACCATTTTGAGATGAGTCGATATTTAACGTTTTGAGACGTTTCAAACGTTAACGTTTAGAGATGACTTGAGAATCAAGTCTAACGATCAAGGAATTATGATATTTAAATTCCTATGATTATTTTATAAATTGGATATTATTTTAGCATTGAATTAATGCTAGAAATTTTGGAATTATATTTGTGATTATTTATGATTCTCGAAAACCCTAAATCGAGAATTAGGGTTTTCTACCTATGGATTAATTCCAATAATTTTTCCTATGATATAATTTATCATCTAGGATATATATTATGCTATATATCTACTTATAGCATGAAAATCAATTTTTGGGCATTAAAATGTTGAAAGTGCCTTGAACTTCCTATGTATATAACATATGATTAATTTCATTTTTGATCATCCAATTTGTGTTATTTCTTAAGTGTAGTATTAATACACACTTACCAAGTAAAATGTATAGATGAAAATACTCTAGCTTTTCATTTGTGTGGGAGCCGAAATTGTTGACAATTTGTACACAATTACTAATCTTGATTTTTCATACACTTGAGTGTTTAATATTTTGGGATAGAGTGTACACAATACACTTGTGAAATACAACATGAAAAATCTGAAAATTTTCATCCCTCTCCACTCTACTGAAGGTCGACGGCTATGTGTATAATATGGGACAAAAAAAATTGTTTTGTTAATACCAAAAACTTTAATAAAGCTTACCAAGAGTTAATGAATTGTAAGAGATATTTCTTGTATGACATAATCATCTTTGACTCACAAATTATTCATTTGTGTCTTGTGTGAGAGAGAGAGAGATACATAATATGTGCAATTCATTTCCTTGTATTTGTTAAGTGTATTTATTGTCTTGAAACTTAACACAAAACACTTCTCATTCCTTTTCCTCTCACCGCCGTGAGCACTTCTTGAGAAAAAAACCAAAACATTTCTTCTTTCCTTCCTCAAATAGCTTGAGCTCTAATTATCCTACAACCGATCGACTCCGATAACGAGGTTAGATATCGAACAAGCTTCGATAAAACCTAATTTTTCAATAATCCTACGGTTTAAATTATTATTTTAGCATGTATTAATTGTGTAATAAATCATGCTAGCATGTTATAAGTTTAGAAATTATGTTACATATGTTAATATGTGCATAGATAATTTATTTCTAAGCTAAGCAATTTATTTAAATTATTTTAATGATGTTCGAATTTTGCTAGTATGATTTAAGGTTGGATTGTTGATCTATATTGTTGTAGGAATGCATGATGTTAATCTAGAAATTTTTGAAAACCATTTGGGTAAAAATACCAAAACTGTCGAAAATGAAAGGAGTTGGAACCTTGTTGTATAATTTTTATATGCTTGATATAATAGCATATTTTTGATCTAGGGTATTAATTAGGTGATGTAGGAATTTATTAGAATTTTTGGACCTATATAGCTAATTTATTTCAATATGGCCGAGAGCTAGAGGCATAGGATTTATGGTTTGTATTGTGTTATTATATGAGATTATGATGTATTAGTGCTATATGATAGTATATAAGCATAGTGTAATTTTATAGGATTTTATAAAAATTGTTTGGTATATTTTACCTAAGAACCGTGAGCTACGTGGTTTGAACTTAGGTGTATTGTTTGATTTTATTAAACTTTAGGTTATAATTATGTTATATGCTAATATTGGAGGCTTGTGTATAATAATTAGAATTTTTGGAAATTTATTGGATTTAATTGTGATAAAACCGTGAGCCTATAGTATATATAGGTGTGTTCCAAATTTTTCTATAGTGATATTAATACATATTAATGATCATAGTGTAAAATAATACACTATATGAATTTAGAAGAATTTTGGAACAAAGTTTGAGAAATTGTAATATAGCCGTGAGCTATATTGTGGAAATAAGGAATTTTAATTCCTTTTAATAAAGAATAATAATTTATTATATGTCTAAAAAATTATATTAGACATAAGTGAAATTTTGAGAATTATTAAACATAGAATATTATGTTTAAGACGAAACGTTATATTAAATAACGTTAAAAGCATAAAATAATGCTTAAATTATTAAAAGATTAATATTGAAAGAAAATATTAATCGATTTATCGATTTGCGTGAAAATCGAGAATTGAAAAGAAATCGATTGAAAATCGATTTATATTGAATTTATTCATTAAAATGTGATTTATTTAAGATTTATAAAGAAAAGTCAAAATGGTCGACTTTCAAATTAATGTACTGAAATACGTTCATTAAATACGCTAATACGTGAAAAGCGATTACTTTTATTTGAATATCTCAATTGTGAGAAAAGATTTCATAATTGAAATCATTTTATTGAATAACGTTATTATATCGTTAATTATTTAACCTAAAAGGTTAAAATGAGGCCGTAGATCATATTACGCCTCTCGAAATACGAAATTATTTTATTGAAATACGAGTTGAAACGACGATTAAGATTATCAAAACTTGAATTATTATATTATTTATCAAAGTTGAATGAACTTTGAAAATCTCAAAAGCGTGCCAACGTGCTAAACGTAAATTTTGCGTAGGTGGGACGTGAAGGCTCACACGCAACTGCAGGAGAACACGCGATCGAAATCAAGTTCAAAAGAGATGGGCTTTACTATACTCAAACCGGTAGAATTTATCAAATGATTTATTTATGATGCTTTATTGCAAGCAAATATTTATGAAATGATTTATTTAATTACACCGCCCAAATATTTATGTTTTATGTATGTATCCAATCCATGATTGTTGATGCATAATGTTGGGTAGCTCCCACTTTATGACATGCTTGAATTCGTATTCTTGGAAATCCCCCGAGGATGATGGAGAATTCAGATCCTCGTGGCTTGAGATGGCCCGGATTTTGTGCACCGATTATTTTATGATCGTGTCTTTGAAAGGGTGCTTTCACGGTCGCGTCTGTGAGAGGAGGTCTCCTCTCCAACATGGAATTGTTGTGGAATGAATTATTGTGGTGGATATGGATCATACATACATGGAAAATGTCCGGCCGCATTTAATCTTTATGGAAAATGAAAGAAAATATTTAGTAAGCACGAGTATTTCAAATTAAAACCTCGTGTATTCTTGTGATGGGGTAGTAATTCAAATGTGATAAATTATTTCGCATGAGCCATCGAGTGCAATCTTGTACTCATCCCCGCATGTTTGTTTTAAATGTGCGAGTTGAGCGATGATGGATGGAGATGTGTCGGAGCGCCTAACCCTTCTTGAATACAATATATTAGAAACTGAATATACATCGTCATATGTGTATTCACACGCTTTCCACTGCAATTGAATTGATTTATCTTATGATGTTGATTAGTTGAATACTTCGAACATACGAGTCTTGTATATATATCGATAAAGTTTCCTTAATTATTATTCCAAATATTAGCCCCGCTAAATCGTACTTAGGATTTAGGGGCATTATTCGCCGAGGTCGAAGTCGGCCTGACGAAGGCCGAAGTGGATGAAGCTCGCCGTCGGGAAGCCGAGGTGGCGAGCTCGGAAGGGGAAATGCCCCGCGCCTTTACGGAGAGGTTATTCCTGTCCGGGGGCTTCTCTGGGCTGGCCGCGGGCGTGGCCGAGGTGTTGAATAAACGAGCAGTCTCGGATGTCATCGAGGAAGTTGCCGAGGATTACCCAGAGTTGGATAAATCCAAATATGGGCATGAGGTGATGGAGGACGAAAGTTTGCTGCGGTCTTATTCCGCGGTCCTTGCTCGCGGTCTGAACGAGTTGCCGTCTTGTGAGAGCCCCTCGTCGCCATCGCTTTGCTTGACCGTGGAGTCTGTCCGTGCCTGGCCGGTGGACCGCGATCCCATGCTTGACGCCATGATGGCCGACCTTAAGAATGGATCGGGTGAGGTGGCAGCTAAGGCTTCGGAGGATGTCGAAGCTCCGGGTCCCCGACGAGTCAAGCCTCCCGAGGCGGGGAGGCGGTTGGAGCCGCTCGGGTCGAGGAGGTGGCGAAGTGGTCAAGGCCGGCAGAGGAGGTCGCTTCCCAAGTCCAAAGGGGACCGAGTGGCCGGGATTGAGGCGAAGTTTTAGGGTCATTGATCCCTTCTTTTCTCTCTTTTTTTTTTTTTTTTAGACCAACTTGTAAATATACATATTTTGTTGTCGACTTTGCCTTAAAGGCCTTAATAAAATTATTGCTCATCCGAAGAGACTTGCCTTCTTGTTTTTCTTTGTTCGCCTTATCCCGAAATGCCCGATGCTTCCCTCGTTAAATCACATCAAGCTTTGAGGCGGGCTCTTGAATCAAAAGAGATCGAACTCCTCCGTTTGAAGGAACAGCTAGACCATGTGCAGGCAGAGGCTGATACGAAACTTAGGGCTGCCCAAGAGAGCCGTGACGAGCTCAGCTCGCCTGGAGTTGGAGGAGAAGTTCGAGATTGCCAGGAGGAGGCTAGAACATTAGTCAAGAGCACTCAGACGAGGAAGTCATCCACCAAGTGGTGGGATGACCATTCCCGAGGTCGGTTAAGGTTATTGAGGCCGCTCATTGCGTGAGGTACAGCGTGAGTACGGCAGAAATCTGGCGGTTCTGGAGCAGTTCGCGAATTGAAAAGGATCGGGGCATATATAAGATCGTCGTTGCTCGCCAACCACAAACAAGAACTGCTTCAACCGGATCTGAGGCCTTCTTCTTGCCGGGGCTTCTGCGCCGCCAGACTTCTCTGCGCTAGACTTCAATTTATGTTCCGGTTTTTCTTGGCGAGTGGCGAGCTCAAGAAAGACGCGCTATAGCCCAAGAGAGATGTGGATCCTCAAGGGCCAAGTAGGGCGTCATCGAGCGGCCGAGGTCGATCTAGCGGTGGCTGCGTCGTCGAGTGGCCGAGGTCGATCCGGCGGGGCTCTTAGCGAGATCGAGGACGAGGTAGAGGTAGGATTAGTATAGATGCTCTGTCAATCATGATTTTGCTAGGGATCGCTCGCTTTTTCCCGCCTCCCGGGCCTCTTCGCCTCGTGATGTACTGCATCGATCTTCGCGAAATAAGAATTATTTTTGCTTTGTGTCGACTCTTCGAGAACACCGCCTTTAATTACCGTAACCAATAAGAAGGTGGGTCGTCCTTGTTTAGGCGAAGGTGGCTCGTCCTTGCCATAAACAAAGGTATTTCGCCTTCGCACGAAGGTATCCGTCCTCGAAATAAACGAAGGTATTCCGCCTCGCATAAAGCTTCCTCGAAATAAATGAGGGTAGTTCGCCCTCGCACGGAAGGTATCCGCCCCTCGAAATAAACGAAGGTATCCGTCCACGCACGAAGCTTCCTCGAATAAACGAGGGTAGTTCGCCCCTCGTCGAAGGTATCCGCCCTCGAAATAAACGAAGGTATCCGCCCTCGCACGAAGGTATGGGTTCTGTTTTGCCAAGTTTTATCGGGAGGGTGGTCCCTTACGCGTTTGAAGTTCGTCAGACAAACGAAGGTAGTCTGTCCTCCGTCGAGGGTATAGTTCGTCTCCAAGAGGGTATAGTAATTTTAGAAGAGTCATATGCATAAGTGACAAATGAAAACATGCAAGACAAAAATAGATAGAGAAAAGAAAAGATTTTTATTGATAAAGATAACGGAACAAGACGACAAGACTCGGACTCGACCTAACAGACTCAAAGACGAACAAGACTCAACTTTGACACTTATGCAAAATATCTCTTCAAATGAATGATGTGCCATGTGTTGGTATTTGCTCACCGGACAAATGGGCGAGCTTATAGCCCATTTTCCGAGGACTTCTTCGACCCGTGAAGGTCCTTCCCATGTGGCTTCCAGCTTTGTCGAGCTTTGCGGCTTTATCGACTTCATTATTTGAGCACGAGGTTGCCCACCTCGAACTGCGGGACTTGACACGCTGGTTGTAATACCGAGCTACTTGTTGCTTGCACTGAGCTTCCTGATGTAGGCGAGGTCTCTTTCTTCGAGCGCATCTAGATCGGTTCGTAGATTTTCCCATTTGCTTGGCGGGAGAAGTGAATGGTGCGAGGCTCGGTATTCCGATTTACGTAGGGATCACCGCTTGGTTCCATACACCGGTCGTAGGCGTTTCTCCGTTAAATCGTCCGAGGTGTTGTTCGGTATGACCATAAGACTAGCGGTAAATTCTCCACCCAAAGACCCTTAGCTCGGTCAAGACGGGTTTTGAGACCCTTCACGATCGTCCTGTTGGTGACCTCGGTCTGACCATATGCTTGAGGATGGGCCACCGAGGTGAACTTTTGTTGGATCCGAAGCTCTTGACACTAGTCTTTGAATATCTTATCAGTGAACTGCGTCCCATTATCCGAAAGAAGGATATGAGGGATGCCGAATCGACATACTATGCTCTTCCAGACGAAGTTGATGGCGTTTTTGCTTGTGATCTTTGCCAAGGGCTTAGCTTCCACCCACTTCGTGAAGTAGTCAATCGCGACAATCAAGAATTGGAGTTGCCCCGGTGCTTTGCAGAAAGGGCCTACGATGTCGATCCCCCATTGCATAAATGGCGAGGGCTTTGCACGGAGGCGAGGTCGGTCTGCGGTAGCCTTGGCACGCTCCGTGAATTTGACACTTTGACACCCTTTCACAAGGTTAAGTGAGTCTTTGAACATTGTCACAATAGTATCCCCATCGCATGACCTTTTTGACAAGGCTCGGGGTCCGATGTGACTTCCGCACGATCCTTCTTGCACTTCCCGTGAGTACGTAATCGCCGGTTCGGGCCCAAGCACCTTAGGAGAGGCGGAGGTATGACTTTCTCGTAGAGAATACCTGCTCAAGTATATATCGCAATGATTTGCTCAAGATCCTCCGGCCTCGAGCTTGTCCCGCGATTCGCTTTTCTCGGATAATCTCGAATGTGAGTCATCTAATTTGGCTCTTCATCCGAGACCACGTTGACCTCGCTCCTTCATCGCATCATCTATGCTTCGTGTTGGATTTCATCTCTTGGTGGGCTTGTTGACGAGAGGCCAATTTGCTTAAAATGTCACCGACCATTTTGCTCCCTTGGGATGCTAATTATCCGGAAGTGGGAGAAAATTTGTTGTAGCTTTTGGCTTTCTCGAGGTATTTCTTCATCCCATCGCTTTTGCCTCGCATTTCCCAACATGTGGCTTACGATGACTTGAGAGTCACTATGAACTTTTACTGCTCGTATCTGAAGACTTTGAGCCAGGCGAAGCCCTGCGATCAAGGCCTCGTACTCCACTTCATTGTTTGTATTTTTGAAGATAAAGCGAAGTGCGTAGGTGACCTCTTGGCCATCTGGTCCGAGGAGTAAGATACCAGCTCCGCTACCCGTTTTTCCCGAAGCCCCGTCAACGTAGACTTGCCAGCAATCCTCCGGTATTTTCTCCACTGGTTCGGCTTCGGCTTTGTCTGATACGGACTCGGGGGCTTCGGTTTCTCGGTGAAGTGAGCCTCGGCAAGGAAGTCCGCTAAGGCTTGACCTTTGATGGCTTGACGGGGCGTAAAGATATGTCATGTTCGCCAGCTCGACCGCCCACTCGCACCTCCCCGAAGCTTACGGCCGTCAACACTTGCCGAAGTGGATGGTCGGTGAGGACTTGTATGGGATGTGCATGGAAGTATGGACGCTAGCCTCATTGCGATTTACTAATGCTGTGGCGAGCTTCTCAAAGGTTGATACCTCGTTCGGGCCTTTAATGCTCGGCCGATGAAATATACCGGAGTCGACGTCCTTCCTCTCGTATCAAGATCGCACTTATGGTTTCGTCCGAGGCGACGAGGTATAGGAAAAGACCTCCTTCTTTCTAACGGATAAAGTGGGGAGTTTGGCGAGGTAGTTCTTGAGATCTTCAAAGACGGACTTGTGTGTATCATTCCGTGAGAATTCCGAGCCTTTTTGAGTACCTTGAAGAAGGGTAGTCGCTTGTCCGCTGCCTTGAAAGAAAGCGGCTTAGTGCTTGCTATGCAGCCCGTCGGTTGTGTACGTCGTGAATGGTCTTCGCATCTTCATTTCTAGAATGGTTTGAACTTTGGATAGGTTGCTTTTAACCCTTCTTGTGAAACCCAAAGACCCTAAGAATTTTCGGACCGAATCGCGAACGTGCACTACGGGGATTCGCTTTGAGGTCGACTTTTCAAGTAAGTCGAGGACGATCCGAGGTCGGCTATACATGCGCTTCCTCCTTGCTTTTGACTACGATGTCGTCGACGTATACCTCCACATTCCGGCCTATGTAGGGCTGAAATATTTTGTCTACCATTCTTTGATAGGTAGCTCCCGCATTCTTAAGTCCGAATGGCATCTTCCTATATGCGAAGACTCCGAAGTCTGTAATGAAGGCTGTCTTGGCCGCGTCTTCGTCATCCATCAAGACTTGGTGATACCCTTTATACAAGTCCAAGAAACTGAAGACTTCGTACCCGACCAATGCGTCGACCTTCTTATCGATGTTGGGAAGGGGATAGCAATCCTTTGGGCAATGTTTGTTGAGGTCAGTGTAGTCAATGCACATTCGCCATCCCCCTCCTCCTTTCTTCACCATCACCGGGTTGGCTATCCAGGTCGTATATTTAACTTCGAACAATATGCGAGCTTTTAACAATTGATTTTCCTCGTCATGGATGACTTGGTTCCGCTCGCGCAAAATTGCTGTTCGCGAATCGGTTTTGTGCTCGGTCGATGTTAAGCCCGTGGGTGATGATACTTAGGAGACCCGGTCATGTCGGGGTGACCAAGCAAACACGCCTCGGAATTTCCTCGGGAGTTGGATAACCTGTTCCCTTAATCCAGGTGCCTCGGTGATCGAGCTAAAAACACACTCAAATTCACTCGCAATCGTGCGAGGTAATCGTGGCGTGGTAAGTTAACACGAGTCGTCTCAAGGAAAACTTAATGGCGATTGTTCATGCCATACCGTAAAGCGATCAAAACCTAAACATTCTAATGCCAACAAGGGTTGAACATGCAAGAATAGAAATACGAGAATCAAACAGCGATCCTAAGCCAAGGGTTGTCAATCCCGAGCTAAACTAATAAAGCGATAAATCTAAACCAGGGGTTGTCAATCCCTAGTTGAACTACGAAAGCGATAAACAAAAGCATATGCAATCATATTATTCATAGGGTTTGTCAATCCCTAATCTAAATCTAATTGCAAATAAACGAAAGCAGGAAATCATTACGTAATATAAATCAACGGAACATGGAAATCTAATTCACTGTCACTATGAATTGAATCCAATAAAACAGAGTAATCCGAAAGCATAAACAATGAACTATAAAGTTGATTCCACAAGAACTGATAAATCCCAAGAATATAACTTGATTACGAAATCATTCAATAAACTGAAAGCAAGAATTAAACTATGAATCTAACTCAGTTGTCTGAAGAATTCCCGGAAGAAATGCTGAAAGGAGCAGCACCGCGGCTGCGCTGGAGACGAACCAAAATTGAGAAGCTGCACGACCTGCGGTGATGACCTAACGCATATATATAATAAATGAAACCCGGCCGGGACTCGATGCGTCGTCGGACGCAACAAGTTTCGGAGAGGACGCCGCACGGACGGAGACGCAGCACGACTCAAGACTTCTGGAGAACAGACTCCACGGCGCGGACGGAGCCAAGCCGGACGGAGCCGAGATTCAGATAGTACCAAACGCCTACCGTGAAGGTCCAAATACTGGTTGGAGCTTCGCGGCCATGAGGAAAGGCGGAAGGAGCGGCGCTGGAAAACCCAAATACGGACGGAGCAGTGGCGTGAAGCGGCGGCAAGCGCGGAGCGAGCAAGGTGAGCATCGACGCGCGAGGCGCGGCGGGCGCCGCGAGTCCGGCCGGACGGCGCGACGCGCCTACGACGCAGCGCCGAGGCGTGGCGCTGGGCGGCGGGCGCTGCGAGCCAGCTCGGGCGGATGCGCGACGTGCGCTGCAGACGGACGCTGAGGCGTGGCGCTGGGCGGACGCGGCGACGCGGCAGCGGGCGGCATCTTGGCCTGGCCGGGAACGAAGCGCGTTGAAATTAGTTGAACACGCGCTGGATCCCGCGCGGTTGGGTGTCGATTGGCGGCGGGTGCGCGGGCGTGCGGTGCGGCGCGGCGCGCGCGGCGTCTTGTGGCGTGGGCGCTCGCAGCGTGCGGGCGTGCGACTTTGGTCGTTCGACCCGTTCTCCTTCGTCGAACTCCGATTTACAATCCGCTTTCCTATGAACTCTGTCGAGATGATCTTCAATAATATATGATCCTTGGCAGATCCAATTCATCCTATTTTATGCCATTTTCCTACAAAACATCGAGACGAACGAAGTAAGTCCGAATCGATAAATATTACTCGAACCAAAGGCATAAATAGGACAAACCATAGAAAATGACATGTAAAACAATACCAAGAATCATCACAAAATCATACCAAACACTCGGTAAAGCCAATCTTAACGACCTTGAGTGGCTCATCTTTGTAGAGCGTGACCTCATCCACCGGGTTGCGGGGTAGGCGATGTCTCTTTACTTCCAACTCCTCGGGTTTCTTTAATTGCTATGCTTGTGGGTCTTTGGTTGGAGCCCCGCACCTCGTAGGCGACACTGTAAGCATTCTTCGCCCGCTTACGATCTCCTCGGATCACGGCTATCCCCTTGTGGGATCTTCATCGTTAGGTGGTATGTTGAGCATACCGCCTTACGCTGCTCACCAATCTCGCCCCAAGATGATGTTATCATGTGAGTAGGCATTCACTACAAAAAGTGTACCACCTTGGTGGAGCTCGCTTGAGCTTTCCCTCACCGTGACGGTAGCTCGATTATCCTTCCGGCGTGTCTCTTCTGAACGAAGCTTGGAGCGGCAGCGGTACCGTGGCGAGGCGCGCCTCTACTCCTAATTTATCAAAGCATTCCTCGAAAGGATGCTTACCGACGCCGCCATCGCCGATGTATACGCTTTCACCAACTTGTTCGCGACCATCGCACGGATTACCGTAGCGCATCCCGCGGGCACCATCGTGGTCTTGGTCGTCTTCGGAGAAGGTGATCGCCTCGTCCTTCGAGCCTTTTGTTGGCGGTTCGCGGTATTTGGACTTCGGGCTTGGCTTTCAAGGAGGACTTCTTGACTCATGAGCCCGTAATAGTGGAGATGACTCCGTCATATTGCAGTTCGTCGTCTTCTTCTTCGTCGGTGTCGCGCCTTTCTTGTGGGGGCTCAATTTCCTTTCTTCTCTTGCTTCTTCTTTGCCCCGCTGGGAGCTTCATGCCGCCGGCTCGGCCCTGCCCTCGACTTCCTTAAGGTTCCATCCCGAACCAACATCTCAATTTCTCCCATTAGGTCCCCTCGCAATCCTCGGTTTCGTGCGTAATACTCATGGAATGAGCGGATTTATCCTTGAATCGACGCTTTGCCCTCCTATCATTGGTCGAGGCTTCGAACATGTTTGTGTGGAGTCGTAGATCTCGCCTAGTTTCGTCAATGGGATGTATTGAGATCTCGCCTGGTTTCGTCGATGGGATGTATTGAGATCGCCCGGGGTGTCACGCGGTCCGAGCACGACTCCATGGGCGACGTATTCTCTCAGGCGCTTCGTCGGCCTCGGCCTCGGCCTCGTCCTTCGCCTCTTCTCCTTTTTTCGAGGGCTCGCCTTTCTCCGCCTCGCCTTCCTTCGCGGCCTCGTCCGCTTTGGCGAACCGGTCACTATGCGCCATAGATCCGCTCGCAGACGGGGTTCGTGCCAGCGATCTCTTTATATAAGGCCCAGGCGGGATCCGCTCGGAAGGCCGAGATGATGAGGAGATCGTTCACATCTGCGACCTTCGCTCTCCTTATCAACACGGTCATAAAGTCGCCGATGGACTCGTTCGGTCTTGCCTCAGGGTGAGAAGATGTGCCGAAGTCATCTTGGACTCGGCCTTCTGGAAGAACCTTCGATGGAAGGCCTTCATCAGATCGCGGTAGGAACCAATGCTCCCGGGAGGTAGACTGTCGAACCACCGGCGGGCGTTGTCGACTAGTAACTCCGGGAAGAGCTTGCACATATGAATTGTATCGGGCGTTGGTTGATCATATTGTCTTGAACTGCGAGAAAGTTCTCGGGTCCCTTAGTCCGTCGTGAGGGTGATGCTCGGTGCCTGTATTTGTCCGGGAGTGGGGTGTCAGTATTTCGTTTGAGAACGGGTGACTATCCTCCCGTACCCGTCGAAACCGCCCTCTGGAGAGTGGGGCGGGGTTCGTCGACCGGACTCGTTCTGATAGTGAAGGTCGACCTCGCGACGGTCGCGACATCCTTTCCCGTGCTGTTCATCCCTTCCGCGGTCGGTTTGGGCCCCGACTTGTGCGGAGGTGTGAGCGTCCCTGACTTGGACGCTGGGGGATCTACCTCGTCGTGGTACCTCGTGCCCAGACGAGGTTGTGGCATTCCTTTCTTCGGGGTTCGGCCGACCTTGTGTTTGGCTGAGGTATTGGAGGAAGCTCTCCTTATTTTTCTCCAGGAACCCTTTGACGGCGTCGTCAAGGTTTATCTGCGGAGCTGGAGGTTCTCCTTGGTGGCTATTGCGGTCGTCTTCACTTTGGTATTCTTCGCCTTGCAGTATGGGTTGGCCGTGCTCGTCAAAATGTTGGATATGCCCCTCGGGAGTCCCTTCCATGACTGGGCTCTTTCCGAGTTGAGCTCGGCGCTCCCTGCCACCGTTGTTGTTGTTGTTTGGTGGCGACTGGGATGTATGACTTCGTCCGCATGGTTGTGATAGTTTCAGAAATGAAAGTTGATCGAAAACACAAAATTTTCGTTCCACAGACGGCGCCGATGATTGATCTTATTTTCGTAAGGGAATTAAATGCAAAGAACACCAAAGATTTACGTGGTTCGATCTATGAATAAGATCTACGTCCACGGAGAGAGAGTATTCGTGTATTGATAATGTGAGGAGCGATTACAAAAGTGTAGATAGATCTTTCTCGTCGAATCTAGCCTCTATTTATACACAAATATATCGACTTAGATCCTCAATCCGAGATCTCCTCAGGATCGGATCTCCTCCTATCTCTCTTCAAATTAGGATTCTTTTATAAATGGCCAATCTTCCGCTCACATTGATTTAGGAGTCTTCTTGGGCCGAACTTGCAGGCCGAGCTTGATGTCGAGCTTACTTGTATTGGGCTGTTGCTTGGGCCGATGGTTGGGCCGTATCTGGGGTGAGCAAAATACCGAAAACCGAATAATCGAACCGAACCAAACCGAAAAATCAAATTTGGTTCGGTTAATTGATTATTTTAGTTAATTCGGTTAAAACCGAATTAAAATTCGGTAGTTCGGTTTTCGGTCGGTTCAGAATTTTTTTAACCGAAAACCGAATTATATATATGTATATAATATTATTTATTTATTTATAAGTATAATTTAATATATCAATATCTTTAATCCTATTATTTCTCTCTCTCTCTCTCTATTATATCAATATATAATATTTGTAAAATATATTATTTATTTATTAAATAATTCTATCAATTATTTTTTTTGCAAAATATTTTATATATATAACATATAAAAATGTATTTTTTATAGATAAATATCAATATATAATATTATTATATATTCATTTGAAAAAATATTTTTTTTTTGCTAAAAATAAACTATTTTATATATATAATATCAATATATAATAGTATTTATTTATTCATTTGAAAAAAGTATTTTTTTTGCTAAAAATTCGGTTTAACCGAAATAACCGAAATGTATTTCGTTTATTTCGGTTCGGTTACCGAATAAAATTCGGTTCGGTTCGGTTATTTTTTTGAAAATTTCGATTAATTCGGTTCGGTTATTTTTTCGTCCGAAACCGACCGAATAACCGAATACTCACCCCTAGCCGTATCCTATCAATTATCTATCTATCTATCTATCTATCTATATATATATATAGGGATTGGTTATTGTTTTAAAAAAAGTAAACGCGATACAAAAATAATAGATTAATGTTTTAAGTTTATTATATGAGGTGGTCTCCTGTGCGGACGTCTGCATATACGAAGAATGATACTTTTCTTCAATAAAAATTATACTTTCGAATTACAGCGTAAAAAACAAATGATAATTTTCTTCAATGTAAATGATATTTTTGTTAAGAACAAATAATACTTTTGTCCGTCCATGACTGCATTTGACGGATGTCTGAGTTGTTGTGTTATTATACTAACACAAAATGATATAAAACTTTATATGTTGTGTCATGTCGTTTTTGACCTGCTAAACATAATAAAAATTTATAGGTTAAGCGACAATGATCAACTAGCAATTTTGTAATTGTTTTTCCACGTATTTAATAAAGACCTATTGTAGCTTACTAGTATTGTTAACATAAAAAATTTAAAACTTTAATTATTATTATAATTGTGTGGAGTCCTTAATTCGACATGAGGACTTTATATTCGTGTCATTACTTGTTCACAAAAAAGAATAAAAAAATTGTGCCGATGTTCGTGTTTATATCTGGAAAAATACTTCATGTCACTAGGGGTGAGTATTCGGGTATTTGGTCGGGTATGGTAAAAAAAATATCCGAATTAAAATAACCGAAATTTTAAAAATGATATCCGAACCAAACCGAAATAATTTCGGTTACCAAACCAAAATAACCGAAAATTATTTCGGATATTTCGGATAATTCGGATAAAATCGAATTTTTGCCTTAATTCTGAATTTTAAACAAAAACATACAAAAAATATTCTAATACTCAACAAATAACTAGTTTGCAATATTCATAAATAACATTGTCAAATACTAAACAACTCATTACCAACAATCTTCATAAGTTCAAAGTTCAAAAAACATTACCAAATACGAACAATTCATAAAAATGCTACAATCTTCTCAAAACACCAAATTTAAAGTTCAATTTAGGGCAACTATTTATTTTAATTATAATATTACTATACTATATATAAATATAAATTTCGGGTATCGGATATTCGGGTAAAAAAACTCATACCCGACCGAAAATCATACTACCAAAATATATTTCGGTTATAATCGATTGTCCGAATAACGATTTACCGAACCAAATTAGATATTTCGGTTTGGTTCGGTTCGATTATTCGGTTATTGGACATTTTGCTCACCCCTACATGTCACCTTGTCATGTTTATGCTAAGTGCCTCTAAACATGATACAATTACACGAATTGATAACTCGCTTTTTACAGAGCACATGCATTTATAGAAACTGACTAAACATTTACAAGTAATTGAGCCAAGTCGAACATCATCATGATCAAGTTTGTTCGTTTATTAGTGAGTTGAGCTCGATGTTAAGTTTTCGAGAAATTTGAGACTCAAAAGCTTAATCGAATCTAATTAAACAAGTTTTCTATATTTAGATTTGTATTTAAAATATAGATTATTTTTTAAAATATCAATTTATTTTATCAACTATTATATTTACTGATTTAATTTTTCTTTTAAAAATAGAGATTATTAGAGACTTAATACAATTATTACCAACTATATATAATAAAAAACTATCTTGTTAATGAATGATTATATACGTTCAAACTAAATCATTGAAAAAACAAGTTTTTATCAAATCGATATTCAAGTAACCCACAAATAGATTGATCCATTTACCCGTTAGGTTTATGAAGACTTTCTGTACAAGATCTTTCTAACTGATCATTATGAAGTAATATTTATTTTTCACAAAAACTTTATGTTGACAAGTCTGACACTTCTATATATATATGGGCAAAACACATTTATAGAAACTTTTCGAATGGTTTATATAATTGTTTTTTAATTTTAACAAAGACTGTATGCGAAAAAGTCTACAATTTTTAATATAAGAGAATAGATATATATACTAGTATTTCCTACCCTATCAACATATCTGTATAAATATCTACAATGATAATCATATTGTTAATAAAAGAGCATAAAGTATAACAAATTGAGATCTAACACGATCTACTTAAAAAAAATTATGTGCTTTGAATTCCACCAATTGTGATCTAGATATAGAGGATGTTTGGCTGAGTTTATAAGCTCTTTAAAACAAATTTATAAGTTCGTTCAAAGTGTTTAGTAAAATAAGCTCCTAAACAACTTATAATTTGTGAAAATAAAGCCCAACAAACATAAGCTCCCTAAAATAAATTGGTCAACCCTAACTTATTTTTTCATAAACTTATAAGCAACCATGAATTTATCAAAATAACTTTATTTTAGTTTGTCATTTTCTACACATATACATCAACTTTACCTCTCGTCAATTTATATCTCTCTTATTGATGATTTTCTCTCTTTAACTCATGATTCTTTCTCTAACTTATAAGATCAATTATCCAAATACTTTAACAACTTATAAGCTCTTGAGACATTACCTCTTATAAGCTCTTGAAACATTTTATAAGCTTTTGGAGCTTATAAGCTCTCTAAAATAAGCTTAGCCAAACACCCCATAATCCATCGCTTAATGTTGTCATGTCGGGTTTGATATTTTTATGCAATTCTCGGAACAATTAGGTTTGTCGTCTATTTTATCTTTTCGCCTAAAAAGATAAATTAAACTTAATATTCATAATCTGTATGTTTACACTCGAACTAAGACCGATCAGTATTATAATAAAATTGAACTTCCTTAAAAATAATAATAAATCAAACTAATCTTATCTTCGTGTAATGAGTGTGAGATCAAGAGTTTGATTTTCCTATAAATACTTTGTCTAGTTGTACACAATCACAACCAAAATTAAATTAAACAAATCATCTAATATTTGTTTTTGATCTTAATATTAAAAGAAACATGTTCCTTCTTAAAACAAATAAAAAGAAGGACCGGTCTCCGGTGCACATATGGTGAAAATCTCTTCCATAATTACGATAAACCATTACAAGTTTAGTGGTCATCGTGTTTTATACGATAAACCCGTTATCGTATAAAAATACGCGAGTTTTTGTCTAAAAAGAAACACAATCAAGAAAAAATCGTAACAAAAACATTAAAAAGCTTCTTGTTGAATCCGATTGCTTGAAACCTGTTGGAGGAGTCAGAAAAATCTCCTAGCAACCCTAAATTCTCGCAATTTCTTATAATGTTGAAGTGAAATGGAGTTAAACGCTCTGCAGAAATGCTTGCCCATAGTTTAACTCGGTTTTCTTTTGATTCTTCTTGCCCTACTCATTTCCCGAGCGTCTCAATTTCTGCATATATTCTAAGAACTAAAATCTAACTTTATTGATCTTTTATGAATTTATAAAGAATATAAAAGGCCATAAAAACTCCAGAACTAGAAAATTTCAAATTCAAAAGAAGCAACATTTAGACCCTCACTAGCAATTACTTTAATCTTCCGTCGAACTTGGCTCATTCAGAGTTTCGACTCATTCAGAGAACATATAAAATGGTTGAATGGATAAAAAATATATATAAATCAAATAAATGAGACAACTTAAAAAATATATGGGTCAAGTTTGTTTAACGTAAGACAGGGAGCACAAGTTTACAACTCTGTTTAAGGCCAGTTGGGGGTGGCATAACAACCAGCATGAAAACTATTGTTTGTGGCAGTAATTTTCAGTTATGCCGCAACAAAATCCCATTCATAACAAAGATTCCGGGTCAGCCAACAGGGTATAACCGGTTGTCCTACCGCTCCACGTGTTGCTTAGTTACTGGTTTATTAATCATAATCATTCTCATACGATCCGGATCTCTCTTAACGGCATCACCATGTGCCTGTCACCGTTAACAGAGTCAGGACCACATGTTACGTTAACCGCTTCTTTTAATCTTCACCGTCCGATCAAATCGTACCTTTTTCATGACTTCCGTCTTTGCCCCTACAATCCCTCTTTCCTCTCTCATCGCGTCTGATTTTTATAGCAGCGGAAGTGGTGCACTCAAAAGAAATTGAGCTTTATGCCTTTGCAGTTGCAGGTGTATGTTGATCACACACACATATATATACATACATACACCAGAATTTACACACACAAACACAATTCTCCGATTTGTAGAATTATAGCACAATGTATGTATAGAGATAGAGGGAGAGATGGGGGAATTCTTGAAGAGATGTGAGAGCGTGAGAATAAAGTGTAGAGCGACGGAGGAAGATATGCGGCTGAGCTTCAGCAAGAAGAGGAAGGTTTACTCTATGCTCGAAAATGACATCTGCAGCGAGGCGGAATTGGCGGAGAATTCAGTGTCGCCGGTGGCGTCTAGGACTTCCAGTTGCTCTAAGCATGAAGACTCAAGCGACGTCGTAAAGATGAGTCCGAGTTCACCAGATCTGGAGGTGAGAATTCGAAATTCAAACGCGCAGTTGGATTCAGTGCTACTTTGTGGAATTGTGTCCGTTGTGTTTTCGTTTTTGGAGCTGAAAATTACGGCAATATTTTCCTTTCTCGAATAATTTTCTCACTTTGTTCCTCTCTCTCTCTCTAGAATGCTGATTCTCACACCGAGGGTTTCGAAACCGAAATTTCCACTTCCACTGGCCACGTTTTCAGGTGAGTAATGGAATTGATTTTAATTACTATGCATTTGTTCTTTGTCTGTTTTGAATTTTACAAACGTGGTGATGAAATTAAATGACATTGAATTGAATCGTTTTCATTGACAAATTTAAGCCTCTTAAGTTTCACAATGTTTCTTATGCTTTTCGTCTTCTTTCATAAATTCAAATAATGATTAATTTGCGATTTTGTGTTGTACGCTTTCAGTAGAGAGGCGACTTCAACTAGCGAGCTTTGCGGCGACTCGGAGCATGTTCTATTGCAGCTATCGACGTCGAAGAAAAAATCACCTCCGCCTCCGACGACTCTCCGCCGCAAAACTCCGAATTCCGTGGCGGACAATATGCCATCGGCGGCGGAGCTGGAGGCGTTCTTCGCGGCGGCGGAAAAGCACGAGCAGAAACGATTCGCTGAAAAGTGCGTAATATCCACAAACTTTATCTCCACTCAACTCCATATTCTCGCATATGCATACAATCATTACGTGATTCCGCGTTGTGCGTACGATAAGAGAGCCTCGCACTCAAAATGTACACCCCGCTCATTTTAGAGTGGGCCAATTGATTATTCCTGCAACCGAAAAGGAAAGGAGAAATGATTTGATTGAATTGAGTTTGTATTATTTTCAGGTACAACTATGATATTGTAAAGGACGTTCCATTGGAGGGCAAGTATCACTGGGTTCGTTTACTGCCTTAAATGAAACAACCACCAAACAAGAAAGAAGGCAACTTATGATTTCCTCTTCTTTTTTTATTATTTTTAAAAATTTTGCCTGTTTCGGTTTTTGTTTTCGTTGGTGGGTTAGATTGAATTAATTTAATCATTGAAGAAGAGAGGGCATTCGACATTTTCTAACATTGAAATCGATCTGGCTCGATATGTATAGCAATTTCCCAAATTCATGTAAAGAAGCTAGAGTTCTCCTAATGAAAAATCAAGCTTTTTCTAGTACAATGCATTTCATTCCCTTTTCTATTTTTGAAGTGGTAAAATTTGGGATGATTTCTTTTGTCAGAGTTTGATGATATTGATGTGGGTAGGACGGTATTAATTTGGTTTTGTTATCTTGCATTTGAAATTGAAAAGGAGTTTCTGTTTGTGCATATTTTGGATGCTTTCTTGATTGCTGTCACTTTGTGTGTGAAGTTTCTTGTACCCATTCTTTGGCAGAATTCCAATTGAAAATATATCAGATGTAAAAGTAAAAGCACACTCAGTTGCATGGTTTTGTACATGGGCACGAAATTCACCCACCCACATGTGTGTGCCTTGAGAGTGGAGACTGCTATACATACACGTTGTTGTGTATGTATATACGAAACGTGTGAGTGGGTTTAGTGTGTGTGCTGTGTGTAAAGTGGGCCATGTGAATTGGTTTTGAAGTTTGATTGAAATGTCCTTTACCATTTGGAGTGTGGGATAATGATGAAAGTAAAGTAAGAAAGAAACTGGCTAAAAAGAATTGCATATTTCGAGATAGATCTGGTCCCCAAACCGGCGGGGTATTATTTTTAATTCTGTTTTTTGGGAAGAATTATTTCACATTATATTGGATACATCTATTGCTACCTCTAAGTCTAAATAGTTTGGTTAAGTAATTGTGTAGACGACCGATAAATGAGTTTGTTAAAATTGATCCCACAAAGAATTGTTCTGTTATTTTTGAATCTCTAATGTCAATTTGTTTGATGGTTCTTTGAAGGGATAAATCTATCAATAAATTTCAAAATGGGAAAGATTTGGAAAAGAAAAAAAGAGAGGGTGAAGTAGGAGATATGTTTTTGGTTAATAGGACAGGTTAGCAGCAAAAATGAGTCAGATAACAGTGGTTGTGCTGATTGTTTGAAGCGACAGCTGCGCAACAAATCCTCAAAAACAGAATTGTGGGCTCACCACCCTCAAGAGTTCTTATGAATGTACAACGCCCTTAAAAAATATGGCATATGCACCTCAAATCAGTGTTTTTAAACTGGATCGGGTCTAGCTTCGATCGTTTTAACTGTAAATTGGTCATGTAGATACTACTGGTTTTATTTATATTCAAATGTTAGAAAAAAAAATCATGCGAACCATCAAAAATTAGTAAAAGTCGATGATTTGGCGATCTTGTGAAGCAATTTTTGTGAAATACATTATTAAACAGAAAAAAAATCCAAATTTCTATCCAACGACCTTGAAATATGGTAGATTAAGATCACAAACATTTGCACCAACTTAAGAGTTTAATTTTGATACTATGATTAATTAATTTAATCAAATTTAAATACTAAAATAAACAAAAAATATAAATATCAAATAATTGTCATTATATCACTTGTAATTAATATTTATATATTATCATTGTCAAATTTTTTCCCATAAAATTTATATTCATTTGGTTATTAATTTATTATGATATAAAAAATAATACTAGGAATTAATCCAAATTTGTAATTGTTCTTTGTTCTATTTTTTAAAACTTACTTTTTTCATTTAAAGTGTACTATGAATTATTCATGATGTCGAAGAAATATTAAAAGTAATTATATATACTTTTAATTGATAGAATATTTTTTAATATTTGATTTAACTTATATATGTTAATAGTTGATTCAAGTATTTATATGTTTTTATCTGAAAAAGTATTTACACATTTAATATATAAACAATATTTACATATTTAATATATAAACATCTTATATATCATTATATTATTTTTTAAATCGGTTCTACTAGTCGACTCGATGACCCGATCCAATCAAATGAACGACTTGATGTCCGCTTCGATTTTAAAAACATTGCCTCAAGTATGTGGGTCCGTAATTAAAGAAAAAATTGCACATGTTTGGTTTCTCTTTCTCTCTGTGGTTGTAATTAAAGAAATAGTTGCATGTGTTCGAAAACTCTCCCTCCCTCCTGTGTGTGTGATATTAAATTTATATTAAGGAAGAAAGCAGAAGTGCTAATGGCTGGCTGCATTATTCATCTTGTTTTTAAATTATTTTTTGTACATGCCATACGATCAATGTGATGTTGCCATATAATATACACACATTGTATATTTAATGTAAAATACTTGTTGCAGTATCAGAACAACATAAAATTAAGCAGAGATTATACATATAGAGAGAGAGTTAGGTTCAAATGAGAATCACTTTTATCATAAAAACTAAGAACCAAATGAATTTGTTATGAAAGTTGATGAATCCGTTGAGAAAAATAATGAATTTCAAAATTCAAAATTTTCACCGAGTTCGAATCATATGAAAACGAAAATTCTATTTTTTGGATTGATAACTTTCCCAACGGATTCATCAATTTTCACAATGAATTCATCATTTTTTATTCTCACGTTCGCGATAAAATGGTTCTCACATTAACCCTTCCCTATGAATATATATATATATATATATATATATATATATATATATAATGATAGGATACGGCCCAACTACTGTGCCCAAGCATCGTGCCCAATACAAGTAAACACGACATCAAGCTCGGCCGGACAAGTTCGCCCATGAAGACTCCTAAAGTCGGTGGGAGCAGAAAGCTCACCATATCTAAAAGAATCCTAATTCGAGAGGATAGGATCTCGAATCCTAGTTAGAAGACTTGGATTCGAGATCTGGTCAATACATTGTGTATAAATAGAGGCTAGATTAGACGACATAGATCATTCACTCTCTTTGTAATCACTTCTTATACTCTCAATACACATACAAGCTCTCTCGCCTCGGACGAGATCTTATTCACGATCGAACCACGTAAATCTTTAGTGTTCTTGCGCATTTATTTCCTTACGAAATTAAGATCGATCATCGCGCCGTCGTGGGAAACGAAATATTGTGTTTTCGATCAACCACCGCTTTGTGGAAATAATCATGACCGTGTACACCGCCGTTATGCATCCAGGACCGTCGCCGCAACAACAACGCCGACGGCGAAGGGAACGCCGAGCTCAACTCGGGAAGAGCCCAATCGAGAAGAAACCCCGAGGGGCATATCCAAAGTCTCGACGAGCACGGACACCCCGCCTGCGGGCGGGTTACCATAGCGAAGGCAATCGTAGCAATAATCCGGGGAACCTCCGGCTCCAAGTAAACCTTGACGACGCCGTCGAGGATTTCGAGAAAATAAGGAGAGCTTCTCCGGTTCCTCGGTGAACGTGGTCGGCCACGCCCCGAAGAACGGTACACCAAGCCTCATCTAGATACGAGGCATCACAACGGCAGGTCGGGGCCGCCTCGCCGGTGACGTGGTCGGCCACGCCCGCGAAGAACGGTACACCAAAGCCTCATCTAGATACGAGGTATCACAACGAGGTCGGGGCCCAAACCGACCGCACAAGAACGAGCAACGCGGAGAGGACGTCGTGATCACCGCGGCCGGCCTCGATCGCCGAACCATCCAATAACTCGCCCGATCTCCGTGGGACGAGCGGTAGCAGAAAAGGCATCGGTCGTCGCAAGTCGGTCCGAGTCACCTAAACGAGTTCGATCGTCGAACTCCGTCCCGATCTCCGAGAGGACGGCTTCATGGATACGGAAGATAGCCACCCGCTCTCAAATAGAATACTCAACACTTCTCTCCTGATAAGTACGGGTACCAAGCATCGCCTCACGACGGGTCGAGGATCCATGTAACTTCCTCTCAGCCCAATACAACATGATCAACCAACGTCTCATTTCGGTCCATATGTGTAAACTCTTCCTGAGTTACTCGTCGACAACGCCCGCGGTGGTTCGACAGCCTACCTACGGAAGCATCGGCTCTATCGCGACTGATGGTCGCCTTCCAATCAAGGTTCTTCCAAAAGGCGGAATCAAAACGCGTCATCAGACACCTCCTCACCATAAGACAAAGCCGTAATGAGTCCATCAACTTCATGACAAGGTTTAACAAGGAGTGTTTGAAGGTCGAAGACGTGAACGACTGTTAGTCATCTCGGCCTTCCAAAACAGCATCTTGCCGGGGCTTTATACCGAGAGATCGTCAATCGAACCCGTACTACAACAGTAGTCAGCATGATAGCCAACCGGTTCGCCAAAGCGGACGAGGCCGACAAAAGAAAGCGCCAAGCAGACAAGGACCTTCGAAAAAGGAAGAAGAGAGACGAAGGAAGGAAGATCGAACCAAGGCGTGGCGCCACAGGACAGATTACATCGCCGATAAAGTCCGTGCTCGGTCCATGCGCGCCGAACGACCTCGACACCCCGCTGACGAAGCCGAGAGCGTAAATCTACGCACCCATATGAACCTATTCGAGAAGCCTCGACCGATGACGGGAGGAAGAGGTGCCGACCTATGGATAAATCCGCTCATTCCATGATGATTACGGCACGACATCGAAGAGTGCAAAGAGCTCATGGGTGAAATAGAGCTGCTAGTTCGTGACGGATCCTCAAGAAATACTAGGACAGAGTCGCCAAGCCGACCAAAGTCAAAAGAAGAAAAAGCAGGAGAGGGAAATTGTGCCTGCAAAAAAACAAAACGCAAAGACCGACGAGGAAGGAGATGACGAGCCCCAATATGACGGGTGGTTCCACTATTACGGGCTCCCGGTGAGTCACGAAGTCCTCCTCAAGGCCGATGCCAAGTCCTAGAACCGTGAACCTACCAATAAGAGGTTCGAGAAGACGAGGCGATCACCTTCTCCGAGGATTCGACCCGTACTGCGACGATACCTCACCGTGATCGTTGGTGATCCGTAGTAGTCGCAAATAAATTGGTAAAAGCGTTTACATTGACAATGGCGTCGGTGAGCATCCTCTTCAAGGATTGCTTTGACAAGCTAGGAGTAGAAGAAGCACACCTCGCACAGCACCGCCACTCCAAGCTTCGTCCGGAAGAGACGCCCGTAAGGAATAATCGAGCTACCGTCACGGTGGGAAAGCACCAACGACCTCGACCAAGGTGGTGCGGTTCTTCGTAGTGAAGGCCAACTCGCCGTATAACATCATACTAGGGCGAGATTGGTGAACGCCGTAAAGCGTATGCTCAACGTACCACCCGACGATAAAATACCCACCACGGGGGAACACCGTGATCCGAGGCGATCGTAAGCAAGCCAAGGTGTATGCAAGTTGCTTTACGAGGTGCCGGACCTCGGTCCAACACCCACGTGCATAGCAATTAAAGAAACCCAAGAGTTGGAGTCCGGAAGTACATCGCCACTCCACGGCGGTCGGTGGAAGAGGTCGCATTGTCAAAGATGAGCCGTTGAAGGTCGTCGAGTTGGTTTCACCACGACACACGAAGTGAAGGATCGATCATCCAACTCTAAAGGAATTCGGACGTGTTTGCTTGGTCTCCCTCGACATGACCGAGTCTCGCGAATATCATCACTCACCGCTCAACATCGACCGAACATAAAGCCGGTTCGGCGTAGCGAAGAATCTTCGCACCGAACGGAACCAAGTCATTCATGACGAGGTGAACGAGCTATTAAAAGCACGCATCTTGTTCGAGGTCAAATATCCGACACGGATAGCCAACCCGGTGATGGTGAAGAAAGGAGGAGGGGATGGCGAATGTGTATCGACTACACCGACCTCAACAAGCATTACCCAAAGGATTGCTATCCCTTCCCAACATCGACAAGAAGGTCGACGCTTGGTCGGTGCGAAGTCTTCGCCTTGGACTTATACAAAGGTATCACCAAGTCACGATGGACGACGAAGACGCAGCCAAGACAGCCTTCATTACCGACTTGAGGTCTTCGCGATATAAAAAGATGCCATTCGCCTTAAAATGCAAGGGGCTACCTATCAAAGGATGGTGGACAAAATATTTCACCCTACATAGGTCGGAATGTGGAGGTATCGTGAGACGACATCGTCGTCAAAAGCAAGGAAGAAGCGATGTGTGGCCGACCTCGGATCGTCCTCGCCTTCTTCGGAAAATCAACCTAAAGTCAATCCCGTAAATGCACGTTTGCGGTCCGTGCGGAAAGTTCTTAGGGTGTTGGGTTTCACAAGAAGGGCTAAAAGCAAACCGACCAAGGTCCAAACCATTTTGGAAATGAAGATGCCAAGACCATCCATGACGTACACAGGTGACAGGTGCATAGCCGCGCTAAGCCGCTTTCTTTCAAAAAGCGCGGATAAGCAGACTACCCTTCTTCAAGGTACTCAAAAAAGCCCCGAAATTCTCATGGGATGAGGTGCATGTCCGTCCGCCGAAGACCTCAAGAGCTACTCACCGAACTCCCACTCTATCCGTCCCGAAGAGGAGAGGTCCTTTTCCTCTACCTCGCCGTCTCTGACGAATCCATAAGTCACGATCTGGTACGAAGAAGGACGCCGACTCCGGTATATTTCATCACCGAGCACTAAAAGGCCGGAAACGAGGTATCGCCCCGGAGAAGCTTGCCTTAGCATTGGTAAATGCCGCGAGGAGACTACGTCCGTATTTGATCGCTCCTTTTCACACGTAAAAGTGTAATGATAGGGTGGCAGTATCGTATCCACGAGATTGTATCACGAAAACATAGAAGCTAGCTCAACGATTATTCATCATTATCCAAGCACGTAATAAGGGTGAGAGGTTTTAGGGCTTCGGAATTTAATCCAAAGCAAAGGTAACCAAACAGAAATAAAAATAAAGCAATAAAATCACGAAAGATAACTATGAAGAAAGACTAACCCTGGGATGCACCAATCCTATCCACAACGATGTTTATCCCGCTATTACTAACCGCTTTAATCCGGACAAGACGAGAAGATCACATATATAACCAACAACTTGATTTACAATTGCGGCGAGTTGATTACTAATTTTCCTATCACGCTACGCCTCTAGAGGAAAATAAGCAACTCCAAAAGGATCACTAAGAATATGCTTCCTCGATCGTTGTCTATCTCGCCATCGACTCGAGGCTTAATCGTATCATGCATTCAAGATCGATTGACAATTAATACTGATTCGTCATTAATCGGCAACTAGATATGCATCAAGATTTATTAGAAATCAACACATATAAATAAACACCATGAATCATGAATCATGCACGGAAGGTAAATAACGATAGCGTAACTCACAACATATAAGATCGAATCATGCAAACCCTAGGATCGTAATAGAAAACTAGCGGACATAATAAACGGAATGAAATACGAATTAACCATAAAACAGAAATTAAATATATAAAACCGCAGGAAGCGTCGGATGAACAAAGGTTGGTCTTGAATCCAATCCCAAGCGAACGAACGGAAAACAAAGGAAAACGATCGGACAAAACGTTCCGATCGATAATCTAAACGATAAACTAAACTAGAACAACGTAAAACAATACTAGAATTAAGCTAAACAAAGACTAAAGTTAAAGAATGGAAAACCGAGGAAAAACGAAGTAAAATAGGTTTGGAACGTGTTGGGGTCCCCCGAGGCGCGGTGTCTTGCCTGTTTATAGAAAAGGTGGAAACCCCAATTTTCGCCTCTGTCGCGCCGCCGCGACCGGTCCTCGCGATCGCAAGGGCGATCGCTAGGTATGTCTCGTGCGTCCTTCGCTTCGCTCGCTTTCTTGCGCTCGCTTTGAACCTCGCGACCCGGCTGCGGTCGCTAGCCATTACGAATCGGTCGCGAAATCGTCCGTGAATTCTCGACGCTTCAAGCTTCGCTCGCGGGCAGGTCATCGCCGCGGCTCTTCCGGGCACTCACCGGTTTGCCTCATGACCGCCTAGCGACCGCTAGGTGGTCGCTAAAATCAGGCGGTTGTACATTTTGTTCGTGCTTCGTTCCTTGCTTCGATTATCGATATATAAACCTACAAAACGCCAAAGGAACACCCAAGCGTATCTTCTAGAAATAGATGAAACATTAAGAATCGATACATAAACGCACATTAAACGAGCTAAACTCATCTTTAAATATCAACTAAATACGTGTAAAATGCGCGCTTATCAAACCCCCAAATTTAAAGCATTGTTTGTCCTCAAACAAAAATGTAATGTAAAGACAAACGAAAGATCAACGAGCATAGCAAAGAGGATAACCATTCTAGGCCTCCGAAACATATCAACGCTCAAAAACATTAGTGCACATGACGACGTTAGTCCACTCAACACAAACAACAATTTACGCAAAACTCATTTATTTCAACCTCACAAAGGCATGTGTAAAATATATATAGGATACACTCAAACTCATAAAGAAATTAAGGACGTGTATACACTCAAAGATCAATGCAATGCAACATCTTACCATAGGCTTACCGTTTCTCTAACATCTCCACCGCGTCAAATGTGTTCAAATAAGGATCAAAGAGGTCTTTTAATAGGTTATAATGTAGGCACATTGGTTAAGGTAGGATAATATATGGCTAAGTGACTCAATTATACTCCAAGCACCACCATTTACATCTCGACACATATGGACTTTGTCCATTTTCCTTCTCTCCCAACGTGCTAAATCGACGCTTTATGCCTCATAAGGTACCTATACTTTGATTAAAGACCCTTTATGCTCAACACTCATAGTGAACTTATCATTTTTCTTTTTCTTTTCTTTTCTTTTCTAGAGCTTATAGGGTTTAATTTTCACGAACAAGGTACTATTCTTCACCACGTATGTATTTTTCTAAAATAAACTTTTCTCGTCATAACTACATCAAAATTTCAACCCTTTTGATTCCCATATCCATCCTCACCTCCTATCATCCGTTAATCGAAAGAAAAAGTCTAATAAAGGCTCAAAGAAGGCGACAAATGGTATATATCATCGGGTTAGTGTTTGGGTGAAAATGTGGTTAACAAAGATGACCTTTATCCTTTCCAAATTGAAACACATATTGCGCCTCGACCGTAAACACGGTAAGTTCTAGAAGATAATCACATGCATGATATCACACAAGTAAAAGAAATCGTATCAATATGTTTATACAAAGGAAACTCAAGTCTCACGGGTTAAGCAAATGGTGAAAACAACAAGCTAAGCCATCTCACGTCATTCATGCGTCATTTTCTAACCTATCATGTGCACTATCATTAAATTTCACAAAATTTTCTATCGTCATTGGCCACATGGATTAACACACTTCACTTAACTCGTTGATCGGCAGACATGAAAACGCAAAGAAAAATAGAAAGACGACAAAACAACACGAGGCGAAAGAAGCGACAAAACACGAAACAAAAACAAAGAAAACGCTGGGTTACCTCCCAACAAGTGCTTACTTTAACGCCTTTAGCTGACCATCACTAACCTCGTCAATCTGGCGTTTTAGTAGCAATAGACATCTTTCTCGACTTGTGGAACCTTCTAAACTTAGCATTTACGGATGACCACCACCGACTATGGAAGTGGCCCCCAAACTTGAATGAAACACTCTGAGTTCCATGCCGAGTCCACTTCTTCCTTCTCGCCGCCTCGAGTGGTTTGGTACCCTCTAAGCGTGAGACGTGAGCGGCAGCAGCAGTCATGATTGAGCAACAATCTTCCGGCTTTCCAACGCCGGGTTGCTTGATGGCGTCAGATATGAAAATTTTGAGCTCCTCATCGTTAACACGAAGCGTGAGGTTTCCTTCCGCACATCAATCAACGCATCACCAGTTGCTAGAAAAGGTCTACCAAGGATTAGTGATTGTTGTTTGAATTCGGAATATCAAGAATAACAAAGTCGGCAGGAAAAACAAAATCCCGAATTCTTACCAACACGCCTTCGACGATACCTTTTGGATATGTGACCATCGGTCACCATCATCGATGAAATCTTCGCCGGCTTCATCTTTCCTAGGTGTAGCGGTTGAAAACGCTCAATGGCATTAGATTGATGCTCGCCCCAAGTCGCATAACACATTTGGAAAATTTCGCTCGGCGATCTCGCACTCTAACGTGAAACCGCCGGATCCTTCTCGCTCGTAGGAGCTTCCTTCGCAAGACGGCATCGCACTCTTGGATAGAAATTTTCTCAAATTTCCCAAGTTTCTTCTTACTTGCAAGCGTCTTTTAAGAATTTCATGTAGCGGCATGTTTCGCAACGCTCAAAGAGAGGCAAATTTATCTCAACTTTCGAAACACCTCTTTGAAGCGAGCAAATTCCGTCATATTTCGACTTGACAAGTCGACTCGGAAACGGGACCGGAGGAATGCGATGCGAGGATTAGCCTCAGGGGTGCCTCATGGCCGACCTCGCGACCACTGGATGGTCGCGAGGAATGCCGTGTCTTGATCTCCTTGTTCGCGTGCGAGCTTGCGGGCGTTAGGTCGCTGCGAGAAAATCGGCGCCGCGTGCTTGGATGGCTCATGGTCGGGTCTTGTGATCGCGTCGGCGCGCGGTCATGATGACGTATTCGGGATGGCTCACGATCGGGCTCGCGATCGCGAGCTCGGTCGCGAAGTCAAGTCGAATGTTCTCTTGCTCTTCTTTCTCGGTGGGGCTCGGGTGGCTCGCCCACCTCGTCCGAATGGCGAAGCATCGACTCTTGGGTTCACTCCAGATTACTCGGAATTGGCCCGTCTTTTGTAGTGCATTCACTTGTGCGGCAATTTGACCGATTTGAGCTTCCAACATCTTTATGTGTTTCCCATAGCCGTCACGATCGACTCCAAGTGATTTATCTTACGCCGGTGTTGCCGATGAACGACTCGATTCGTTGCCAATTGTTGGTTGCTTACAACCAACTCACGCATCATGTCTTGAGACTTGGCTTCCCGGCTCTTGAGTCGAATTAAAGTATTGAAGCCCGTTGAAGGTTGTTGGAAATTTGAATGACTCCTCGATTGATGTGGCTCACGTTCTGTTTCAATCGACTCTTCAAAGAGTGAACTTCTTCACGAGGTCGTCATATTTGAATCACTCAACAAGACCGCTTTGAACGATGGCGTTCTCTCCGTTGGCCATTGATAGCTGTTGGCAGCCATCTCTTCTACAATACGGCTTGCCTCGTCGACTGGTCGGTTTAATAAGCAGCCCCCCGCCGACGCATCTACCATGCTCCTCGTCTGCCATGTCAGTCCACCGTAGAACTGTGTGATTTGTTGCTCCTTGGAGAACCCATGTTGTGGACATCGTCTCAATAGACCTCTGAATCTCCCATGCCTCGAATAATGATTCGCGTGGTTACGGCAAAATGAGATTTTGACAATGATCTTCTGGCGCTTTCGCCCGGCGGAAAGTATTTCGAAAAACTTCTCACAAAGTTTCCCCAAGTGTCGATGCCACCGGTCCAAACTCTTGAACAAATCTTTACCGTGGCTGTGCGAAAAACCGAACACGCTTGATCCGGATTGTGTCTTGTGGCACCCCATTCTCGCTTTGATGGTGTCACAAATGTCGAAAACGCCTCGAGATGCGCATTCGGGTCTTCCGTGACTCCTCCCAAACCGCTCTCCTTGGACCATCTTGATCGGGGCGGTTTGAGCTCGAAATTATTGCATCTACGTGCGGGCCCCAACCGCCTCCTTGAACTGCTCGGTGGGATGTCGATACATGTGATTCGAGGTCTTCCTCCGAGCGTGGACAATGATTCCCATGTTCGCCATCCGACGCAGAGCATTTACGCAAAGTCGCCTAGCATGCGTGCTACTTGCTCGGGAGGAATGCCCCGGCTTACCTGGATTTGTTTGCCATTGCATTTCGCTCTCTCTCTCTTCTCTTCTCTTTGAGAGCTTTCGATCTCGGGATCTAATAATATTTCGGAGGTCCCTGAGATCTTGTACGCATAAACCACCTGAGAAACGAGAGAATTTAGCACTGACAAAAATAAATAAAATAATATATATATATATATATATATATAACTTGAATTAATAAATCCAAATCGTCAAATTATTCCAATGTGATCTTAACAATCCCCGGCAACGGCGCCAAAATTTGATCGCTCCTTTTCACACGTAAAAGTGTAATGATAGGAGTAAGCATCGTATCCACGAGATTGTATCACGAAACATAGAAGCTAGCTCAACGATTATTCATCATTATCCAAGCACGAATAAGGGTGAGAGGTTTTAGGGCTTGAATTTAATCCAAAGCAAAGGTAACCAAACGAAATAAAAATAAAGCAATAAAATCACGAAGATAACTATGAAGAAAGACTAACCCTAGGGATGCACCAATCCTATCCACAACGATGTTTATCCTCGCTTATTACTAACCGTTTTAATCCGCACAAGACGTAAGATCACATATATAACCAACAACTTGATTCGACAATTACGGCGGTTGATTACTAATTTTCCTATCACGATTCGTCTCTAGAGGAAAATAAGCAACTCCAAAAGGATCACTAAGAATATGCTTCCTACGATCGTCCTATCTCGATTCGACTCGAGAACTTAATCGTATCATGCATTCAAGATCGATTGACAATTAATCTGATTACGTCATTAATCGGCAACTAGATATGCATCAAGATTTATTAGAAATCAACACATATAAATAAACACCATGAATCATGAATCATGCCTGGAAGGTAAATAACGATAGCAGAACTCACAACATATAAGATCGAATCATGCAAACCCTAGGATCAGAATAGAAAACTAGCCAGACATAATAAACGGAATGAAATACGAATTAACCATAAAAACAGAAATTAAATATATAAAACCCGCAGGGAAGCGTCGGATGAACAAAGGTTGGTCTTGAATCCAATCCCAAGCGAACGAACGGAAAACAAAGGAAAACGATCGGACAAAACGTTCCGATCGATAACGAAACGATAAACTAAACTAGAACAACGTAAAAACAATACTAGAATTAAGCTAAACAAAGACTAAAGTTAAAGAATGGAAAAACTGAGGAAAAACTGAAGTAAAATAGGTTTGGAACGTGTTGGGGTCCCCTGGAGGCGCGGGTGTCTTGCCCTATTTATAGAAAAGGGTGGAAACCCTAATTTTCGCCTCTGTCGCGCCGCCTCGCGACCGGTCCTCGCGATCGCAAGGCGATCGCTAGGTATGTCTCATGGCGTCCTTCTGCCGCTTATTTCGCTTTCTTCGCCGCTTTGAACCTCGCGACCGGCTAGCGGTCGCTAGCCATTACGAACTGGTCGCGAAATCGTCCGGTGAATTCTCGACGCTAGCTTCGCCATGGCACGCAGGTCGCGACGCGGCTCTTCCGGCACTCATTGGTTTGCCTCGCGACCGGCCTAGCGACCGCTAGGATGGTCGCTAGAAACTGGTCAGTTTGTACATTTTGTTCGTGCTTCGTTCCTTGCTTCGATTATCGATATATAAACCTACAAAACGTCAAAGGAACACCCAAGAGCAGTATCTTCTAGAAATAGATGAAACATTAAGAATCGATACATAAACGCACATTAAACGAGCTAAACTCATCTTTAAATATCAACTAAATACGTGTAAAATGCGTTTATCATACTTCCATGCACATCGCATACAAGTCCTCATCGACTACCCACTTCGCAAGTATTGTGACGGCTGCATCGTGGAGAATCACGAAATGGGCAATCGAACCGGGCGAGCACGATATATCCTTCGCCCGCCAGCCATCAAAGGTCGAGCCTAGCGGTTTCCTGAGGCTAACCGTCGAAAACCGAAGCCACCGAGTCCGTGTCGACGATGCAAAGCCGAACCCGTGGTTGAAACACCGAGTCTTGGCAACTCTACGTTGACGGGGCTTCGGGAAAATGAGCGTGAGCGGTATCTTACTCCTAGGCCCGACAACCAAGAAATCGCTTACTCACTTCGATTCACATTCAAAAATACGAACAACGAAGTGGAGTCGAGGCACGATCGCAGGACTTCGCCCGCTCAAAGTCTCGGACACGAGCCGTGCGAGTTCACAATGATTCTCAAGTCGTCGTAAGCCAATGTTGGGAAAATACGAGGCAAAAGCTGACGAATGAAGAAGTATCTTGAAAAGCAAAAGCACGCAACGGACTTTCTCACACTTCCAGATAGTTCGCATCCCAAGGGAGCAAAATAGCCGGTGACATCTTAAGTAAATTGGCCTCGTCATCAACGAACCCGCCAGTAGAGGAAGTCCAAAGCAGGAGCATAAACGATGCCAAAGACGGGCCGAGGTTAACATAGTCTCGGATGAAGAACCCAATTGGATGACTCCCATTCGAGTACTTGGAGAAGGGCGAATCGCCCGACAAGTTGGAGGCTAGGAGGATCTGAACAAATCTGCGATATACAATTGAGCGTGAGTCCTATCTGAAAGTCATATCTCCAACCTCTCTAAGGTGCTTGGGGTCGAACCGAGCTAATTACGTTTCACGAGAAATACCACGAAGGTTCGTGCGGAAGCCACATCGGACCGAGCCTTGTCAAAGAAAGTCATGCGATGGGATACTATTGGCCAACAATGTTCCAAGACTCAATGGACCTCGTAAAAAGTGTCCAAGTGTCAAATCCATGGAACGCACTGCTACTACCCAGCACCGACCTCACCTCCGCATGAGCCCTTGGCCGCTTATGCAATGGGGATCGACATTGTGGGCCCTTTTGTAAAGCACCGTGACGGCTCCAATTTTTAATTGTTGCGATCGACTACTTCACGAAGTGGGTGGAAGCTGAGCCCTCGCGAAAATCACAAGCAAGAACGCCTCAACTGTATGGAAGAACATAGTGTGTCGCCTAAGCATCCCCCATATCCTCCTTTCTGATAACGGAACACAATTCACGGATAAGACATTCAAAGATTGGTGTCAAGAGCTTGGATCCAACAAAAGTTCACCTCGGTGGCCCATCCTCAAGCAAATGGTCGACCGAAGTTACCAGCAGGACCATCGTAAAGTGGTCTAAAAACTCGTCTCGACCGAGCTAAAGGCCTCGGGTGGAAAATTTACCACGTGTCTTATGGTCGCATCGAACAACGCCTCGGACCTCGAACGGAGAAACACCATACAGTTTTGGTGTATGGAACCAAACAATGATCCCCGCAGAGATCGGAGCACCGAGTCCTCGCACCATCGACTTCTCTCCCGAAGCAAATGGGGAAAATCTACGAGCTGATCTAGACTTACTCGAAGAAAGAGAGACCTCGCCACATCAAGGAAGCTCGATACAAGCAACAAGTAGCTCGGTATTACAACCAAAGCGTTAAAACCCGACAATTCAGTGGGCGACCTCGTGACGAAATAATAAAATCAAGAAAGCAGCAGCAGCTCGGCAAGTGGAAGCCACATGGGAAGGACCTTACCGGATCGACGAAGTCCTCGGCAAGGGGCCTATAAGCTCGCTCAATCGTCCGGTGAGCAATTACCCAACGATGGCACATCATCCATCCAAGAAATATTATGCATAAGTGTCGAGGGCCAGTCATATTTTTAAAGTCCTGCTTAGAGTATGAGTCTTATTTGGTGGTCGCGTCGCCTTTTATCAATAAAATATTATTTTACGAGTTCTACTTGTCACTAATGCATAATTAATCTTCACATTATTTACCCTCTACGGAGGACAAATTCTCTCGACGGAGGTCGACACATTCGTTTCATACGAATGTAAATCTAAACGCAACATGCTACATACGAGATCGACTACCTTCATTTATTTCAAGCGCTCTCTATGTAGATGAGGGACCACCCTCCCGATGACCTCGGCAAAAACAGAACCATTCCTACATACGACATCGACTACCTTCGCTTATTTCAAGCGTTCTCTCTATGTAGACGGGGACCACCCTCCCGATGACCTCGGCAAAAACAGAACCATTCCTACATACGAGATCGACTACCTTCGCTTATTTCAAGCTGCCTCTCTATGTAGACGAAGGGACCACCCTCCCGACGACCTCGGCAAAAACAGAACCATTCCTACATACAAGATCGACACCTTCATTTATTACGGCCGCTCTCTATGTAGATAAAGGACCACCCTCCCGACGACCTCGGCAAAAACAGAACCCCTACCTTCGTGCGAGAACGATTTCTTTCAAGCGAATTTCTACGAGGACGAACTACTTTCGATATTACTCTTATTCAAATACAAAGACAACAAGAAACCATTCTTATTAAATAAAAGATGTACGGTTACATTTTACGAGGACGGAGCGGATCGGGAAAAGTCGAGCCAATCCCTAGAAAATCGAATTCAGCAGCTCATCTATGCTAATCCTACCTCTACCTCGCCCTCGGTCTATATTATGGGCCCGGCCATGACCTCGGTCACTGACGATGCAGCTCTGCGAGCTCGGCCTCGGCCACTTGATGACGCCCGGCCTCGACGCATGGAGGGTCCACGGCGCTCATGGCAATAGCACGCCTCTTGCGCGCCACCCGATCGTCATAATTAGGTTCATTTATTCTGCATCGAGAAGCTCCGGCAAGAAGAGGCCTCGCATCCCGTCAAGTATTTCGCCGAGCCGTGGTTGTCGAGCGATGACAGTTTGTATATGCTCCCGAGCCTTTTCAATTCGCCGATCGCCCGTGAATTGCCGCGAGGTCCCACCATATTCGCGCTCAACCTCGAACAACGGGCAGCAGCCTCGACAACCTCGCTTCAACCTCCGGATCGCTATCCCACCATTTCGTGGATAACCTCCTCGACTCGGCATGCTCTCGGCTATCACCTTGCCTTCTCCTTGGCGACCTCGAACGCCCTCCACTCCAAAAGGCGAGCCCGAGCTCGTCACGCCTCTCCCGAGCGGCTCTATGCTCGACATCGGACTCACCGACGCGGGCTGCCGCCTTTATATGGAGGAGTTCAACTCTTTCAACTCAAGAGCCCGCGATAGGTCTTCGATTCGGTTCAACCAAGAGAAGCATCAAGCATTTCAGAGACAATCGAATAAAAAGATAAGTTTCTTAACATAAACTTGTCATTTTATTAACATGCCCTTAGGCAAAAATCAATGTACATTTACATTCAAAAAAAAAAAAAAAAAAAAGGTAAAAAAAGATGGGGGGATCAATCGACCCTCCTCAAGCTTCGCCACGCCCACATTCGCCGCCTCCGACGCCTCGATAGCCGCAGCCTCTTCCGCCCTGGTCTCGGCCCGTACAGCTTCGGCCTCTTCGGGAACCACCGGAGTCTCGACGCCCTTTGAAGCATCAGCTGCACCCCCCGACCCCTTTGCATAATCGGATAGTAAAGCTTGGTCGGGATCCCGATCCACGGACAAAGCGAACGGACTCCGCGGACAAAAGAACCGAGGGCGAGGCGAGGTTCGCGAAGACGGGAAGCTCCTTCAGCCGCGACAATCACATCAAAATAGCCCGCCTCGGGACATTGTCCTCGGTCTCCTCGTACCCATACTGCTTTGTCCGTGTCCGGTAGTCCTCGGCGACATCTTCGATTGCATCCGAGACGGCGCATTATTAAGCACTTCGCCGTCCCGAGACCATCCCGGGCTTCGCACGACATGAATGCCTCTCGCAGCGCACGGCGTCTCCTCCTGCGAGCTCGCCATGTCCGCCTCGCGACGGCGAACCTGCTCCACCTCGCCTTCATCAAGGCAACCTCGACTACCGCCTCGCCCTTGCCGCCTCCTCCGCCACACCGCCTCCGACTGCCCTTGCCGCACGCCCAACGGTCGTAGCATCCGCCGCTTTTTGTTTGACGAGGTCCCTGATCTTAGCCTCGGCCTCGGATACTTTCTTGAGCGAGGAGGTATTCTCCACCTCCACCTCCCGAGCATACCGGCCACCTCACAAATCAGAATGTGGCGCCTTCAAGTAATCCGATATAAGATCGATATTGACACCTCGCCGCCACGCCCTCGATTTCCCCACACAATATACACATCAGTCGTCAAGAACACATTTTTATACTACTACACAAAGTATAAAGACAGTACAAAACCTCGGAAGAGACGGCACCGACTTGAACCGATGATCTCGACTCACCTCGGCGAACCGAGGACTCGTGGATTACATCCTTCCGCCTCTTCAAGCGCTTGAGTGGCTGGCGGGGGGATCTCAAGGCCCCATACATTTTCGGGCATGTCCTCGAAATCCTTCAAGGTTTGAGACCTCGGCTCGGCCACGAGATCGGTTCGCCACGAGATCGGCTCTTTCCTTTCTTCTTCTTTCCTTCAAAGCAGTTCACTACCAAGAAATACATAGGTCAGCATCAACACGTATAATCATGCAATAAAGAAAAAAGAAGTAGGGGCCTCACCCTTCACCGACTCCACCCTGGAGGTAGGATCATAAGGGCTAAGCCCCGCCCCTGCAAGCTCGGCCCCGGAGAAGACCTCGTCAACAAGGCCAATTTTGTCCAAATCTCCTCCAGTCACCGTCCTTGTCGATTAAACATCGGCGATCTTATCGATCGCCATGGAACTCCATATGTCCTCAAACCGATGGAAGAACTTCTTCCGCGGTTGGAGATCTTCGACTTAATCTTTGCTTTGAATTTCCTACGGGGTGATAGATAATACCACCCCGAGCCGCCTTCGCCAGCTGGCGAAGGACCAGCCCCAAGGTCAAAGGAAAATTATGCTTATAGCATGACACCTAGGGCGGTCATATGCCGGAATGAGTTCGGCGAGTTGGGCAAGAGATATGCCAAACATCTCTTGGAACTCAACGATAATGTAAGGGAAAGGAAGACGAAGACCGACGCGAGGCTGTCCTCGTGACATGTAATAAAACCATCCGGAGGGGCACAGCCCTGTCCTCCTGACGGGGCAACGAACTCAATACTAGAGGAATACTATATTGAAAACATATATCCCTAATATCGAAATACCTAGGATTGAAGAAAAGAAGACACTTTGCCGCAATCCCAACCGAGGGAAACGCAGACTACACTCGAAAGAGGCATATGAATACGGGTAAAACAGTGAGACACTAAACCGCACGGGGAATGTATATGATTTGGCGCCGACGACGACTCGTTAATGGAAGAGGTAGCCATTACTTACTTTTGTTTATCGATGAAGAAGACGAGGAGCTTCAAGTCGTCAATGGCGCAGAATAGTTGTTTCTCGCAGAAGGCAGAGAGTTTTTTGAAATTCAGAGAAATGTAGAAGGCAAGTGATAAGAGATATTGCGTATCAAGGAAGACATTCCCCTAATATGTACTTTATCGGGAATCCAACCGCTGCCAATTTAATGCGCATTAAATGCGTATCCCGCGTCCAGTACTCAGCAACGGCAGAAAATCCCGTCTTCGGCCTCGGCATAACGCCTCGTCAGGTGAAGCCAGTAAGATGACCTCGGCCTAACGCCTCGACAGGTGAAGCCATTCACAAGACCTCGGCTTAACGCCTCGACAGGTGAAGCCAGTCAGAAGACCTCGGCGTAACGCCTCGTCAGGTGAAGCCAGTCAGAAGACCTCGGCATAAGGCCTCGTCGGGTGAAGCCAGTCAGAAGACCTCGGCATAACGCCTCGTCGGGTGAAACCAGTCAGAAGACCTCGGCATAACGCCTCGTTAGGTGAAGCCAGTCATAAGACCTCGGCATAACGCCTCGTTAGGTGAAGCCGGTGAGAGACCTCGAAGACGCCGCGATGCAAGCCGTGACACCTCGCCGAGATACAACAACAAAGACCTCGGCAGACGCCTCATGCGAAAGCTCGCATACGATATACTGACGTCGGAAGCATTGAGTCGACAATGAAAAGTATGTAAGATCGTCCAAACCCCGCCGTCACAAAGAACCCCAATCCAAAGATGGCCTCGTTTTCTGCGTCTTTTTGTGGATTGTGATAGGATACTGCCCAACTACTGTGCCCAAGCATCGGGCCCAATACAAGTAAACGACATCAAGCTCGACCGACAAGTTCGCCCATGAAGACTCCTAAAGTCGGTGGGCAGCAGCTCACCATATCTAAAGAACCTAATTCAAGAGGATAGGATCTCGAATCCTAGTTAGAGAAGACTTGGATTCGAGATCTAGGTCAATACATTGTGTATAAATAGAGGCTAGATTAGACGACATAGATCATTCACTCTTTGTAATCACTTATACTCTCAATACACATACAAGCTCTCTTGCCTGCGTGGACGAGATCTTATTCACGGATCGAACCACGTAAATCTGGTGTTCTTAAGCATTTATTTCCTTACGAAATTAAGATCGATCAATAAATAAAGCGCAAAATTAAACATGTATTATTATTGGGAGGCTTCATGCGCTTGGAGCCTTGTCGACGGTAAACGATAAAAGTAATCGAGTACGATGCGCTTTAGTTCGAAAAATGTAGCATGAAATGAAATCGGCATTCTTAGTGAATGTTGCCTTTACGTCATGTACCTTTGATTACTAATGTGTCACGTATTTTATCATAAAATTCAAAATTTATAATGTTACTTTAATTTTGGATAAGAGACTACTTTTATTTTACATATCTATATGATAGATTCAACTCATAAATCTAATAAATAATTATGAAAATAAGCGCACTCGTGGTAATGTGTAATGTTGATTATGTGCGTGAGGCTAGAATGTCCCATCGAATCGTTGGACGACGTCATTTAACTGGTTGATCAGAAACAAAGTCAAGAGGGTTTCCGAGTAGACACTCACGATGCTCAAGTTAGTAATATATTGTGTTTAAGACTTATTAATTGTTTAAGATTGTGTAATCGACCCCGCATAACGAGGATATTTATAGGTGTGAATATGACGTTGGTCGAGGTGATCCGAATCCTCTTAGATTAGGATATGTGCGATCATCCGAGACTTGTGTTAGATCTATCGATAAGAGTCGACCCTATCCGAGACAAGAGTCATTGTGGTTGTCATTTACTAACACGAACGGTGTCATCTTACTACCCGGACAACAACCGGGTTTGTGGATTTGGGCTTCCGGCCCAGTTTAATGGGCCCATAATCCTTGATTAGCTTGTTGACATGACATCCTCTCACTAAATATGATACATGTGATCACTCTATGTATATTATATCACATGTATATTATTTGCGATGAGTTGGTGTATGATATTTGATAGGATATGGCCCAACCTCTCAGGCCCAACAGCAGGGAAGGCCCAACAGCAGGGATATGGCCCGATCTCTCAGGCCCCAAACGAGCTCCGCCTAGCCCAATGTTGCCCTACTCGGTTACACATAAATGACGATTCCTAAACCCTAATTATGGGTAACGGTAATGAAGTAACGGCAGTAATCATGGGTAATAATGGTGGAGATCATGGTCAGTTATAGGGAGTTATGGTCCGCCAATCAAGGGATTCGTGGGACATGATTTACGCTTGTGTATAAATAGAGGTTAGATTGAAGGTAAAAGGGTTAGCAAATTACTGAATACTAGAGCCCTTAGAAAGATACTTGTCAGAATCAAATTATAGTAAACATCTTGAGGATCATCTCTCCGTGGACGAGATCCGATTCTTGATCGAACCACGTAAAAGTCTCTTGTGTTCTTCGCTTTTACAAATCTGATACTAGATTTATCATTGGCGCCGTCTGTGGAACTCTCGAACAAAAAGTCGTGTTTTCTACAATCTAATGGCAAGGACACGCAAACGCTAAGTACTATCGGCAATGTCGGTAACAACCGCGCGGAGGATGATCGGTGTTCACACAACGCCGGAAAGGAATTATGGACGCCACCAGCGGTCACACACCGATGGTCACATGGAAAATGTTTCCATACACACTCGTGATCGCCGCCCAACGAAGAGAAGACACCGACCTCGCACGGTGAATGCGGAGGTTCATCGCCCCACGAGGTCCTCGGTCGAGCAAAGGTCCGAATTCCTCAACGCCAACCTCAATCAATTCCGTAGTTTCCTCAACCAGAGGACAAACGGAGCGGGCCCCTCAAGAGTGCCCGAAGTGGTGGTTACAGGCAATCGAGGTCGTTTACCTCTCCGAAACAATCAACGTTCGTCGCGAGATAATGATCGCCCCGATACCAGGGTTCATTCATCCTCATACCCTCCGCGGAGTCGTTCTCCACCTCGACATGATACCCATGAAAATAGACGGGAAAGAAGGGAGGAAAGACGTAGTCGAACTCCCCCACGAAGAGATGATAGACGTCGTTATCGATCTCCCACTCCCGGAGAGGGACGGTGAACGAACTCCCGGATTCGACCGACATGGACGAATTATTTCTCCTTTTCGAGGAGACTCGATACACCTCGCCACGCGATATCGGGCTCGAATATTGCCGCATATGATGGCCTCGAGATCCTTCCGACTTCCTATTGCTTATACCACCAATATGGAAAACCAAGGGATGGAGGATTTCCATATGTGTAGGTCTTTCCAGAGGTGCTAATCTCCAACGCCGACGTTGGTTCACTCGCTCGCCGTATCAAAGATCCATTGCTTCAAAGACCTCATGGATCGCTTCAAATGGCGTTTTACCGTAAGATGCCGCCAACAACCTTCGTCCGATCTGCGACAATCCGCCAAGGACGGGATGAAACAATGTCAAATTCGCTCCTCCAGATTCATCATGGAATCCCTTAAAATCGATGAGTAACGATCTCTACATCATCAACGATTCAAGAACGGATCCGACCGGAGCTCGAATAAAGAGATCACCGTGAATGACCAAAGACGACTAGTCGTCTTTGGACCCCTGTTGACAACTTTGTCAAAGGGGACGAGTCGGACCCAAGAAGAGAGATCCGGGATGAGCAATGGATCGAGAGAAGAAAGGGAGGATCGGGGCGAGGTGCCGAACGCAAGTGCTCGAAAGAATAAAGAAAGGACCAAGAGAATCAAGGTCGGACCTCGACCAAACCTTGTAATAATGATCGCCTCTATTCAAATCTGTATGAAATATTTGAGCTTCACACCGAGCTCTTTCAAAACCTCCTCCTATGAAAGCGAGGATCCAAAAAGTCAACGGAAAGTATTGTGACTACCACCAAGGGTACGGTCACGATACGTAAGATTGCAAGTCCTTGGGCTCACAGATTAACGAGCTCGTGAAGGAAGGAGCTGATGAAGAAGACACCGCCGACTGGGCCGGTAATAAAAAGCAGAGGAAAAATGGAGGTGGTAACAATCAGGACCACCTCAACGGCAACCCGACCTGAAGATGACGAGGACGAAGGTCCCAATGCAATAGAGCAGGTTTACGCTATAACCGGTTGCCAGTTGGAACGACGAGGTCGTCGCTTAGAAATGAAGCTCGGAGGCCGACCCCCGAAGAGCCGAAAAATAAACGGCTCGAGATGGAGAAAACATCGTTTTCTCCAAAGACGACCCAAGATTTAAGATCATGCCCCACCGTGATGCCATTACAATACAAGCCGTGGTGGGTAACAAGAATGTACATCGAGTCTACATTGACATCGGAGCGTCTGTTAGCATCATATTCCGAGTTGCTCGATAAACTTGATGTCGGAGGAATTAGTACACCCCGCACCTTCCGGGCTATGGAGCTTTACTCAAGAGGCGGTTCAACCCGAAGGTGTCATTACCCTTCGTCACCGTAGGCGCGCCCCGTGTCGGTCACAAAAGCCATTCAATTTTTCCCGTCCGAGCTCCTCTCCATACAACATTATCTCGGAAGAGATTGGTCAGATGCAACCAGAGCCGCCCGCCTGCACCACCTCACCATTAAGATACCCACCCCGTGGAGTGTTAAGCATTCAGGGTGACCAAACGGCAGCTAAAGAATGCCTACGAGTCTCAACCCAAGACGTGGCTCGCTCGTGCCTAGCAATTACGTAACCCTCCGTTGCCACCCGGGATGATCCGACCGAGAATCTTCAACTATACGACGACGACCCTTCCAAAGTTGTCAAGGTTGGTACACGAGTTCACCAATATTCGCCAACAGTCATACAACTTCTAAGGGAATATAGAGATGTATTTGCATGGTCTCCATCGATATGACCGAGTCTCGCCTGAGCTCATAACTCATCGCTTAACATCGATCCGGCTACTAAACCAGTTCGGCGGAAGAAAAGAAGTTTTGCCATGAGCGGCGGTCATAAGAGACAAGTAACCCAACTCTGTGAGGCTAAAATCTCAGACGAGGTTAAATACCCAACTTGGATGGCTAATCCCGTTGTAGTCCGAAAGCCGGAGGAGGATGGCGATGTGTGTCGACTATACCGACCTCAATAAATATTGCCCAAAGGATCATACCTCTCCCGACATTGACAAGAAGGTGGAAGCATTGGTGGGACATGAGGTCTTCGGTTTCCTGGATTTATACAAGGGATACCACCAAGTCTTGATGAGCCCGGAAGATGCCCCAAAAAAGCGCTCATTATCGACTTTGTCTTCGCTTACCAAAAGATGCCTTCGGTCTAAAAACGCTGGAGCTACCTACCAAAGAATGGTGGACGCGATCTTCAAGGATCACATAGGAGAAATTGTTGAGGTCTATGTCGATGATATAGTAGTCAAAAGCAAAAAAGCTGAGAACTGCGCCATTGACCTCGAGACTATTCTTCAGCTCCTCAGGTCGGCAAACCTCAAGCTCAATCCCCAGAAGTGCACATTCGTGGTAAGAACGGGTAAATTTCTGGGATGCTGGGTTTCTCAAGAAGGTCTAAAAGCCAATCCTACCAAGGTGAAAACGGTGCTCGACATGCAGATCCCAAAAACCATCCGTGAAATACACAAACTCACCGGATGCCTGGCCGCCCTCAGCCGATTCCTATCTCGAGCTGCCGAGAAACAGCTTCCCTTCTTCAAAATCCTGAGGAGAGCTCCAGATTTCACCTGGCAGGAAGAACACCAGGTCGCCTTTACACAGCTGAAGGAATATCTTGCCGACCTGCCGACACTATCCGCCCCAAAGCAAGGTGAAACTCTATCGTTATATCTTGCCACCTCGGACGAGGCAATTAGTGCTTTATCGGTGCGAGATGAGACGGGACGGCAACTCCCATCTACTTCATAAGCCGTGCTCTCAAAGGACCTGAGACGAGGTACACCAACCTGAGAAGGTAGCTCGCCTTAGTGAACGCCAAACGACGCCTCGGCCTTACTTTCAAGCTCATTCGCCTCGGTACTAACGGACTTACCTCTAAGACAAGTCTTATCAAAACCGTAATCATCTCGACGTATAGCTAAGTGGCACCTGAGCTAAGCGAACACGATATCTCATACTCCCCAGCCGCCATAAAAGGACAAGTTCTTGTAGATTTCCGGTAGAGGTCAAATTCACCGAGGTCGCCTACCACCGAGGTCACCTCGCCTCACACGGAGGAACCCGTCCTTGTATCACCCATTGATTGTTGGCGATGTATGTGGGCGGTGCCTCATGCAAGACGGGCAATGGAGCGCATCCTCCTCCTCGCCCGATAAGCGAAGTGACATACGCCTGCGGTTTACCTTCCCGACCACCAACAACGGTGGAATATGAAGCATTGATCTCGGACTCCGCCTAGCAAAGGAATTGAAGGTGGACAAAGTCCAGATATTTGGAGATTCAGTGTCGTGGTAAACCGTATTGGGTACATACGAGGCTAAGGAGGATCGGATGAAACAAGACTTGAGAAGCGAAAGAGATCTTGGCCTCATTCAGACACTTCAAGATAATCAAATCCCACGAGGGAAAACAGCAGAGTCGATATACTTAGTAAATTGGCTTCACATCGGCAAATCCGCCAAGAGGGAAGTTCATGCCGAAGCATTGAAGCACCTCATATCGCCGCTTATCTCCGAGGTTGAACCGAACCGGACGACGCCCAAAAGCATATCCGGAAGTTGGCACACTACCTCGGGATCGACCGGAGGCTAAAAGATGATGGCAAAGTCCCGTATATCTCATGCATGAGGCGCTCTCACCGAAGTCTTACCTTCAACCCTCCCGAGGTGCCTCGGGCCGGAAGGTTTACCACGTACTCAATGAAATTCACCGAGGGTCTTGTGGAAGCCACATCGGGTCACGAGCTCTCTCAAAGAAGACGCTGAGGTCGGGATATTATTGGCCCACCCTAGTGCAAGATTCGGCCGAGCTCGTCAAAAAGTGCCCGAAGTGCCAGATTCACTCCACGGTCAAAAAACTGCCTCAGACTGATCTAAGCAGCCTGCAGAGTCCATGGCCTTTTATGCAGTGGGGGATCGACATTGTTGGTCCATTCGACCGAGCACCAGGTCAGCTTCGATACTTAGTCGTAGCCATAGACTACTTCACAAAATGGGTCGAGGCCGAACCACTATCGAGCCTCACGAGCAGGAGAATTCAGACCTTCGTGTGGAAGAATATAGTCTGCCGCTTCGGCATACCGCACGTTCTGGTCTCGGACAACGGCACCCAATTTGTAGACAAAAACTTCAAGGTGGTGCGAAGAGCTTGGATCGATCATCGCCACCCTCGATCGCACATCCATGCGAATGGTCGGATCGAGGTGACGAACCGCACGATCGTCATGAGGATTGAAGAAGAGGCCGGACCGAGCTAAAGCGATGGGCTGAAAATCTCCCTCAAGTCCTCCGGGTCCCACAGACCACACCTCGGACGTCGACGAGAAACACCTTTCACTGGTCTCACTGCAGGAGGCCGTCATACCACCGAGATTGGCGCCAAGCCCGCGCACTCTTCACTCGATCGGCCGAACGAGGAAGACCCGCGAGCAAACCTTGATGCCCTCAAGAGAACGCGAAATGGCCTTCATAAACGGCCAAGTATAAAGCCCAGTCGCATGGTACTACAACAAAAGGGTCAAAACCTCCGCGTCCACGTGGCGACCTCGCCCCACGAAATAATGAAGCCAAGAGAGCCGAGCGCCTTAACAAGTCGGATCCGATACGGGAAGGCCCATACCGTGTTCACGAGAACCTCGGCAAAGGGGCCTATAAGTCGCTCACCGTCCGGGCACTTATTCCCGAACTTGGCACATAACTCATCTAAGGAGGTATTTTACATAGCTTTGATTTTAGATCGCGACATGTTAGCCCTCCTATTGTTTTGATGATGTGCGATCTCGCTTACTTGTTTAATAAAACGCTTTGTTTTTCTAATGAGTATTTCACTTACACGCCTTACATCTATGTGAACATCCATTCGGATATACCACATCTAAACCTTCACAGGGACGCCTCACGAAGATATATAAAAAACCCACTAAGTAGGGTACTCACTAAGCGCACCGCACCGTAGATTACTCATCAATTGAGCGTCTCGGTCAACGCATACGAGACTACTCACTAGTTTGAAAGTCTACATGCATACATACAGATTATTCATTAAGTTGAAAAAATCTACATGTATAAAACATCCAAAATTGGATCTTACCAAATTATGGCAAAGTATACAGTATAAATACATTTACGACCAAACGAAGTCCTAAGCTATGTTTATACCTCTCAAGAGGAAAAACGTACACTTCGAAACGAGTCTAAATACATTTATACCTACATACAAAGTCCTACACTATGTACGCTCATTCGGGTTCCCGAGCTCCGCCTCGCCGAGACTCACCGAAGCTGAGATAATTTTGAACGAAGTCCCCAGGTCGGCGATGGAAAATAAGCGTACCTCGTGGTAATGTGTAATGTTGATTATGTGCGTGAGGCTAGAATGTCCCATCGAATCGCTGGTAATGTGTAATGTTGATTATGTGCGAGGCTAGAATGTCCCATCGAATCGCTGGACGACGTCATTTAACTGGTCGATCAGAAACAAAGTCAAGAGGGTTTCCAGCAGACACTGATGCTCAAGTTAGTAATATATCAGTGTTTAAGACTTATTAATTGTTTAAGATTGTAATCGACCGCATAACGAGGATATTTATAGCGTGAATACGACGTTGGTGAGGTGATCTGAATCCTCTTAGATTAGGATATGTGCATCATCCGAGACTTGTGTTAGATCTATCGATAAGAGTCGCCCTATCCGAGACAAGAGTCATTGTGGTTGTCATTTACTAACACGAACGGTGTCATCTACTACCAGGACAACATCCCGGGTTTGTGGATTTGGGCTTCCGCCCGCTTTAATGGGCCCATAATCCTTGATTAGCTTGTCGACATGACATCCTCTCACTAAATATGATACATGTGATCACTCTATGTATATTATATCACATGTATATTATTTGCGATGAGTTGGTGTATGATATTTGATAGGATATGGCCCAACCTCTCGTGCCCAACAGCAGGAAGGCCCAATGACAGGATATGGCCCGATCTCTCGTGCCCCAAACGAGCTCGCGCTTAGCCCAATGTTGCCTACTCGGTTACACATAAATGACGATTCCTAAACCCTAATTATGGGTAACCAGAATGAAATAACAGCGGAATCATGGGTAATAATGGTGGAGATCATGGTCATTATAGGGAGTTATGGTCCGCCAATCAAGGGATTCTGGGACATGATTTACGCCAGTATAAATAGAGGTTAGATTGAAGGTAAAGGGTTAGCAAATTATCGAATACTAGAGCCCTTAGAAAGATACTTGTCAGAATCAAATTATAGTAAACATCTTGAGGATCATCTCTCCGACGTAGATCCGATTCTCGATCGAACCACGTAAAAGTCTCTCGTGTTTTTTCGCTTTTACAAATCTCGTATACTAGATTTATCAATATTTATTCCTATCACTCTAGCACTCCACATTGTACAACACAGAAAAAAAGAAAACATTTCACTTATGTCGGAATTAAGTGTACATATATTTACAGGAAACCTTTTTAAATATGTTTAATCCGTTCTAATTAACTTCTGTAAGAAAAATCAATAGCATGGGATTTTGTAATCATTAACTGTGATTATTTTTTAAGTATATCATGGCTGCAAAATATGAATTTATAAGTGAATTTTGAAGATTTCTCCCCTATCTCTGTTCTCTAATTTTATTTATCAGTAGTTTGATAAGTCCAATTAATCTTCATTAGAATAAAATTATTGTTAGATATCCTCTTGGGATTTGTATTCCATGAATCTACATTTCCAGTACCGATCCTTAATCTATTTCAGAATACCTTTTCTTTTGTTTAAGTTTAATTCGAACTTTATTCCGTTATATTTATGCATATAGAAACTCCAACGTTGAACTGAAAAATATCATTAAAGAAAATGTCAACTGATAATTTCGCCGTGGCTTCTCCTTGATAAGATAAGATTCTCTTCATTAATTTTTTCTCGAAAAAGGCAAAAGAGGAAGCAGAAGAAAAAGTGTATAGATGGCGAGCATTGATAACTAGACAACAAGTGTAGATGTGCACGTGCCGTGAAGGAGTGGTCGGCAAATGAGTCGCACGTGCTTTGGATCTGATGCAGAATTAATTAATTACACTAATAAAATAATATTATTAGTAGAGGAGAAGAAAGAATGTTGAGAAAGGAAGGTTGGTTGTGTTCTTGATTTCAACACCACACACACGCACACACACACACACACACTTTAGTTTATTCATTCGATCGCTGATGCAATTCTCACTTTCTTCTAGTTCTAGATTCTTAATTTCTGTGCCTTTCCACCATCAAATATTATTAAGGGATGAGGTTAATTAGCATCTACTAGTAGTATTTTACTTTATTTTGAAAAAGATAAAAAATGTTGGGGTTGGGTAATTGGACCACTATTGCTTTTGCCTTTTACTTTGTTCCAAAGGGAAGCTCTCCTCCCGAAGCCTCCACACCCCACCCCCACGAGAACGCGAGAGAGAATCACGCGACTGGCAGCCAGGTTAAGTTAGGAGGACTTTACCTAAGACCCACAATGAGCCACCTTAAAGAGGTGAAACTTCCACATCGCGATCGTAGGATTCGATCATTAGTCTTTATTCCAAATCACAATTTTTACTAATATATGATCTGCTTCCTTTTTTATATTACATGTTACCATTGACTTTTGTACATTTTTCAATTGTTTATTTTAATAAGCATGACAGAATGATAAAGCTACTAATTGCTTTTGCTGTCAAAGAGAGTTTCAAAATAGTGGTATTTTTGTACGTATAAGAATGAATATTTAAGAGTGGGAGTGACAGGGATTAGAGGGTATTTTTGTTTGAGAATTTTGGGAAACTGAGAGTATCTGAAATTGACTGTACTAGTTTTGAGACAGTTAATTAACTAAAGTGGGTGCTTTTTTAATTTTTTTCGAGAATATTTTGATAGTTGATGTCGAGTCATATATGTCCAGAAAAGCTAAATATTTATCTGAATTGAGATTTAATTTTAATTTGAAGGTCGTGAGATGACTTTTTTTATCGTACGTAAGGGGTGTAATCGACTCGGATCGAATTGATATATTGTTGCGTTCAAATTTGATTCTTTTATTATCGAATCGAATCTCGATAAGCTACTAAATATTTAGAGGCTTATGAACATATTTAGATTTAATTAAGTCCAATTAAATTTTCTAAGTTTGGATTTATGTTTGAAATACTGAATTATTTTATTGTAAAATAGATTATTTAATTCACGTACATAATATAATATATTCATTATTTTACAAATAATAAAGTTAGTGAGAGTTAATCGAATTATTAAAAATTATAGTACATAAACACAAGTTTTAACTGGTTAATAACTTTATTTTCAAGTTAAGTCACTTAACGATCTTATTCTCGACCAAGCTCAAACTTGATTTCTTTAACAAACGAGCTTCATAAAACGTGTTTAAATGAACTTTTATGAAATCGAATTCAGAATTCACATGAGTAGTTTGATCATTTACAACTTTAAATCAAAAATGTTAAATCATATAAAGAATGAGATATAACTAGAAGAACTAATTTGGGTCTAAAATCTAAATAAACTAATGGTAATTTGAAAGTAGGAGCTCAAAATTGCATTTTGAATTCCCAAACAAACTCATGATCATTATTTTAACGAACAATTTAGTCTATATATTTATAGTTTGTTGCAGCGGCTTGATAATAATACACTCCGAAAAATCTCATGACAAATATATAGAGGATTCAAATGATGCTACACAAAATTTAACAAAATTAAAGTTGAATCTATTTTTTCTCTCCTTTTCCTTTTCCGCTCATGACAATTATGATCACGCTAGAACTCGATCATTTCATCAAACTTCCGATTTCAAACGTATTATAATCATTTGAGCTCTTAAATGAGAATTTAAAAATTGGGCTTCGACGAAACGCTAGAACTCGACCATTTCGTCAAACTTCCGATTTCAAACATATTATTATCATTTGAGCTCTTAAATGAGAATTTAAAAATTGGACTTCGACGAATTTGATGAGAGGAATATTTTGGTATATGATTTGTTGCTAAATTCTTGCTAAGCGCGACAAGTTCCACAAAATTTGCAAGTATTATTGTTATTGTCGAATATATTGATGTTCCGGTGAACTCATAGTGATTAACAAATATTTTATGTAAAACTATATGTCAAATATTTATCTCATCAAGCTCGTCAAAGTCCAACCTTTGTTTGAAACCATAAGTTTAATCAATTTCAAATTTGATGTGATTGTAATTACGAAAAATGGAAAGGTTGGGTATCACGTTGCCAATATTTGAAAGTAATCTTGTAATTACAATTTAACTTATAACGAAAGTGCAATTAAGCCATGGACATATGCTTTACGTCTGTCAAGAAGATCGAACTGTTCTAAATGGCGAACGCTTTGAAAAGTGTTGGGCCAATGTGAGCCCAACGGCTAACAAGTTAAAGTGATATTATTGGTGGAGGAATCACCGTGATGGCGCCAGGCCAACTGCTATCTTTCATTTTTTTAAGATAAAAACTACATATAAAAAATATAAATATATTAAATAGTTCGCATACTAATGAACTAATACAATTTCGATTCTATTTAAATAAATGAAAACACAACCCACATTATAATGAGATTTAAACCAAAAAATTCTAACTAAGGAGAATTTTTGATATCTAAACTTTGCCACTTAAACTAACATCTCATGATATTGATACAACTTAATTGATAGAATCAAAGTTGGTGCATTTGTCTTTTCTTTTTTTGTCGGTATTTTGAAATTTCAATTCTGCATTAGTTTTTTTTTTTTATTCTTTTCAATTAAATAGGAAGAAAGGCGGTGCATGCGGTAAATTAACATGTCTTCTTTTTCTTTAAAATGTTGGGGGTAAATATAATACAATGATAGAGGTGTATTAGTAAATCATAAAATTTTGCCATGCTAGCAAGTAGCAACTACACCCCATGCACACTTAAAGTAGCAGCTGCGGGTTCCCCATGATAAAAAAAAAATACAAATTTCAAGTTAGAAGTCCACCAAGATAGAATAGTATATACGACGGTGAATTAATTAATTAGCAATTATTAGCGAATCTTGATGAATTGTTTGGATTTCATAGAATACATTTCTTTTTCCTAGGACTTGCCGATTTGTAATTCAGTCCCATAGGAGTATTTGGTACTAGCTAGGTAGGAAAAAGATATCAAGTTGAGTAGGAGGTGTCCGGCTAAGTTTATTTTAAAGAGTGATGTAATGTTGTAAGAGTTTATAAATTGTCAAAGTGTTTGGATGATTGAGCTTATAAGTTAGAGGAAAAAATTCACAAGTTAGAGAAAAATAATCATAGTTAGAGAGAAAAAAATTGACGGAAGTGAAGTTGATAGTGTATATGCAGAAATAATGAACCATGATAAGATTATTTTGGTAGATTCATTATTGCTTATAAGCTTATGAAAAATAAATTGGAATTTAAGCGATTGAGCTTATTTTCACACTTTATAAATTGTTTAAGAAATTATTTTGTCAAATATTTTATAGGAGCTTGCAAGTTTTATATACCTTATAAACTGTTTGAAGAACTTACAAGTTCAACCAAATACCCTCTAATATAATTTTAAATTTTTATCGAATGTTGCCAAATCTTATACGTCGGGTTGTTGGATTTACGGCTTAAACCAACAATAACAACCGATGTATTCCTCTCGCATGCACTCCTTCAACAATACATAGCAAAACCCTCGTTGGTTTTCACCGGGCATAAAGTACTTGGTTGAATCGATGGATTTTGTTAAAGAGAAACATAATAGTCGGGCAAAGCTCGAACTTTTATTAAAGAAATATATAATATTTAATACTGTCTCGTCCTTAAAAATGTTCACTTAATTTCATTTAGATTCATCCACAAAAAGCGTTCACTTTCTTTTTATCAACATGGCTCCCATATAAGTCCTATATTTTTACCCACGATCAACCCAATTATTTACAAAATATCAATCATAGCTCACATTTTCACCCACATAATACATCTTACAATGTGGTCTCATTCTCACTCATTTTACACTCATTACATTTATTAATATCTGTACACAAAATCAAAGAACAAATTCTAAGGACAAATAGAGTATATAAGTATATATTCTTTTGAGACGAGACTAACTTGTGTAGTCATCTATGATAGTTCGAAATACTATATACATATAGGTGGTGTTTACTTTGCATGATTAAGTTTGGATAGATAAAATTAATCTAATCTAATCAAGTGTTTACTTTTAAGGATTAATATTTGAGGATATTCCAAAGCCCGAGATTATTTTATCATTTGAATTGTTCTTCATTAATTTTAATCCAATAAATATAGGTAGGATTGAAATAATCATCCAAATAAATGAAGAATTATTTATCTCAATTTTAATCCTTCACTAATCCTTTGTAGTAAACAAAGGATTGATAGATAGATTTTATCTTATCACACATTTAATCCATCAAATAATCAATCCTTCAAAATACTAATCATGAAAGAACTTGAAGAAAAGAAAATAAAACTTGAAAATATCAACTATTGTTACAAGATTTTTATTTTTGAATAAAGCTTAGATGATATTCGATAATCTGAGTTTCCCTCTGCATTCCTATATATAGAGGTTTGGACCCCTCTATTACACTCCTGAATTATGCCTCGGATACTCTCTTCTCTGTCACATTTGGTCTTCACATGAAGATTGAGTCTCTAGTCCTCCATTATCAATAAATGACAATCATCTTCCAATGTTAGATCCTTCCACGATTGACTAGACTTTTAAGTCTCCAGTAGAGAGATATCAGTCTCCGGGGAGTTTAGTTTCTGGTTGGGAAAAATCAATCTTCAATTGGTATATTTTCGTCCGTTGAGATCAACCAAAATCTTCTTTGGTAGTGGGCTTCCATATTGCTATACTATGTCTTCTCGCGTTTCTTCCCACTAATGTCGCCTTTTTAGTGGGAATAATCAAGTTCTTTTACCCATCTATGTCGTTTCTTTTCTATAGGTATGATTTTATTTTCTTAGTCGACCACTTTATTTCTTTGAGGTGTCCGATGTGTTTTCTTTTGAGGAATCATATGTTCCTCATGCTCATGGATCTGAACTTCTTCTTATCTTGTTTAGGAAAGAGGTCACTTTCAAAATTTGGTCACTTCAGGTTTAGACAATTGGTACCAAAATGAGCCATGTTGCAAAATTTGCGATGAGTTTCTTTGCTCGCGACAAGCTTGTCCTTCCATGGAAGAGCTCTTTTTTCTCGAAAAAACTCTCTATGAAACTGATTATTTTTCCTGTTATAGTTTTAATAGGAATGACCCATTCATTGAATTCTGAAGGAACTTGAACGAAAACTTGACTTTGTTCATCTTTAGTAAGACAAACCTATAAACCCCATGCTTGTCTGGTTATGATTTGGTCTTCTGGTACTCTAGCGATCAATGAGACTTATGTTGATGAAGCCTTGAATTTTTCAAGGCTCTTGTATCAAGTCGTCGAAGCCTAATATAATGAAAGGCTTCATGAATTCATTTTCCAACCGGTTCGGGGCCTTCACTGATGAAGTACAGCTCTAAAATATCTCTTCGACTGAGTACTGTGTGATTCACCCATGAATTATATACCGCATCTTGGATCCATTTGGGTATATCCCCTTGTACGGGAAATGACTCATTCACTAATGGAGCATTGACAACCTGAAGTAGTGGCTCATGTAATACAGAATGGAGCGAATCCTGATTCTGCATACAAACTCGTAGTCTGTTGGTGACCTTGTTCACATCAATATCTTCTATCATCCCTGCTTGTCTAGCATGAAGGACACACTCGTTTCAGTCCATTTGAAGTATTTCTAAATTTTCTTGGAGTTTTCTCTAGACTATAAGGATGAATTCAATTTCAGTAAGCTCCATCTCTTATCAGGAAATCCATAAGAACATTCTCATAAGATTTCATAAACAAAAATATCAAAGATATAATATTGACATTCAACTTGTCATCTAAGTAATCGAGCATTTTCAGGCTTAGATTCAATATTGTTTAAAGGAAAATCTTTTACTTGTGTGTTCTCAACTTTCAAAGTAAATTTCTTTGCAAGTAAGAATAAAGACCCTTTTTTGAAGGCTAGTTGAACTGCACATAACTCATTTTCGCTCATGTGCCACTGTACAACTTCATCTTCCGAGAAAAGACTACTATAGTATCTACAATGTTTCTTCTCCCATCGCGCCATCTTAGTAAGCATGTTGTCTACTAATAATCACTTGCATCTGTGTACAAGACTAAGTGGTCTTTGTCATGCGGTATTGAGAGCTTAGGGAGATTCTTGCAAACATTCTTTAGCTATCTCATCCCATTCCGATGTTCTTTTGTTAGATAAATGAAACATCTTTTTCTTGAATTCTACCAGTTTTTTTATGATATTTCTAAATATATGGATACACCGTTTATTAGAATTTATTTTTTCTAAAAATGTATCATGTGGGCATGGCGTACGGCGTAGTTCAAATGAAAACTGCTTTACCACAAGTAGACTTAACTTTAAAAAATGGCTGACGAATTGCATGTGAATATTGGACAAAGTCACAAAAGATGTTGATTTATGCAAATAGAAATACCCACGCGATCTTCATTTTAATGTGGTTGATTATTTATTTAGGTTCACAAGAATATTATACAATGTCTCATGAATTCGTATGGATCATTATAATAATTTTATAAGAATTATTTATCTAATTTTGTCTTCCTGTCAAAAGCCCGTAAATCATAAATTCATTTGGGCTCTATTCGGAAGCCCAGCTATTAGCGAAGGGCCCGACAGCTTATTCCACGAAGTGGATCACACTCGCAGCGGACGTGGCGCAGGATAGCCGTGGGAATATCCCTACGATGCGCCGAGGTGCGCATGCGCATCGTCTGAGCTGTCAATACGCAATCCTACTCGGCGATTCACCACCAAGAACACAATCATCCCCCTTCCTCTCCAATTTCCCATTTTCGGTCCACAGACCAAACCCTCAATTTATCATGAAAAAAGAATTTGAATAAAATTAATTGAGAATTGGAGGTTTAGTTTAGCGAGGATGAGCAGCGGCGGGAAATTGTATTGGGAGCGGAATCGCGGAGAAGAATGCAAAGCGAAGGGAGTAGTTGTGGTTTTTGCGTGGGTTTCGGTTGGCGATGTTCAATTGAAGGATCTCATCGCTCTCTACTCTTCTCTCGGATGGAATTGTCTCGTTTCCCGCGCTGATTATCTCAACCCGTACGTTTTTTTTTCCTTTTAAAAAACAAATACTGTGTTATTCAGTTCACTGCGTTTGTTGGATGATTGTGGTTGTGTTTGAAGCGTTGTGGTTTTACCGTTCTTGAGTTGTATGGTTTATTTGCTGAGGTGGAGTTTTGAATTGTAGCGTTTTGTGATAAGTAGTTCAGTATTCTACAGTTTGGCGGATATTGTGTTTGTGTTACTGTGCGAAGTGAGAGCAAGCTGAAGATGTGTAGCTTGGATACAATTGCAAAAGAAATTGCTAGTTTTTGACGAGTTTGAGTAATTACATTAGAGTATGCAGTAGATTGAATTAGTGGTGATTATATAATTTCAAAGGAGTAAATTTTATTATAGTGGCTGGATGTCTGACTAGTGCTTGGATTTTATGACCAGAGTTCTGACCGAAGCAACTTCATAGTCGAGCTGTGCCTTCCTTAGGTGTCAAATTGAAATTGTACCCCCAAATTTATGTGATGTACCCACATGATTGATTAGTATCACAGTAGTTCAGGTTTGTGGTAGCGGGAAGTTTATCAGAATGAGATTTTGGGTAACATAATTTTCACTAGGAAATGAATTTACTGATATAATAGATACTCACTCCATGTTTGTCTTTTGTGATTTGTGACTGGTATTTGCCTTTGATACTATCTGCTATTTCTCTACAGGTTCATTCCGGAGAGAGCTACATCACTGGCGTTTTCTGTCCTTGATGAGCTTGTTAAGGTTTGCATTACCTCATCACCCATGTGTTTCTTCACAGTGCTTATTTTTGGCAGTTTAAAAGAAAATTAGGGAAACAAAAAAAATCAAAGCAATGCCCTTTTCTTTAAGTTGGGGGATGGGGAATTATGATTATTACGCTGGTCTCTCACCTTTAGAAAGGGGGAGGAATACACACTACCACTAAGCTTCAAGGCTTGTGGCTCCAAAACAATGACCTTATTCTTATTTCAGGGTGTGGGATCTGTATTAGTACGATTAGACGAAATAATTGGCTTTTGATTGTAGAAGTACGACTGTGCATATAAATTTCGTAATTTGTTCTGTTTAGTAGTAGGTACATTTGGGTATTACTAATTTTGTTGCTCTTTTGATGATTATCTCTGTTTTGTACACATAGGAACTTAGGTGTGGAATATGTCCTGTTGTTCTTGCATCTTTTTCCGGTGGTTCAAAAGCTTGCTTGTATAAAGCACTTCAGGTATTGAGATGGACTACTTGATATAAAATCAATCTACCTGATACACTGTTTAGGCATCAGTATTATGTTATGCTTAGCATTCCTGTAAACGTTGTTGTTGAGGAATGCAATGCATTTTCTTGATATAGCAAGTTCTCTTGTTTATGTTGCAGATTATAGAAGGATGTTCTGATGTGGAGGTCAGCCTGGTAATTTTGTCATTGAACATCTAATAAATTTAATTGTTACTGGTGGATAAGTAAACATTATACTAATGATTGTCTTTGTTATTATGTCTAGGAGGATAGTAGAATTCTTGAAAACTGCATCTCAGGCCAGATCTATGATTCTGATCCTATTGAATTTACTAAAGACCTGGGTGCTCGATTCGCTTTGCACCGCTCCATCCTCAAAATGCCTGGATCATCAAAGCTAGTATCCTTGTTTGCAAAAGGTGTTACTTCTAGTTTGGATGCTTTATTTATTACCAGGTTTGGATCCCAACGTGCAGAGTACTGGAAATCCCTGTATTCGTCAGTTGTAAGTTTCAAATTGCAGTTCTTCCAATTAAGTGATCTTCTATTTTGTTTCGTTTTTCTGGTCTAATGTCTTACAAATATTTTAACCCATTTCTTCTTACCTCTTTTATTCATGTAGGGTTTGGGAGCCCCCTTTCTCATTTTATGTTCAGAAAATGATGATGTGGCTTCATGTTCAACTCTGTGCGACTTTGCTCAGAACTTGCAGGATTTAGGGGCTGATGTTAAAGTTGTGAAGTGTGATACCTCTGTTCTTGTAGGTTAGTCTTAATCTTTCCATAATGTTTAACTTTCAATTCCCTTCCACGCCTCTTATGCCATTAGAATTTTGAAACTGACGTAAGTACTGAAAAGCAAGTTTCCTATATTGGTTTTAGTTTGGTTTAAACATTCGAGATTCATTATGTTTCATTACTAGATATTAATTGGTGGGGTGGTATTTATTCAAGTTTATTCTCCCCATTTGTACGAAGGATCCCGCTAAGCCACTTAATGCAGTATTTGATATAAATATTTTTGGCATCTGAAAATACATCTTTTGCCACCCAGACTCTTATGTTTGTTTCATCTGAAAATACATTTTTTGCCCCCAGACTCTTATGTTTGTTTCATCTGAAAATACATTTTTTGCCCCAGACTCTTATGTTTGTTTCCTTACACTCTTAAGCACCTTTTCTGTTTGATTTGACCACTGAAATTCCAGATTTTGTTTCCTTAAGCCCCTAACCCTTCGATTTGTGTTAGTAAGCACTTCTACTTTTCAATTTATCTTATTAAGCCCTTATAAACTAAAATAAGTTTGTTAATGAAAGTATAAGGGCTTGATTTGTAAAACAAAAATTGGATAGTCAAGAGGATTTTTTTTTGTAGGGCGTAATGAAATAAAACTTGAAAATTCAAGGGCAAAAAAGTATATTTTGCCTTTTCTTAATAATGTGAATGTAGTAAATTAAGGAAATAGTGTCAGCTATTTCTTTTAGGGAACGATAGACAATAGTGAATTATTTAGTCATTTTCTCTCTTCTGAAGTGTCAAGTGTGGAACTCTTGGAGCTTCTTTAGTTTAACGTTGACCTCTGGCATTTTACTTGCTGAATGTTCTCGGAAAAAAGTCCATCCGCTAAGGGCGTAATTTGTTGTTGTTCAATGATCCTTGGATAGATATATATTTTTTTAAAACTTAACAATTTACTTAATTAGGTCGTTGCTATTGGCTTTGATGAATGGAACAGAGCTTTCTGGCTTCCGCTGAGCTTAGTAATAATCTCATTATTGTTCACATTGGGGGGTTATTCTCTTTTAAATTTTTTTATGGATTCCATACTCATTATCATTTGCCTTGTGTCAGGTCGCTACAAGCATCAATCAGTACAATATACAGCTGCCGTAACTGAGTTGCTTGAGCAGGCAGTTTCGGTTTTCTCCGAAAGCTTCAGAAACTCGGGAGAGGTCCCACATGGATGATGAAATATCTTACTTGATATGTGACCTCCAGAATGCAGCAGTCCACTCAAATCAAAGTTTCAGAAGAGTCGCTGTTGGGCCAAATGACCACTTTTTCTTGCCAAGTTCATCAGAGTATCAAAGCAGCAGAGAAAGTGGTTCTACGCAGCAGGAACCCAGAGATAGATTACCTCATCGTTCAAGCCCCCCTTGTATGAGTGCAAATAGTGTCCTTGGCCAATCCCTTTTCGATGCGTGTGTTCCAAAAAATGTTGAAGGTTGGGATATCAAATTCTCTGGCTCCTTAAATGGAGAGCCATTTGCTTCTGTTCGTAGGAGGTCACCGGTTCGTGGCAACAAGCATAGATCAAGATTATGAATGATCTTGTGGAAAATATTCTTCGACTTGGGTAGTGCGTACTTTGCTGGTTAAATGTGCATACTTGTGATTGACGAACTTCTGAGCGAGCTTCAAACTGCATTCCTTATGATTTTGACACCAACTTTTGAGCTTGTAGAGTGAAATGATAGTGCTTGAAACAGCGGTGGAGGTTGAGGAGTCGAGAGAAGCGCTTATGAGGTGGCTCGTTTCGTCGTTGCCCCCTCCATTTGCAAGCTTTGCCTTCAAATGATTTCAGGTCGTGCTGATAAGAGGCTGACGTTCGGTAAGTTGCTTGTATCTTGCAGTTTGTAAATTTATCTCCGTTACCTCTTTGCTTGTGATACTTTACTTGATACGTGTATATGAATGTATAATAAGCTAACTCTTGTACAATACTTTTAAGAATAAGTATTGTGAAAATTTTGTGATACTGTGATCTTTATGATGTTGAATCCATATTATAAGTTGGAATACTTCCGGAATGTCTCAAATGGATAATGCAGTATGAGCTTTATCGAGTTATACATTAAGTTATATTTTAAAGATATAATTATCCGATAAGGGAGTGTTTACTTTTCATGATTAACATTTAAAGAATTGATTATTTGATGGATTAAATATGTGATATCAATCCCTTGTTTACTACAAATGATTAGTGAAGGATTAAAATTGGGATAAATAATTCTCCCTTTATTTGGAGGATTATTTCAATCCTACCTATATTGGTTGAATAAAAATTAATGGAGAACAATTCAAATGATTAAAATAATCCCAAGCTTTGGGATATCCTCAAATATTAATAAGTAAACACTTGATTAGGTTGGATTAATTTTATCTATTCAACCTAATCATGCAAAGTAAACACCCCCTAAAAGTTTTATTATTATCCACGGCACACAATATTATTATTACCTGAATTGCGACTATGTCTCACAATTAAGTCTATGATTTTTCATCTATTGAAGTATACATTGGGTCAAATAGGATTAATTTTTTGACCAAGTAATGTGCAAAAATCTCCTATGCTAGACAATATTTGAATGTTTTCTAAGACATTTGAAACCATATTTAGTTATTTTAAAACAAGTAACTGTCCTTAGCTGAAAAACTATTTTCCAAGGAAATTTTGACGTAAAAAAAAAACTAATAGAAAATGTAGGTCATGAATTTTAGATGTTTTCTGATATCATAAGGACTTGTTTTAGATCACTCTCCTTCGCTTAAAGGTTTTTCTATTTCTTCCTAAGAGAATCTTCATTCTTTAATGGCTCTATTGTATTTCCACTTCCCAAGTATCAGTTTGTCACACAACTGCCACATCAGCTGCTATCTTTAGCCAAAATTTAATCCCAATAGCTCTACCTAAATGATGGGCCCTAATATCAATTTTTCATTCAAAATATATAAATCATTATGTTTATAAGATAACGTGACATTAATATAATATTTTAATCAATATAAATAAATAAATATCACTATTAATTAAAAAACTTGAAACTAATTTTCAATAAATTAAAACTAGGTAATAGAAAAGAATGTGATAAATATTAAAAACGATTTAAAATTTTAATTATTAAAATATTCAATCATTCAATGTAATATTTTTCCGACCAATACGATTTTTGAGTTAATTTCAATAACAATGTAATAAAAAAGAAAAATAAAAGGAGAAAGGGTTCTCTCTAAAAGAAAAAAGATATATTTATATATGTATATCTATAGAGAGGGTTAACTTGAGAATCATTTTTACCGTGTGAATAAAAAAATGATGAATTCATTGTGAAAGTTGATGAATCCGATAAGAAAGTTACCGAATCCCCAAAAATAGAATTTTTGCCTCTCATATGATTTGCACCCTAAGTGAAAATTTCAAATTTTTTGATACTGTAATTTTTTTCAAATTTGCCGTCGTTAATCCGTCGTTATTAACGACGAATTAGATATCAGACGACCGTTCGAAAGGTCGTCGATTAGGACCGAAAAGTCCGTCTTTAATCCGTCGCAAATAATTAACGACGGACATAAATCCATCTTTAGAAGTTTGCCAACCAGCTTTCCGACGACGCCATAATTCCGTCGCTAATCCGTCGCTAATCCATTTTAACGACGGATCCGACATCATTTGCGACGGAATTTTTCGTCGCTATTCGCCTGTTTTTTTGTAGTGATCGGATATATTAACTTTCATATCGAATTCATTTTATTCATAACGAACTTATGTGATTCTTAGTTTTCACGTAAAAATAGTTCTTATTTGAACCTCACTCTATATATATATATATACACACACATATGAAAAGTAGTAGTAACATATTCATTTATTTTAATTAACATATAAAAAGGATATGGAAAAAAAAAGCAAGCAAAACCAGATTAAAATATCAAATAGCAGAATTTGAACTTTTAAAAGAAAAAAAATTAAAGAATATTAATATAATTAAAGAATATCCTCCAACCAAAGTTTGAATGCGAAAAGGAACAAGTATCTAAATGGAAATTCAAACAAGATCACTCTCCTTTGACTTTTTTCCTATAGCAAATTTTTGGTGCAAAAAGGGAAAACTTAAAAAGATATACTCCTTCCATTCTTTTCTAAGTGTTCTTTATCGTAAAATATAAAAATCAAGGAAGTAGATAAATTTATATTTGTATCTCATTAATTTCCATGATAAATACATTCATATAACTAATTATTAAATTTCAAGAGTATTAAATAAAGGTAAATAGAAAATACATCTTAATTGTATTCTTAAATTGTGAATTATGATATTTATTAAAAAATAAATAAAATTAATATGACACTTAAAAAGAACGACTATAATTTATGAATTTTAGATGTTTTCGGATACTTTCGGCAGCACAAGTAGTTATACTTTAAGAATGGGATCACTCTCGTTGACTAAAAGAATCTTATTTCTTTCCTAAATAACGAATATTTTCTAAGGAAGAATTTAATGCAAAAGAATTCTTCTATCAAAAAATTTATCAGTTCCTTTTGCTTTAGTTGATATTATCTAAAGTCTAGTACAATAACACATATCGCACATGGATGTTTTTGAGGAGGAGGATATCAGAAAAATCATATCAATTGAAGCTCTTCCTCTTAAAAAACAAAACAAATAATTTCAATCCTTAATTACAATTAGTCAATTACCTAGCTATAGCATTTCCTGCAATCAAAGGAACAAGGCAAGTGAGGCACATGATACACTGCAAATAGATTGAATGATTACATTATCGGGGAACATGTTGGTGTACAACATCTCCCTCACATGATAATATTTTATTAATTTAACACCTACATGTTCCATGAAAATTCCCTACATTATTGATCGAGTTGGGAGCACCATAATATAACTTCTCTCTCTAATTAAATTTTTCTTTATCATTGAGAAACAAAGCAAAATGGTTCAACATTTTTAGTGCATCTGTGCTGTTGGGAAATTGCAGATTGAAAACATGGCCAGCTCCCTTCACCTCCACACTCTTCACCACTCCTCTCCACTTGCTCTTCTCCAACGCCTTGCTATATTCCAACCCCCTATCCCTCAACACATCTTTCTCACCAACATAAACCACCACTTTTTCGCACCCCAACCTCCAAAGATTCGGGTCGAAATCCGGGTTCAGCTTCGGGTCGTCAAACCCGGTCGAATTCGGGTATGCGTGGACCCATATACTCTCCTCCACCGCCACCATTTTGGGGTTACTCGCTTCGTTCCCAATTCGGATCTTCCCCCAAAAATGCGGGCAGTTCAGAAACAACCCGCGGAGTTTAACATCACCACCCGTTTTCTCCAACCCGGCCCTAATAGCCACGTTGTGCGCGATGTTGCCGCCGGCGCTGTCGCCGCCTAAGTAAACGCGCTCGAAATCGACTTCGTTCCGGAGCCACGCCTCGCTGCCGTTTCCCCCTTTGCAATGAGAGAAAATCCATTTCAGGGCAAGCCAGGAATCTTCATAAGCGGCGGGAGGGGTGCTCGGGGCTAAACGGTAACTGACAGAAACCGCGACGGCGTTGGCTTTGGCGGCGACGGAGTTTAGGTAGTTGTGGTAGGTGGGGAGAAGGGGATCCGGTGAAAACGCTCCACCGTGGAAGTAGACCAGAAGAGGAAGTTTGCGGCTGGTTTTGGGAGATAGAGTCTGGCTGAGATGTTGAGAGATGGCTCGATGACGATGTCTTTGGATTGAACCCTAGACCTCGGATTCGGAGATGGAGGAACGGTTTCTGTCCTGATAACCTCTCAATCGTACCATTTTGTAAACCCTAATGAATGGATCGATTTCGTATAATATGTCTGAGGAATTAGAAGCAAAACTTGGTGCTACCAGTACATAGAAGAAGATGAACACGAAGAGCAGATAGCTCTTGTTATCAGACATGGTTGTGGTTGATGAGAGCTGTCTATTACTACCATTTTGTAGAAAATTTACGCCTTGCGTGTGCATGTAATATAGTATTAAATTTTAGTGATTAATATACCTATATTCGACCAGGATTAATTAGTAATATCTAATATTGAATTTTAGTGATTGCATGAATTTGTTACCTATATAATCGGTCAGGATTAATTTTAAATCTCCTCAGTATTGTAATTTTCGAGGCATTAAAAGAACCATTTATATATATACACACAAATACAATATACATATATCATATCATGTATCGAAGGATTAAGTGAAAAATAATTGTAAATAGTAATAACTCCATGCCTACTTTCCACACCAACGATCGACAAAATAATTAATACGTTCATAATTGTGAAATGCCTTTTCTAGTTGTGTAGGTATCAATTTTTGTATTACTTTATAAAATGGTCGATCTTAGTTTAATTTTCCCATACTTTTAATTTTTTGGGGAAAAAAAATCAGGTAGATTTTGTTTTAAGTGGAGGATTTATTAGCAAATGATTTTTTTTGAATTCAATGAAATGTGTGAGTGTACGTGTGTATAAATGAATATGGCTTGAGAAAGAGAAACTAATGATTATGGGATATAATTCTCAATTAAAATATTATTTTTTATCCCAAACCTACTAACTCTAGACTAATTGAACTAAATTCATAAAGCAATTAAACCACTTTTCTTCCCACCTCACTAACTAGCTAACTCAACAAGTCACGTTACATAATTATATATATTTGTTAATCTAGATGTTCAATGCAAATAACCGACTTAACTTGTGGTGATGGATTATGCTCTAGGTAATGGATTGCATTCGACAAGATTTGATTGAAGAAAAATGGTAAGAAAGTAGGTTTTGTATTCATCATTGATATTTTCTATTACAACTCTTCAACTTATTTCACAATTTTATTTCGAAATTTTGATTTTGTCTAAAACTTATAAAGCTAATCTGAATAATCTTAGATTTACAAAGCATAGCTCAGTTCATAAATGCTTCCTCCCCCAATTAATCAATAGGTTGTGATTCGAATCATTTAGTTTGCGTAAGTATGGTTGTATGTGACTAGTAGCTCTGAATAATATATAGACCAAGAAATAAACTTGGATAGTTATAAATTAAAGTAGAAAATCTTGAATTAACAAAGCGAGAGATTTTTTGTTACTATCGATCGGTACATATTATTCGGACGCAACATCTCAATAGAATATTTTGTCTTAAAAAATTATCATATATTGTCATATCTGGGGTATTTTTTACATTAGATCTGACGTTATTCTTCGGATGTAAGTTATAAAAGTCATTAAATATGGAAAAGATGTTGAAATATTACTAAAAATTTAGTTAAAAATTAAAACATTATCATAAAAGAGATTAAATTCGTGTAATATTTGCTAATTTCCTTTTGTCTTCATAACTTTTTTTTTTGAAGGAATTGTCTTCATAACTTAAAGAACATTAATAGCTCGGTTTAATTAAAGGCCCCATCACACGATTCATATCTGGTAATTTGGCATATGCCTTATGGTAGAAAAAGGTCCAACTAATTGCAACTTATTTTGATTTTGGTCGATTCTAGATATATAAAATTCGTCAGTTCTAAAAATTGAATAAGATTCTGGTCAATTTATGATAATAGAAGTTAAACTTACTTAACATGTAGACTAATCTGATTAATGATTACACACCATCCAATTTAAATCCCATAAATTTCAAATTAAAAAAAAGAACAAAAATAATTGGGTGACACGTAGCTCGCTCTTGTTATTTTACTCAGCTTGCCGGGAAGGGAAGATACGCCCGGCCGTACGTCAGGTATATAATGGAGGAGGCCGAGACGGTGGCGCTCATGGATTCCGAGGATGACATACACAGCGCTGGTTAAGGTCATCATTTAAATAAGAACTTTTATTAAATTATTAATTACAAATAAAGGAATATTATTTATTTCGCCGTTATTTTTATAGCGTGTATGTGGTATGTACTAATAAAATATTTATATACAATTAATAAACAAAAAAAAATTGAATTATCAAATGAATTCAACACGCAGACCATATATTGGTATGTGGGGCCGCGGCCGCGGCCGCCTAAGGCTAATTACCTACCAAATTACCAAACATGAAAATCATTTGTTATTGACATGGGTTTCGTGTTTCGTCTTTGTTACTTAATTGTATATATATGATTTGAATTATGTAGGAATATAAATATGGTGTAAAATATGTGAAAGTTGTACAACGATAAAGTTGTTGTATAATAATAATATTAGATCGAATATAAATTGTTGTATTGAATTTAGCGTATATAGTAAATTTATACGTGTGGTGAACAACTTTATATATTCAATATAATATTCAGCACTTTACGTACTAAATTATCGTATTATGATAATATTGATGAACAATGTTGTTTTTACCATATCTAATTAGTGTATTAACTTTGTATAGAAAATTCTTTGACTCTTAGATTCTTACAGTAAAATAGGTTTTTATAATCCAACCATATATATAAAAAATTTATGATTAGGTTTTAGTTGTTTAATTTTTTGGTTGTTTATATGATTGTTCATAATAGCAATATTGAGACGAATGTCCAATCATTTTCAATCTTTATGACTTGAGAAAAAAGAAGTAAATAGACAGAAGGTAATTGATTCAATCATCGCTTGGTTTTGTTTGATTCTCCATTAACTTCAAACATAATTAAGATTTGTTATTGTAGCGGATAATTTACAGGATTAATCTTTTATTATCCATCACGGTTATATTTTCAAGCATTGCAATGTGTTCTCCTTCGTTACCACTTACCATCTTCTGTTTTGTTTGTTACTTTATGTTCTAATATAAGGCAATTAATATTATATTACAATTATGAAGATAAACTTTATATAAGCAAAAGAGGTTAATTAAAAACAATGGTTATATAAAATAAGAATGAATGTAAGCAAACATGATGATATTATCATAACAAAACGAGCCCTGATCAAAATAGAGAAAGAAGACTAAGAGGGTGTTTGGCTGAGCTTATAAGCTCCCCAAAAACAGTTTATAAGCTGTTATAAGCTCAGCCAAACACCCTCTAAATCTCAAACAAACCAGTCTTAACTGAAATGTAGAGCTTAAGCGGTGTTGAAGAAAGCAAGCAATCGATCAGCTATGGCGGCAGCTTTATCGTGTTGGGATTGAACAAATGGAAGCAATACCCTTCTTCCTCATTCTCCACAATCTCCACTCCACTCGCTCTTCTTCAACCCCTCTCCCCCTATCCCTCAAGAAATCCGTCTCCGCCACGAATAAAATCACGCGCCGCCCCGCCATCTCCCCGATCCACGTGTCCATCGCCGGATTCAGCCGCTGACCGTCGTCGCGGCCGCTTCTCGTAGAGACGAGGTCTTATACAGCTTGTCCTCCTCTCCCTTCACTCGTTGAGCCACGGATCGACACTGCTGCCGTCGGCGTGGACCGCCATCCACTGGAACGCAGCCCACTAGTGGTCGAATGGGATCGGGAGAGGGTTTTCAGTAGCCAATCTGTAGTTGGGGGAGACTGCGATGACGTTGCCTTTGTCGACTACGTTGGAGATGAAGTTGTTGAAGGCGGACCTGAGGTCGCCCGAATCAGAAAACGCCGTCGTGAATGTACACGACGAGGGGGAGTTTCTGCGGTGGGGTTGGGTGGAGCGGCGCGAAAATGCGGACTGAAAGGCCGGTTTCGGAGTCGATGCCGACGTCTGTGGAGCGGACGACGGCGTCCGGGGCGTCGAAGGGAGGGACGTGAATGGCGGAGGATGCCTGTGGATGGTGTAGACAATTAAAAATTGTTAGCAAATTATATTGCACCATGTGTAAATCACGAACTAAATAATTGATTATATTTCTGTTTTATTAATGAAATTTATTCCAAAATTAAATAGATATGTGATTAATATTTAATTTTATCGGCAAATAGGAGAATGACATGTGGCAACGACATCGGAGATGAATAATCACTCAAATTGTGTCAAACGAGCCATAAAAGGCCAATAAACTCAAGCCCAAGCTCAAGCACATTGTTTGATGGCTCAAAAGGCCCATAAGCCCAAACTCATGGTTTGATGACTCAAAAGCCCAAGTTCATGGCTTGATAGCCCAAAAGACCCATAAGCCCACAAGTCCACTAGCCTAAATCTATAAATAGGAGTTGAAGGCTTTCATAAATGGGGAGAATTGAAGTGAAGTGAAGTGAAGATTCAAAGAGCTCGAGACACTCGAAGAATCCTCGACGAAGTCTTCAAGAAGCTTCGAAGTTTTCTTCAACATTCAAGACTTTCTTCGTGCAAATCATCACGTTCTTTGCCAAAATCATCCTCCAAATCATTCCAAAGAAGGCGTTCGATTCGGAAATATGATGAAAACCCTCCGCATTGGAGCTCAAACTTGAAGATCTTCAAACATTCTTCAACATATCAAATCAACCGATAGCATTTCGAAAACAAGCGTGGTCCTTCAGATCAATATCATCAAATCCAAACTTCAAGTTTAAGGAGATCAATGAATCACATCCCCTCCAAACAACTCGAAGAACATTCAAGATCGTTCAAGACTCTACATTAAAAAGAAGAATCAGAGGATAAATAGAAGATCAAACTCACTCAAATGTATCAAATCCAAATCAAATTTATTTTGTATATAATTTTGTATTTATAAAATTAAAATACAAAAATTTGTGTTACAGATAGTGACGGAGGTGAATAAGTGGAAGAATGGCGACATGTCGACGGCGATTGCTTTGGTTGCTGATGATGCCATCGAATAGTGATGAACTAACAAAGTTGATGTGAAAGAGACTGAGATATTAGTAGTTGATCGAGAAAGTTGAGGCAGTTATTTATAGATATAGAGTCATAGACTCATAGAGAGATGTGATTCGACTTTAATCCAAGTCGACTCTCTCTCAAGTTTTGTCTTGTTTGGATAGTAATCTATATCTTATTACCAAAGCTTTTTTTTTTTATCTAATCAAGTTTGTCTATTTTGAATAGTACTCTATATTTTATTTAGGCGTTCCAATTTTCGATACGACACGAAACAAAAATACGATACGAACACGTACAAAATTAACGGGTTAGTGTTTAGTCTTATCGTGTTCGTGTCGTTGTATCATGTTCATATCGTTATCGTGAACGTAATTTATATCTTATTATTATTATTAATTTAATTTGAGCATATCCACACTAAAAACATGAACCAAAAATTATACCTAATATTTTCTACACCAATCAATTCATTCACCAAGTTCTAAACCAACTTTATGAAACAATCTCAATTAATTAGTACTGAGAAGGTGAGTAAAGTAGCAAATAAAGCATTTATTCAGGCGAGAACATCATACATAGTTACGATTAGTGATTGAGAAAGGAAGCCACTTTTTTGAGCATAGCCATTCCAGCCTCACCATCAGGAACAAACACACTGAAAACATGATCCTCACCTGCTACCTCCACACACTCGATTTCTCCCTTCCATCCACTCTTGCTCAACACCTCCTTGTAATACCACCCTCTCTCCTTCAGAGAATCCTTCTCCGCAACATAAACCAGCACTTTTCCGCACCCCAAACCAGATATCTTCGGATCCTTACCCGGATTCACCCGCGCCTCGTCGCTATCCTTCAAGCTCGGCCAAGCAAATCGCCACAGTTTCTCAGCAAATTCCCTCCCATTCTTAAACTGCTCCGCCGTTTCGCTCCCAATCGGATCCACGCCTCCAAAGTAGGGGCAATTCAGAAAAATCCCCCGCAAATTGAAGCCGTCCGGATTCTCCGACCCCACCCGCATTGCGATGTTGTGTGCAATGTTGCCGCCCGCGCTGTCTCCACCTAAATACACGCGATTCAGATCAGCGTATTCCTTAATCCACTTCTCCTTGCCCTCGGCGGTCCATTTGAGAGCGCGCCACGAATCCTCGAACGCGATCGGGAGCGGGAATTCCGGGGCTAAACGGTAATTTACTGAGACTACGACGACGTTGGCTTGGGCGACCAAGTGATTGAGGTGCTTTTGGTAGAGAGGAGAGAAAGCCGATTCGATTACGAAGCCGCCGCCGTGGTAGTAGACAAGAAGCGGGAGTTTTTTGCTCCGGTCGGCGTTCGACGGCAGGTAAATGCGGGCGGAGAGGTTGATCTCCGGCGCGATTTCGACGTCTTTGGATTGGACCCCCGTGGCTGGATCCAGAGATGGGGGAACGGTGTCTTGGCCAGTCAACCTCTCGATTCGGCTATTTTTGTAGACTCTGAACATAGGGAAGAAGTCGTGGATTATTTCGTCGGCCATTGATGAGGGACGAGAGAGAAAGGATAATCGGTTTATCAGCTTTTTCTTTGTTCGCTTCGCAAAGAGTCACGGGATTATTACTCTTATAGCAATAATTCATGGGCTGGGACCATTGTTCTTAAAGGCATTTGTTGTGCGGCTAAGTTTAATTTTTAAAATTTATAAATTTTAATAATTTATAGCATGTTTTAAGAGTTTAAAAGTTTGTATTAGAAAGAGAATGTTGAGACAGCTGCTGAGAGAGAAAAAATTGATGAAAAAGAGAGAAAAAATTGATGAAAAATAAAATTAATAGAAAACATATTGAAAATAACGAATTAAAATTATTTTGATAAATTTATTATTGTTTATGAAAAAATAAATTAAAGTCGATAACTTATTTCTATTAAAATTTATTTTCACAATTTATAAACGATTTATGAATTTATTTTATTAAATACTTCTTATGAGCTTATAAGCAGTTTTGGAGATTTCGCGATTAAGCCTAATTCTTAATGGATAATAATAATAAAAAAGAAAAAACTTATGTTAAGCTTTAAAAGAAGTTATATTGTATAATGTGACAATATGTGATATTAGTCATACATATTTGTCATTAGAAATACTAGTACGCCACCTGTGCACGAGTACTAAATTGAGTTATTTCTTCTTTATGAATTTATTATTATAAATTAAAGGATATGGTCTTAAATTTATGAAGTCTGTTGAAATATAATTTATTTAATTCATAATTTTTTAAATTGTAAAATTGAGTACATAATTATAAATTACTACCTCCTCCCGATAAATGTGTTTGTTTTCGTTTTTTGACCATCCCATTAAAATTGACTCATTCTAAAAATGGTTCAATTCAATGGGACTCACTATTTTACACACAAAATATAACTCTCCTTAATATTTGTATTGAAAATAACAAGCCACATTGATGGAGGAGTATTTTGCTAAGATTTATGTAAATACAAATATTTTATGAATTCTAATTTTGTTCCTTACTTATTTTTTTATCATTATATATAATGATAAAAAATAAGTAAGGAACAAAATTAGAATTCAAATTTATAATACAAAAAGAAATTCAATAAAATTCGTAAATCTATAATTTATCCCCATAGACAACGTTTATTGTGACATTCACTGATATTGCATATAAAAATAACCATTATTATTCTTTTTACTATAAACAACAATGTAAAATTGATTATGACAAAAAATTTAATATTTTAAGAAATAAACAACGTACAACTTTTACTTTTATTGATTATCATAACAGACAAAAAAAATGAGAAGGCATTGCGATTATATATACATTATAATTAGGGATATTGATATATAAATACATGAATTTTGATATGATTTTGGTTTTACACACGAACTTTAAAATGAGTATAGAAATACATGAACTTTGATATAATTTTGATTTTGCACACAAACTTTAAGAGGAGTATATAAATACATGAACTTATTAATTTTAGTGATTTTATCACGATTTATTTTTTCGACCAAATTGAAACTGACATGACATTAGATATGATGAATAGAGAGCGACGTGAAAATAAATTAATAAATAAAATATGAAAGAAACATTTACATTTGGTAAAACACATACATTGACTCATTAATACATACAAATCACATATACACTTCACGAGAAAGAAAAGAAAAGGAATATAATGCAAACACACAAAATGAAGAAAGCACTTCAAATCTTAAAACTCATCATTTGTAAATGGAGTAAATGACGAACAAGTAGGCTATTACAAATATCGTCGTCTTCATCTTCTTCACACACGAACTTTAAGATTTTCACGTCGTTCTCAACACATCATATCTAATGTCATGTCAGTTTTAATTTGACCGAAAAAATAAATTGTGATAAAATTATCACAATTAATAAATTTGTGTATTTGTATACTCCTTTTATAGTTCGTGTGCAAAACCAAAATCAATCAAATTCCGTATATTTATATACCCCTTTTAAAATTCGTGTGCAAAATCAAAATCATATCAAAATTTATGTCTTTATATGCCAATAGCCTTTATAATTAAGATATATCATTTATATACAAAGTAAATACACATCTTATAGGAACAATGAATGTACTTAAAATTGTAAAGAATATGAGATACAACCTATGCATATAGAGGGTGTTTGGCTAAGCAACAACTTATAAGTTGTTTTAAGAACTTATAAGATATGATGTATTAAGAGCTTATAAGATGCTAAAGTGTTTAGATAACAAGGATAAATATGAAAATAAAAAAATATATCAGAGTTATTTTTGTTGTTTTATTGCAACTTATAAGATCATTAAAAAATAAGTTGGGTTTTGGATCTTTTTTTAATAGAGCTTATAAACTCTTAAAGCTTATTTTGAAAACTTATAAGCTATCTAACAACTTAATTTGTCAAACACATTGATTGAGCTTATAAGCTGTTTTAAAGAGCTTATAAGCTCAGCCAAACACCCCCATAATTATGATGCTTATTTTCTTTCAAAACTATCATGCCTCTAATATGATAAAAGAAAGGTGTGTTATTGTGATCGAGATGTCACATGTTCGAATCCCATCAAACGTTTCTATAAGTTTGAGTCTGTCACAATTAGTTTTTCTAGTGCGGTTTACATATCTTATGTGGTTTGCAGGCTATTGCACAAGAACGTGAAATTTATCCAATGAGCACCGAAGTTAACAGCTATATGTTCCCATGATACCCAAAAAAAATCAAATTAAACCTAATATTTTCTATGCCAATTAATTCATTCATCAAGAACCAAACAGCCTTAATTAAGATATTTTAAATTTTAAATTTCTAGACACTCTGCGATCACCAAAGATGATACATTTATTCCGGCGAGAATTACCCCAACATTATATTGTGGTCGATGAGATATACATACTATACGTAATAGAAATAGAGGAGAAATACGATCATTGATTGATAAAGGAAGCCACTTTTTAATCATAGCCATTCCAATCTCACCATCTGGAACAATCACACTGAAAACATGGTCCTCACCTGCAACCTCCACACTCGATTTCTCCCTTCCACCCGCTCTTGCTCACCACCTCCTTGTAATACCACCCTCTGTCCTTGAGAAAATCCTTCTCCGCCACATAAACCAGCACTTTTCCGCACCCCAAACTCGATATCTTCGGATCCTTACCCGGATTCACCCACGCCTCGTCGCAGTCCGTCAAGCTCGGGCAAGCGAACCGCCAGAGTTTCTCACAATATTCCCTCCCACTCTTGAACTGCTCCGTCACTTCCCTCCCAATCGGATCCACGCCCCCAAAGAACGGGCAGTTGAGAAAAATCCCGCACAGATTGAAGCCCTGCGGGTTCTCCGACCCGACCCGCATGGCGATGTTGTGTGCTATGTTGGCGCCGGCGCTGTCTCCACCTAAATACACTCGATTCAGATCGGCGAACTCGTTAATCCACTCCTCCTTGCCCTCGGCGGCCCATTTGAGAGTGCGCCACGAATCCTCGAACGCGATCGGAAGAGGGGATTCGGGGGCTAATCGGTAATTTGCTGATACGGCGACGATGTTGGCTTGTGCGACTAAGTGATTGAGGTGCTTTTGACATTGAGCGGAGAAGGCGGATTCGATGACGAAGCCGCCGCCGTGGTAATAGACGAGAAGAGGGAGCTTTTTGGTCCGATCGGGGTTCGGTGGCAGGTAAACGCGGGCGGAGAGGTTGATTTCCGGCGCGATTTCGACGTCTTTGGATTGAACCCCTGTGGCTGGATCCAGAGATGGGGGAACGGTGTCTTGGCCGCTTAACCTCTCTATTCGGCCATTTTTGTAGACTCTTAGCATAGGAAAGAAGTCGTGCAGTATTTCGTCGGCCATTGATGAGTGATGAGTGAGAAAGGGTAAGTGTATGAGCTTTATTTTTCTCCTTGACAATAACTCAAGGGACCAATGCCCTTCTTAATGGCAGAATATTGCTCCTAACGGGCCAAATAAAAAAATAAGTCGGATGAAAAATCTATGACGTCTTTGACGCCGATAAGTTGTAATTTTGCGGTAGAGCCTCAATTCTTATTTAATAGACTTATATTAAATGTAAGTAAATACTATCATGCATATTTTTCATTAGATTTCTTTTTATGTCGTGATACCCGTAGCGACAAGGTTCAAATAAGAATTATTTTTAACATAAAAACCAAGAACCACGAAAATTCGCTCTGAACAAAATGAATTCGCAAGAAAAGTTTATGTATCCGTTGGAAAAATTACTGAATCCAAAAATTAAAAAAAAAATCACCCAAGTTTGAACTTTGAATATCATAAGAGGCGATTTTTTTTTTAATTCGGTAAGTTTTTCAAATATATACACACTTAAGATTCAGTAGTACTCTATTATAATGTATTATATACTATTAAATCTGGACCACATATTATGTTCATGTGGACACTTAGATAAGCGACACATGATAGATCTTTTTCCGTTTCTTATTTTATTTTATTTTCTTATAGGGACATAATTATCTATATTAGCTTTCTTAAAAATCTCTACATCTCATTCTCTCATATTCTTTCTTCGTCTAACCTAACTCTTCAGAAACGACCTATCTGGTGAGATCGATTCCGCTACTGTTGTTCAGTGGAGAAGAAAGAGTAACGGCTGGTAAAGGTGGCGCGGTGTAGGCGGGTTCGCGTTGACCTACTGATGCACAATAGTGGTGGCAAACAATGGTGACTGATGAAAACGAGTTCTCGCTTGAAGATTTAAGGGAAAATGATAAGGAGATTTTGAGAGAAAATTGAAAGATCGATAAAGGGTGGTTATGGTGGTAATTTACGATATAGTTCACCATAAATCGAAGAAAGAGGAGGTGGAATTGGTGGATCAAGATGGGAAGAGGATTTTTGCTATCAAAAGTGAAGTCTTTTGCTAGGAATATACATACTACTACTCAGAAACATCCATATATATATCCAAAGAAGCCTGCATATTTGTAAACAAATCACACATCGGTCGCCTACATATAATTTAGGTGGCAGATTAAGATCAACTAATGTTTGTACGCTCTAGGACATGGAAGAACACTTTAAGGCTGTTAGTGCCCCTTTTGACTTCGTGGTAGCAGCAAAACACATAGCTGAAAAATCGGTGAATCAGAACATGTACGAAGATAACCGATGCATACTACAAAATAGAAATTTGCATAATATTTCAAAGATAGATATACCATCCTCGAACAAATCTGCATATTGATAAAGATAAATATGCACATAAACACGTAAAATAATGCATTTTGAGATATGCATAACTTTCTTTCTCTCTTTCCCAATCTGCAAAAACGCTTTTCTTGTTGGTCCTTTGTTTTCTTTTGATTATGAGTTTCGAAGGAATCAATTTAAACGAGAGAAAAAAATATGGAGAAATCAATCTCATATGTATATTTGTATTCAACATTATGCATGTTTATGTTCAATCGTATGCATATTTCTATTTAACAATATATTTTTTTTTGGTATCACACAACAAATTGACTTACAATTATACCCCTTACTATAGTAAAATCAGTGCCCCTTAGGCTGAAAAATTCGAATATGATCAATGAGATGAATTGATAAGATTGAGTCTTATATTATCTAAGACTCAAGTACGTATGATTATATATATATATATATATATGTGTGTGTGTGTGTGTGTGTGTGCAGTGGAGGGTTAACGTGAGAATCATTTTATCGTGAGAACCAAAAAATGATGAATTCGTTGTGAAAGTTGATGATCCACCAAAAATTACTTGAATCCAAAAATGAAATTTTCATCCTCATGGGATTCGAACCGAATACAAATTCGAATTTATTGGACTCAAGAACTTTTCGACGGATGCATCAACTTTCATAAGAAATATATTTGATTCTTACATTCTCACGTTTAAATGATTTTTATTTAAATCTAACTCTATTAATATAATATCTATTATTCGTTTTAGAAAAACTATACTTCAAATTCTAAATTATTTTAATATTAAAAAAAATGTCCTGAAATATATGAAGTTACATTCAAAGTTGTGAATTATCTGAAAAGTTATAAAAATATAAAGTCATGAACTTTCTATAAACTAACAAAACATATCATGAAATTCAACATGCTTACGTGACTGAATCATAACGACGTCTTTAAAAAATAAAAGCTTGTTATCACTGTAAGTAGTGATAATATATAAAAGTAATAAAAACTCCAATTAATCACAAAACTTCATGTCTCAACAATAAATTTCAAACTCCCAACCACTATTATTTTCAGTGATTAAGAAATAAATGTCGTCTCCCAAGTTTCCCTTCTTTTCAAAACTTGCTGGCAAGCATATTTTGTGCAATATCACCTTTTGTTTTATCTCTTTAACTGTAATAAAAAGAAGATTGAAATAATTGAGGTATATATTATTTTACGTCCCGTCAAATTTTTGTTTTAAAAAATATCCCATCTTAATCAAAGATATTTACAAGAAAAGTACCCATCATTTTCCAAAATTTTGGTTTTTTGTCCCAAAAAAAAGTTATGTCGCCTGAGTGTTTGGAATTTCTTGGTTTTAGAGTTCAACAAGGAAATGGGTCGAGTTCCACCATCGATTTTTAATGGGTAGTGTCAGTGTAAGATTTCACAATCGATATGGATAGGGTGCGATTGTTTCTAGAAAATTCCAGAGTGTTGTATCGTGAATTTGGGTAAGCTTCGACTTAGTTTTTTCGTGTAGAGTGAATTGCGTGAGTGTTGGTTTTTTCTCTGTTGACTGAATTTGCAGTATAGAAGAAATGACTTCGTTTATGCTTACATGTTATTTCGTTTGAGGGGTCTCCTGTGTGTTTATGCTTACATGTTATTTCGTTTGAGGGGTCTCCTGTGCGCACACAGTGAGACCACCTTAATCAATTAATTATTAATTAATTAATCTTAATTAAGTAGTTAATTAATCTTAATTAATTAATTAAATTAAATCTAAATAAATTAATTAATTTAATAAATTTTAATTGTAAATTAATAAATATAATTTTAAATTAATATATCTTAATTTTGAATTAATAAATTCTAATTTTGAATAATAAAGCCTAATTATAAATTAATAAACCCTAATTTTGAATTAATAAACCCTAATTTGAATTAGTGAATCCTATTTGGAATTAATAAACCCTAATTTTGAATTAATAAACTCTAATTGAAAATAATAAACCCTAATTTTGAATAATAAACCCTAGTTTTGAATAATAAACCCTAATTTTGAATTAATAAACCCTAACTTTGAATTAATAAACTCTAATTGTTAATTAATAAATCATAATTATGAATTAATAAACCCTAATTTTAAATAATAAACCCTAATTTTGAATTAATAAACCCTAATTGGAAATAATAAACCCTAATTTTAAATTAATAAACCCTAATTATGAATTAATAAAACTTAATTATAAATTAATAAATAAAATATAATATTATAAAATAAGTAAACAATATTTAAACCCTAATTTTTGTCATTTCGTTTATACAATTTGTGCTACCCGTATAGACATACCACGTAGTAGCTCCGACGATACATTTTTTGGGGAACATAAACAATACTTTTTAGGAAAGATGAGTACTTTTTTGTAAATACTTTAAGTTGTGACATTTTTGAAAAATGAAAAGACGATGAGACATGAAACGATATAATCCAAAAAAACTTTTACTATAGAAAAAAAAATATTGACACTTTAAGTAATTCGAACCCTTATTAGTTGGAAATAAAGCATCTTACCAATAGCTACACTTCGTTGTCAAAAAGAAAATTAATCTGACAACGCTTGTTTATAATTAATTCTTCATTGCTAACTTTAAATATAAAGTTTATTCTATTCTATTTTATTGAGCGGATTAACATAAGGAAAATTGGAAAATATATTGTAGATAATTTACGATTCTTTTATTCTCTTCACAGTTGTTTCTTCAAGCATTGCATGAGTACCCCTTTTATTAACATGTTTGTATGTTTGTCTTTTTTCTCTTTCTTTTTTTGAGAACTTCATTACCATGTTATATTTTTGGAGTTTTACAGGGTGAATGTCATTAAAGAAAAATATTTGTATTCCAACATTTGAACCTTTTGGCCATGTCAATTAAATTTCTAATTTAAGGCAACATTATATTGCAATTGTTTTAAGAAAAATTTTATACAAGAAAAACAGCTGAAAAACAATGATTATGTAAAATAAGCATGGAGCAGATAATGACATCTTGATGATGAAATGCAAGAGATTATGATGTGAATAGGAAATGAGTTTGTCCAAGCCTTTTTTTTCGGAAGGTTGTCCAAGACATTTTTTATCTACACAGCAATAGGGGGAACATTCAGATGTTTGCTTAATTTAAATCGATTGAAAAAATAGAATTTTGCAAGAAAAATATGAACCGAATCGAATCTACACAATAATAGGGTGAACATTCAGATTTTTGCCTAATTTAAACCGATCAAAAAATTAAAATTTTGCAAGAAAAATATGAACCAAATCGAACAGAATTATCCAAATATTTGAATGCAAAAATCCAAATCGAACTGAAAATCCAAATATTCTGGAAAAAATCTAAAAATCCCAAACCAATTTTATTAATTCTTATATATATTTATATTAGGGTTAGAAAATTTCTAAATAAAATATTATTATTATACATAAATAATACTCCATCAGTCCATTTCTTAAAAAATTCGATACGGGTTTTAATAAAAGTTGTTGAGTGATTGTGATGAAATAAATGTCTCACATTAGTATAATGTTAATTAAATTATTGGTGGGCCATGATCCATGAGTGGTACAATGTGTAAATAATTGGTATTATTGAGTGTAATAAATAGATATATTAGTAGGTTATAGATGATAAAAAATGTAAATAAAGGATATCATTTAGTTAATTAATAAGTGTGGATTATTTTATGGATAATTTTCATAAATGAAATAGGAAGAAATTTGGAGAACATACCAAAAGAATACTAGAAAGAAAATTGGAGGAGAAACAGAGTATGATTTAAGGAGACAATAATAAATTTTATTATTCACTGTATATTGGGATCTCAAGATGCTACAACTAGGTTGTCGCTATTAACAAATTTCATATCAACGTTATAAACATAGCTCTTTTGATTGCAACCCAATACAAAATCGAGGGTATGATTCTCAATCAATCGTACCAATTTTGATGTGATTTTCACCGAAGCAATGCAGAGTACAAAATTAGGATCACTAGCAGCGCCATAAAGTTTTGAGAGGGAGAGATGCCGACAAGCATGTAGTTATATTAGTTGCTTTCATGTTGGGGGGTAAGGGATAAAATAGTATAATTATAAATATCTTTCATTATTTTATTAAATAAGGAGTTACCGTGAAAAATAAGGGACTTTTTATAAAATCTTATATAACATTTATGTTAAGTTTGCTATCATTTTTATCTCATATGTTAAGTTGCTATCATTTTTAACCATTTGTACAATTTTTATCCTTAAATATAAAAAATCACACAGATTCACATACACAACGGCCAACCATCCCTACGGCCAACCATCCCTCCTCCTCTTGCCACCAACCCCTCTCGCGGAAAATTAAAACAAAATGGTTGCTTGCGAAAAATTGCTAAGAAAATGGGTTGGCCACGGAAAGCAGATGGGAAGGGGAGGAGGGTTGGCCGCGGGAAAAGGGAGAGGAGGGTTGGTCGTCGGGAAAGTGGAGGGAAGGATGGTTAGCCGTCGGGAAACAGATGGGAAGGGAAGGAGGTTGGCCGTCGGAAAATGGATTGGCATTGGGAAACATATGCGAAGGGGAGGAGGTTGGCCATCGGGAAAAGGGAGAGGAGGGGTTGGCAGCGGCGAGAGGAGGAGAGATGGTTGGCCGTCGGAAAATGGGTTGACATGGGTTAGAGAGATATTTTGTAATTTTAATTAAAATTGGTAGAAATAGTAGCATGTTAATATATAGGTTAAATTAGATGACAATGTTAAGATTTGGTGCAATTCTCCCCATTAACGCTTATAAAATCATCAGTCATTTTCTTTTCTTGTTCTTTGTTTTGGGATAGCTGGACCAACTAGTACTTTCGGGCTTCATTTGGATTTTCGAACGCCCACAGGCTACAGCTATAGACTCACAGAGCTGGCCCGGACTGCTGTGCTGTCTCGTCCGACAAAATTAAGAATAACCAGCCCGGCCCAATTTTGGCAATCTTGGGAGTTGGGACGGTGGATATGTTTCATTTTAATTTTAGCAGGAAGTTAAGTAAGAAGTTAGGGCACGTCAAGTCATTTTTCTTTTTCATTTATTTTTAGAAAATAAATTATTGAAGCTGCTTAGTACTAAGGAATTCAGTTGCAAATAACTAATCAGGAAACCAAGACTGTCATACCATTCTTGTTATAATTCGTCCAAACTTCAATTTTTAAACAAAATTGGTTGTATTAAACCTATTTTAAAAGCTTAACATATAGTATGCAATTTAATAATTTACATACTAATAATAGTGTCCTTATGGGATGGCCTAGTGGTGGAGTGTCGAACATGATAGGTCATGGTGATAATTACACTATTACTCTGTTAACAATATATTTACAAGTATATTCAAATGTGAAAATTCCAACCACGTAAAGTTTGATAGTGTGAAATTTTGGTAAATCTTATGTTATTGCCCAACTTTTCAGAAAAAAATTATAAAAGATATATGTTTATGAAATTTAAAATAAAAATTAATGAGTGTTGATGCGGCCATCAAAATTGTTTTAGCAGTTAATTCTAAGTACTAAAATTAAATTCGCGTTTCAACTATATACCTCATAAATCTAAGAATCAATTCATTTAATTTATTTTTCTTTGTTAGATTCTACGCAGAATGCTACAAGATTTACCTCCCCCAACAAAAAGAAGAGCTATTAGCTTAGCCAAAGTAATATTAGCAGACTCTGTTGTCTTTGAATCAATTACAAATATGCATGTGAGCATACTTTAGCTAATCTAGTGATCATTCCCCTGTGTGGCAAGGAGATTGCTTTTTTTTTTTTTTTGATATCATGGGAGCCGCACCGCTACCTTAGATGTCTTGTTGGGTAAACTCTACGGTCACATACTGATAAGCCATAACCACACACAGACAGGTGAAACCACACTTGGAAAACCAAGGTGTGATGAACAAACCCATAGAGCGTTTGAAGGGGTTCGAACTGTGGCCTCTCACCACACGTGACCCACCTTAACCATCAATTTGTCGCAGAGGACAAGGAGATTGTTTCTGTTGATTCTTCTTAATCAATATAGTTCCATCTTTCGCCTCAAAAATATTCCAACGTAACACAATAATCAAACTCCTAGTATTCACTATCTACATATTTCCATGACCCAAAAGTACCATTATTCAATATTATTTGGGAGACCAACATCCAAGATTCACAATAATATAACATTATCAATAACTGGAAGCAATTGTGATGAAATCAAGCCTAATCTAGAGGTGACCGCATTCAACAAACTGTTATAGCATTAAAATTATACAACACTAATCCTCCAAAATTAGACTTGATTCAGCATTATCTCTCAATTAAGAGATGATATCACACTTACCAGCCAGCTTAAGCGGCGTTGAAGAAAGCAATCAATCGATCGGTTATGGCCGCAGCTTTATCAGTGTTGGGATTGAACAAATGGAAGCAATGTCCTTCTCCTTCCGACTCCATAATCTCCACCTCTCCACTCCACTCGCTCTTCTTCAATCCCTCGTAGTAAGCTCTTCCCCTATCCCTCAAGAAATCCTTCTCCGCCAAGAAGAATATCACGCGCCGCCCGCCATTTGCCCGATCCGCGGATCCACCGCCGGATTCAGCCGCGGATCGTTGTCGCGCCCGCTGCTCGTAGGGCACAGGATTTTGTACAGTTTGTCCTCCTCTTTATTGCCGAAGAAAGGATGCACTAAGAAAAGCCCTAAAATCTCGACGCCGCGTAATCGCCCGACTCCCGCGCGAATCGCCACGTCATTCGCTATAGTCGCCCCCGCGCTCGCCCCGATGAACACACGCCGGAAGTCGGCGAGGTCGTTCAGCCACGGATCGGCGCCGCCTCCGTCGGCGTGAGCCGCGATCCACTGGAACGCGGTCCACGAGTCGTCAAACGGGATCGGGAGGGGTTTCGGGAGCCAATCTGTAGTCGACGGAGACTGCGATTAGGTTGCCTTTTCGACCAAATTGGAGATGAAACTATGGAAAGGGGGCTGCAGGCGGCCCCATGCAGAAAGCGCCGCCGTGGATGTAAACGACGAGGGGGAGTTTCTGTGGCGGAGCTTGGTCGCGCGGCGCGAATATGCGGACGGAGACGCCGGTTTCGGGGTCGGTGAGGACATCTTTGGAGCGGACGGCGGCGTCCGGGTGGTCGGAGGCAGGGGTTTTTAGCGGCGGAGGAATCCTGTCGATGGTGCCGTCGGTGAATAGGCGGAAAAACGGAGACATGTCGACGGCAATTTCTTTGGTTGCTGAAGCCATTGAAAAGTGAGTGACTGGGGAAGAAGATAACTCCAAAGAAATAGGTGGGTTTGTGCCGTTTATAAAAAGAGGATTTTGGGGTGTGTTAATTGGTGAAGTTAGTATATGCAATATATAACTCATGTATCTTTAAAAATATTATGTCATATAATACTAATTCTAAGTTTCAAAATCTTGTCCTGTTATGTTTTGTTACGAAAAATATTATGTCATATAATACTATATTCGAGAGACCACATTTGATTTGAATTTGAGTTTCAATCATTTCCATTTACTTCTTTATACGATATTTAAGGATATACAAGCTCAAACTTCTTACAAATCAATTATTTTAAATTTAATAACTTTCTAACTTTTTTTTCTATTTTCTGCTGTCATATATAGAGCCCAACAAATATGAAATATGAAAAATATTTTGAGGCGCATGTACATTACTTTGAACTAATCGAGGTGAGAATGACTATTTTAATAATGGTCACATACTCAGGTAAGTTTATGAATTAGGTAAAATTAGGGATGTAAAAGAACACAGTTGCTCGCGAAACTATTTAATCCTTTAGTTACTCTCCATTGATTTAAATACAACCGGGATTGGATTAATCCTTCAAATAAATAGAGAGATATTTATTCTAATTTTAATCTTCCATTAATCCCTTATAATTATCGTATTATATATTTAATTCATCAAATACTTAATCTTTCAAAATACTAATCATAATCATAGAAAGTAAACGTCCATTTAATATATAAACTTAATAATGGTATATAACCTTTAACTAATTTATTCCTCTTTTCTTCAAGAGACCAAAGTCAACCTAACTTATTTTCATTCTACATCGTACAAGAATATAATTAAAATATTTATATTTAGTACAAATATCTTACACATAATTTCTATAGTTAGTATACATAAAGTACAAGCACTCATATCAATCTGCTTAAAATTTAATGAAAATTGTATACCAATATATTACAATATATTTAGCTTAACCCTAAACACTATTGATGGGATATGGCCAACCCAATTTGAGCCCACTAAGAGGCTCAAACGAGTTGGGCTGGCGTCGATAATGGCCCATGCACGGCCGAGCCCACTGGTAGCCTGTCAATCGCCCCCAAAACCCAACCCGAACGCAAGCCGACGCCACCTTCCACGTGGCTGCGCCGGCTCGGCCAATTGAGGACACGCCCGAGTCAGAAGTCGCGCCACTCGACCAATGGAAGACACGCCCCAGAACCCGAGTCGCGCCACCCACCACGTGGCGCCAGCGTAAAGCGAGCGTCCCCTCCGACGATGGAGAGCACGCCGGAGGAAGGGTCGCGACCAATGGAGGGTTGCACGCCTTCATTCAGGTTGAGGATGGTATAAATAGAAGGAAAATTGACAATAGAAGGGTTGACAATTTCTTGAACACTAAAGAACTTGTAACCAATACTCTACGTACTAAAAACTCTAGTGAAAGTATTGAGAATTATTTCTCCGTGGACGTAGATCTCATTAACGATCGAACCACGTAAAAGCTGGTGTTCTTTCTGCTATTAAATCTCACGTAGCTAGATTTATCATTGGCGTCGTCTGTGGGAGCCGTGAACAAAAAGCTTCACCGTCCCTACAAATCAATGGCAAGAACACGCACAACCGCCGTCCACGCTGGCAACAACCCTGCTGAGGACGATCGGTCACTCGGTCGCGGGAAGGAGATCGCCGACGCCCTGGCGCCCACACTCGAGGGCAACATGGAAACGTCTCCATACACCCCGGACCGCCTCCCTAACGTGGGGATGCCGACCTCAACGAGGATGAACAAACAAATCATTCGTCCCATGAGGCCCTCGGCCGAGCCGTGTCTGAGTTCCTCAACGCAAACCTCGGCGATTCGGGCTTCTTCCGCCAAAGGGCGAATGGGCGGCACTCTCGAATGCCCGAGCCGCAGGCGGCGCCCGAGGTCGTTCACCCCATCGATCGTAACGCCACCCTCGGCACGACAAATGAGAACGCGTGGCGTCGCCAGCCGCGAGGAGCGATCTCCCGCCAAAGTGGTCGCAACCCTTCGCCCCGCGCCGCAAGCCCCGCCGCCGCCTCGAATTCCACCCGGGAACGAGCGGGGAAAAGCGAGAGACACGCAACGAACTCCTCGCCGAGGAGACAGCGAGCGTCGTTACGGTCCCTACACCCCGGAGAGATGGTAACGATCTCCGGGGTTCGACCGACACGGAGAATCATCTCCCTTCTCCAGAAATTGCGACGCACCCCCCAATGATACGGGCGCCCAACATCGCGCCTACGATGGTCTTAGAGATCCTCCGACTTCCTCTTCGCCTCACCACCAATATGGCGAACCAGGAATGGAGGACTTCCACATGTGCAAGATCTTCCCCGAGGTGCTAATCTCCAACGCCCGACGTTGGTTCACCTCACTCCGTCAAACAGCAGCGGCATCGCTTCAGGATCTCATGGATCGATTCAAATGGCGCTTACCGAAGATGCCGCCCGACAACCAGCGTCCGACTGCTCACCGTCCGCCAAGGGCGGACGAAACAACGTCGAACTGCGTCTCGAGGTTCGTCCGAGTCCCCGAAAATCGATGAGAGCAACGACCTCTACATCATCAACGTTGAAGCGGGATCCGACCCGCGCACGAACAAAGAGATCACCAGGAGAAGTCGAAGACGGTCACCGCCTCGACCACGGTCGACAACCGTCGAAGGAGACGAATCGGGGCCGGAAGAAGAGGAGGTGCAGGACGAGCAGGGTGAAAGGAAAAGCCGACGGCCCAGGTCAAGCGCCTCGCCGGGCGCCGAGAGAATCCGAAGGGCCGATGGAGTCCGAGCTCGGACCTCGGCCAAACCACGGCAACCACGCACCTCGCTGCTCAAGTCGAGGCGAGATATTCGAGCTCCACGCCGAGCTCTTCCTAAGCCCTCCCATGAAGGGAGGGCCCAAAAGAAGCAAACGGAAAGTATTGTGACTACCACCGAGGTGCGGTCACGATCTTGAGTCTGTAAACCTGAGCTCGCAGATCGACGAGCTCGTCGAAGGGCGAAGAAGTACCTTGGCCGACTGGGCGGGGAATAAAAAGCGCAAAAGGCGGGGCGAAACAAGCTGGGCCGACCTCAACAACGACCCAACCCGAGGGGCGGCGGGGCGAAGGTCCCAATGCCATGGGCGGTATATGTAATAACCGGGCTGCGAATCGGGCGGCGAGGTGTCGTTGAAGAGCGGCTTCGGAGGCCGCCACCGAGGAGCGGAAGAACAGCGACTCGGGGCGGTGAGAACATAACGTTCTCGAGGAGGACCCGTGCCGGATCATGTCGCACGGGACGCCATCACCATACAGGCCGTGGTGGGCAACAAGAACGTTCACCGGGTCTATATCGACGCCGGAGCCTCGTCAAGATCATCTTCCGTAGCTGTCTGGATAAGCTTGAGGTCGGAGGTATTCAGTACTTCCCGCCTCCAGGTTGCGAGCTTCACTCAAGCGATCCGGCCGAGGGGTCATTACCCTTCCGGTTACGGTGCAGGCGAGCCCAGTCGGTCACCAGGCCATTCGGTTCTTCCTAGTCCGAGCTCACTCTCCGTACAACATCATCCCGAGGAGAGATTGGTACGCCACCAAGGCCGCCTGCTCGGTCTACCACCTCCGTCAATTCCCACCCCTGGGAGTGCTCGGCATCGGGGTGACCAAGCGGCGGCAAAGGAATGCTGCGAGTCTCAACCAGGGCCGACTCGCCGCGCAAGCATAGCGATTCTGAGAATCCCGAAGCCGCCCGCCTCGGGACCCGACCGAGAACATTCAGCTCTACGACGACGACCCATCCAAAGTTGTCAAGGTCGGCAACCAGGGCCCAGCTAATGTTCGGCAAAGCGTCGAGCAGCTTCTGAGGGAGTACAGGGACGTCTTCGCATGGTCTCCGCTCGAGATGACCGGGGTGCCGCCCGAACTCATAACCCATCGCCTCAATATAGACCCGGCAACCAAGCCAGTCCGGCAGAAAAAAAGGGTGTTTGCGGCAGAGCGCAGCCAGGTCATAAGGGACGAGGTGACTCAGCTTCAGAAGGCCAAGATCCTGTTCGAAGTCAAATATCCGACCTGGATGGCCAATCCCGTCGTGGTCCGAAAGCCAGGTGGGGGGTGGCGCATGTGCGTCGATTACACCGACCTCAACAAGCACTGCCCAAAAGATTGCTATCCCCTCCCCGACATTGACAAGAAGGTGGAGGCATTGGTGGGCCACGAGATGTTCGACTTCACGGACTGTCTGAAGGTACCACCAAGTCCCGATGAGCAGGAGGATGCCCTAAACGGCGTTCATAATCGACTTGTGTCTTCGCATACCGAAAGATGCCTTCGGCTGAAAACGCCGGCAACCTACCAAAGGATGGTAGACGCGATATTCGAGGGATCACATAGGGAAATCGTCGAGGTCTCGTCGGCGACATCGTAGTCGAGCCAAAAGATCGGAAGGCTGCGTCGGCGACCTCGGAACCATCCTCCAGCCTCCTCGTCGGCCAACCTCAAACTTAACCCCCAAAAATGCACGTTCATTGTGAAAACGGGGAAGTTCTTAGGGTGCTGGGTTTCCCAAGAAGGCTTAAAGGCGAACCCCACCAAGGTAAAGGTGGTGCTCGACATGCAAGTGCCAAAAACCATCCGCGAGGTCCACAAACTCACCGGGTGCCTGACCGCCCTTAGTAGGTTCCTTTCCCGGGCTGCCGAGAAGCAGCTCCCCTTCTTTAAGATCTTAAGGAGGGCTCCGGACTTCGCCTGGCGGGAAGAGCACCACGTCGCCTTCACACAGCTAAAAGAGTACCTCGCCGACCTGCCCACCTTGACCGCCCCGAAAGAAGGCGAACTCCTCTCCCTGTACTTGGCCGCCTCGGACGAGGCAATCAGCGCGGTACTGGTGCGGGATGAGGTCGGACGGCAGCTTCCTATCTACTTCATCAGCCGAGCACTCAAAGGACCGGAGACAAGGTACACCGGCCTTGAAAAGGTAGCGCTGGCACTGGTGAATGCCAAGCGACGACTCCGACCCTACTTTCAGGCTCACTCCATCCAGGTACTGACCGACTTACCCCTGAGACAAGTCTTGTCAAAACCTGAGTCATCTGGACGTATAGCCAAGTGGGCACTAGAGCTCGGCGAGCACGATATCTCATACTCCCCCAGACCGGCCATAAAGGGGCAAGCTCTCGCGGATTTCCTGGTAGAAGCCAAGTTTGCCGAGCCCGGTCCAACCGCTAAGATTGGCTCCTCCAATGCCTCCGCCTCGGTCATTCCAACCTCTCGCACGGAGGAACCCGACCCCAACCCACCGATAATTCTGGCGGATGTGCGTGGATGGGGCTTCATGCAAACGGCGTGGCGAGCGTCATCCTCTCGGCCCAGATAAGCGAAGTCACCTCGCCCTCGGTTCACCTTCCGACCACCAACAACGAGGTGGAGTACGAGGCCCCGATCTTGGGACTCGCCGCCAAGGAACCGAGATTGGACAAGATTCAATCTTGAGATTCCTGTCGTGGTGAACCGGTGTTAGGCAAATCTGAGGCGAGGAGGACCGAATGAAACAATACCGAGAAGGCAGGAGATGTTGACCTCCCTCGGTGCTTCAAGATTCACCGGATCCCAGAGGGAAATACCCGGCCGCGTCCTCGGCAAGTTAGCGGCGTCCAACAAGTCCACCGGTGGAGGAGGTCCGTTCCGAAGCGTCGCGGAGTCCCACGTCGGCATTATCACTGAGATAGAGCCGAACTGGATGTCTCCCATCAAGGCCTATCTGGAAGACGGCGCACTACCTCAAGATCGGCTCGAAGCCAAAAAAATGATGGTGAAATCCCGGAAGTATCTCATGCATGAGGGCGCTCTCTACCGGAAGTCTTACCTTCAACCCCTCCTGAGGTGCCTCGGGCGAGAAGAAGCCGACCACGTGCTCAGCGAGATTCACGGAGGATCTTGCGGAAGCCACATCGGATCGCGAGCTCTCTCAAAGAAAACACTAAGGTCGGGATACTCGGCTACCTCATTCAAGATTCGGCGAACTCGTCAAAAGTGCCCGGTGCGAATCCACTCCACGGTCAAAAAGCTTCCTCAGACCGATCTAAGCAGCCTACAGAGTCCGTGGCCTTTCATGCAGTGGGGGATCGACATCGTCGGTCCGTTCGACCGGGCACCAGGTCAGCTTCGATACTTAGTCGTAGCTGTAGACTACTTCACAAAATGGGTCGAGGCCGAGCCACTTTCGAGCCTCACAAGCAAAAGGATTCAGACCTTCGTGTGGAAGAATATAGTCTGCCGCTTCGGGATACCGCACATTCTGGTCTCGGACAACGGCACCCAGTTCGTTGACAAAAATTTCAAGGAATGGTGTGAAGAGCTCCAGATCAGACAACAGTTCACCTCGGTTGCGCACCCAAGCGAGCGGTCGGACGAAGTAACGAACCGCACGATCGTCTGAGGGTGAAAAAAGAGGCTAGACCGGCTAAAGCGTGGGTCGAAAACCTCCCTCAAGTCCTCTGGTCCTACAGAACTACACCTCGGACTTCGCACGGGGAAACGCCCTTCAGCCTGGTCTACGGCACCGAGGCCGTCATACCGGCTGAGATCGGTGCACCGAGCCCGCGCACTCTTCACTTCAACCAGGAGGACAACGAGGAAGACATACGAGTCAACCTTGATGCTCTGGAGGAGAAGCGCGAGCTGGCCTTCATAAACGAAGCCAAGTACAAGAGCCAGGTCGCGCGCTACTACAACAAGAGAGTAAAGGCCTCCACACTCCAAGTAGGCGACCTCGTCCTGCGGAATAATGAAGCCAGCCGAGCCGAGCGTCTTAACAAGCTAGATCCGACATGGGAAGGACCATACCGCGTTCACGAGGACCTCGGCAAAGGGGCCTATAAGCTTGCTCACCTCTCCGGAGTACTTATTCCCCGAACCTGGCACATAGCTCATCTAAGGAGGTATTTTACATAGCTTTGATTTCAGATCGGCAACATGTTAGCCCTCCTATTGCTTTGACCGATGTGCGATGCTGTTCACTTATTTAATGAAACGTTTGTTTTTCTAATGAGTATTTCACTTCGTTTCGTCTTACATCTATGTGAACATCCATTTGGATAAACCACAATTAACCTTCAAAAGGGGACGCCCTTACGAAGATGACAAACCCACTAAGTAGGGTACGCATACAGACTACTCATTAATTTGAACGTCTACATGCAAGGCATCTGACTACCCATTAAGTTGGGCGTCTACATGCGAGGCATCTGACTACCCATTAAGTTGGGCGTCTACATGCGAAGCATACTGATTACCCATTAAGTTGGGCGATACGCATGCGACATCCGCACCGATCTCGACTTGTACCCTTTATTTGGGAAGATATGCACTCCGGTACGCCTAAATGCATTAACGACTACAAACCGAGTTCAAGCCATATACAAGTCAACCGGCTTCCGAGCTCGTTTATGCCCTTTATTTTGGAAGATATACACTTGATAAACAGTATGAATATATTTACGGTAAAAAAAAAGAAACAAGTCATGAGCTATATTTGTACCTCTCAGGGAAAATATACACTTGATACAAGCTTAAATACATTCGATACTATACACCAAGTCTAAGCTATATCTGAGTTACTCGGCTTCAGACCTCCTCTTCGCCAGTCTCACCTGGCTGCACGATTACATGACAAAATCTCCGGTCGGCGATGAACACAGGAACGAACTCGGTGCCTTCAACCCGGTCGATAAGGCGAAATCACCACGGCTTACTCCCGGCGCTCGGAACGAGCTCGGGGCAGCCCTGACGAAGTTTCGACTCGGGTCACCTTCACCTCACTCGACACAGCAAGTGGCGCAGCGCAATCTGGCATTCCGGGAGTGGGGATGCACCCGAGGTCACACCCGAACCCTCACGGACAGGGCCGGAGTACGACCTCGCCCTACCCGCCGCTCTTCCTCCGACACAGAGGTCCTCGGTCGCCGTCGCTCCCGGAGGATCGCCTCACGAATGATCCGCTCCCAGTAGGACCCATCAACCGAGCACTTGGCATGATCGAGATGTAGCCTCCTCTGCGTTCTTTATGATCGGTCGGGAGCCCGTGTGCCTTGTTCTTTGGGCGAGGCATGCGTCGTTATGGACGATATCATACATCTCCATATACTTCACGACGGAGTTCACACAAGCTTTCAACTTCTTCTTGTTGGGTCCTCCTCGTCCTCGACACCATACCCTCTCGCCAAGAAGCTCGAACTCGATCGTCGACCGGATATGGTAGTCCCACCACCTCGGCGGCCCTCTCGTACTCGCATGCTCCTCCGACACCCGAGCTAGCCTCCGCGCCGATTCGAGCAGCTCTCACACTGCATCAAACGCCTTGGATAGCGTCGGCAGATGAGTCCGCCCCCTCGACTCCGTCCTGCGCGATCCTCAACTTCAGGGCCTCGTTCTCAGCCAGGAGGCGGGCCACTTCCCGATCAGCCTCGTCCAACTTCTTCTTCAGTTCGGCAGACGACGCCGAGCTGACATCCATGCTGACCAAAACTTGGGTCACCGACGACAAACTCTCCAGAAAACCACCTCTTCGTCCTTCGGCTAAGGCACCTCGGGCCTCTTTCAATTTAGTCGTGAGATAATGATCAAGCCCGACGTATTGAGAATCGAGTGCTAAAGTAAAAGACAACACACATTTCGAGCGTTGTAAATGCTTTCATTCATAATCGAAAAAAATTATACAAGGCCGGGTCTATCGACCACAGCAAATCAACTATTACATCGGCCCACCGACCTCGAGCTCCTTGCGGATTCGCCGACCTCGACCTCCTTGCCGGATTCGCCGACCTCGGGTTTCTCTTCTTCTTCTCAGCTCTGCGGCATTGCGGTGGCCGTCCCCAAGGAAGCTCAGAGCTCGGCTCCTCCTCCTCCTCCTCCTCCTCCTCCCCAACCAACATGGCCGGCCCGTACCTGCAAAAGCTCCCAAGCTCAAGATCTTCATCCACCACACTTGGACACGGCCTCGGCGTCGCGAGGCGAGTCGAAGGAAGCCAAAGCCTCCACCACGAGGAATGAGGCCGCCTCGGCTATCACGCTGGCGTCTCCTTACACACCGCACAGGGTCCACCTCGGACCACCCGCCTCGACCTTATCAAAGTCGGGCATCGCGGCCAACTTCTCGGTGGGTAGATATCACTGCGGCCTCATCACGGCGGCGATCGGAGATAAAGGCGGAGAACGTCTCGACTCGACAATCTTGGTGGTGAAGGCCTTCAACATTGGCCGCCCGCCAGCCAGCGCACTCGTCGATCAATAAGTTTCTCTCCGCCTCGTCCGCCGCCTCCCGAGCACCCTCCACCTCGGCGCGGGCAGCCCGCAGAGCCTGCAGAGCCCGGTCCTTCTTCTTTGTGGCAACCTCAGCATCGGCCCTCGCTTTCGCCCGTTCCTCACGGGCCACCCCGGCCTCGTTCCTCGCGGCAGCCAGCGAGGACTCGGCGATGCCGACCTCCGTTCAGCCTCCTCATACCGGAGGCCACGGCGCGGCCAAAGGCGTACCTCACCCGCCGCCAAGGGCACGTCCTGAGAATCAAAACGGTCAGTAGCGAATAACAAAGGAGACACTACCTTAGGAAAGGAACAAAGATGTTTGGAGATCGGTACCTGGCGCGGTTCACCGTGCGAGCCTCTATCTCCATGCCCGGGCTCGGATCGGTGAGGACCCGCAGCAGATCGCTCAGCGCCCACCACCACAGTGCTTGGTAGGTCCACCTCGCCTCGCCTTCTTTCTTGGTGGAGACTCACCCGAGATGGAGCGAGAAGGAGGTGGTGGTGCCTTGCCTTCCTTCGTGATTAAGCTTCACTGCAACACAGAAGAAAGACCACGTTAACACAATGAGGCCGGAATTCTAGGAGTAAGAAGGAGAAGGGTGCCCTCACCCAGCTCGGACCCCAGCCCGGGGACCTTCGACCCATGCACGCTCGGTCAGCCTTATTAAGGTCGTCTCGGTGAATCTAATGAAACTTCACCGGCCGATTGAGCTCTTCCTCTGGCCGAGGGCTTCAATTTCAAATCCTTCATCTTACCCAACCCCATTCATAGGTCGGATGCCCTTCGCCCTCAAAAGAAAAATTTATTCCGCCACAGCGCAACTTTGAGGGTTGCTTAACCTAAGCGGTGACGAGAAGAGAAATAGTCGTCCTCTCGTGAACTTGGCTAAAAATCGCATCAGGAGCTCGAAGGTGAATTCCTCCGCTACGCCGTAACAGGAAAGCCCCATCTCGACCACTGATCTAATGGAGTTCGGGGTAAACTGACAGATTGGAATTTGGAAATATTCCTGAATCTGCAAAAAAATAGGGGCTAAAGGGAACCTAAGACCCGCCTCCAGCATCTACGTACACCGTTATGAAGCCCTCCGGAGGGGCTACCACTCTATCACCAGGGTGGGGAACACACCACAAGGCGTCTACCGGGATGCGACATTCCTCCCTACCTTTACTATATCGCTAAAGGTCGAGACGATTTTGCGTCCCGGTCAGTAAATAAGTCCCACGCAGACGATATTGCGGGAATCCTGGCGCTAAGCATTTTACATTCACCCGACAAGGTACGGCACGTGTAATCCCTAACCTCGATTTCGCTATCCGGGGCGAAGGCGATCGGTTCGTCCCGAAACTTCGCGGAGATGAGCGACACACGGATGAAGGGGAATCGGAGCAGGAGGAAGAAACATACTTACTTTTTTTTCCTGCATCGAATCGGAAGATGGTCAAGAGCTTCTCCGAGGTTCGAAAGTTTTCTCTACTATGGAGGAGATGGAAAGTTTTGAGAAAGAAGGTGAGCAGTGGCCACAGCAGTGGCGTATTAAAAATACTGTATGGGCGCCCAAAACCGCCTATCGAAGCTTTCCACGCGTGCTTGAGATCGGGCGTGCAATACCCGCACGTGTTTCGGCGAACAACAACCGTCGCCATGATGGCGTATCCTAGGACGGCGGACAGACACCCTGAAAGCGAAATCATCGCTTTAACTCCGCACTCGGCATGGCCCACGCAGTATGACCATCGAGATCGGACCTCGATCGCCCGAAGGATATTGCTATCGAGATCGGCACCGGCCATCCAGAGAATAGCTCGCCTGCGGGCACCAACCCATGCCGCCCGAGTCCGACCTCTACGCCTGCGTCCAGAAAATCCAGATCGAGCCTCGGCGCTACCCAGCGAATGTCTTTGTTCGGATCGACCATCCGCCTCCCAGCGAGATATCACTATCGAGATCGGCACTCGGCCATCCAGAGAATAGCTACGCCTGACCAACCCATACTATCGTGTCGGACCCGGCGTCCCCCCGTAACATCTTTTCCCAACAACGAGGCGACACGGTGCGGTCTTCGACAAGCGATGCATGCCCGAGCGATAGACCACCCGGCTCGATCCGGATCGGGCACGTCGGACAAACCCTCACGCCAAAAGACACCACCTTCAAGAACAACGTCGGTAGAACCACACCTCACCTCGGCAAGCGCTTCCTTCACTCCACCTCGGCATCGCTGTCCCTCGACTATTCGGGGGCTATGATGGGATATGGCCCAACCGGCTAGGCCACTAACAGCCCAAACGAGTTGGGCTCGCGTTGGTAGCGGCCCCGCGGTTGAGCCCAAGCTAGCCCTAATCGGCTCCCAAAACCCTAGTCCCGAACCAAAGCCGACGCCACCCTCCACGTGGCTTGCACCTGCTCGGCGATGGAGGACGCGCCCGGGAACCGTCGGGCGCCACCTCCACGTGGCGCACGAAGCGGCGTCCTGCTCGGCCCGATGGAGAGCACGCCCGGAGGAAGAGTCACGACCAATGGAGGGTTGAGCACGCCTTGATTGCGAGGTTGAGGATGGTATAAATAGAAGGAAAATTGACAATAGAAGGGTTGGCATTTCTTGAACACTAAAAGAACTGTAACCAATACTCTGCATACTA
>JAODLM010000035.1:655000-683571 GCA_036937905.1 Salvia rosmarinus
ATTTTTTCACTAGCTTATAAAAATAATGAATTTATCAAATAATATTATTGTAATTCGTTATTTCCAATATATACTCTATCAATTTCACATTACTTCGATTTTTTTCTATCTAAATATGATTTTATCTATCTAACTCATGATTCTCTCTATAGCTTATAAATTCAATTATCCAAACATTTTCACAACTTATAAGTTCTCAAGACATCACATCTTATAAGTTGTTGGAGCTTATAAGCTCTCTAAAAAAACTTAGCCAAACATTCTCTATGATTTTCTCTTTTTAACGCATGATTATTTCTCTAACTTATAAGCTCAATTATTCAAAAACTTTGATAACTTATAAGCTCAATTATCCAAATATCTTTATAACTAATAAGCTTTTGAGATATTGGATCTTATAAGCTCTTGAAACATCTTATAAACTATTGGAGCTTATAAGCTCTAATATAAACTTAGCCATACCCTCTAAGTTCCACTCGAAAACAGATATTCTACTCTTTGGCATTTCATTATCAAATTTTATGTCTTTTTTTTTAATTTCTTATTACTGAATTCAATTTTATAAATATTAATTAGAATTCGTATACCTAATTTGGTTTTATGATTAAGTTTTAGCATTTAATTTTCAAATTTTAGTTATAACTAATTATTAGGCTGATTAATCCATAAATCGGCTGTATAATTTTTAAGTTTCAATTTTAATGATATATGTGAATTAGAATCCATTATGTTATAGCCATTTATATTTTTATATTAAATAATATAAAAATAGTGAATTTACTAATGTGGCACGAACGAGACACATAGATTTATATTTTATGGAACGACTAAGGATTCAAACCTCTAACTTATTATTTTGGAAACATATAGTTAGGCACATGCATTTATATTTTTCTAATAAGGCACGTATGGATTTCAAAAATGAAATAAAAGGCACATATGTGCTTCTATTTGTTTATTATGAATTTCATTAAGTCCAGTTATGAATGTTAAATTTTGAAATATGAAAATTAAAGCATATTGCTACTCTATATTAGGCTTTATCCGTCAATTTATATTTATTTCTTTGTTTGCTATATAAAATTTTCTTATGATTGTTTAGAATTATGATTAATCAAGATTCCCTTTATAAAAATGTACGATTCCACCAATATTTATGATTAATCAGGTCCCCCTTATAAAATTTGTCTGACTCCACCACTATTTATAGCTAAAGATGCTAAAAGACAAAAGCTAAAAAATAATAATTTACGTGGCAAACTGTAAAAATGTGATTAAATGGTCAATAGTATGTTTTGATTGGCACCACGTGTTTTATATAAGCTTCATTCTTTTCAATTTTAATCTAATAAATTAATTTTATGATAATTATAGTTTAATAAATCAATAATTTCTTAATCAAGTCTAATGAATTGATTTTGTAATAATTTTAGCCATAAGTGATTTTTGATACCAAAAAGCGCAACCGACACTAGAAAAAGACATATAAAAAGCACAAGTTAAAAATATCATTAGAAAAGACTTACGAGTGCATGTTATTTCTGATGTCAATTGTGTTTTTCGACGACGGAAAAACACCTACATACTAAAATTATCATAAAATCAATTCATTAGTCTTAACTATGGTATTATTAATTTATGTGGTTAAAATTGTCCGAGTCAATTTATTAAACTATTTTTTTTGTATTTTCCCTTTAACTTACTATTGACCGCTTAAACTCATGTTTAATATTGTTCGCTTTTTTGGCCATGTAGGGCTAATTAAAACTTACTATTGACCATTTAATCACATGTTTACAGTTTGCCACATAAAGTAGTGGGATTTTGTGTTTAAAACTCAATCATACACCGGCCAACTCTTTACTAGCTTTTGCCTTTTAATAAATAGTGGCAGATTCATAGCTTTTGTCTATTAGCATCTTTTAGCATCATTAATTATGCAATATTAATGAAACACAAAGAGTGTTTTACTAGTGTATATAACCTAGTTACACTATGAAAGATGAGAGCAAATTGTCTGATCAACAACTGTTTACCTTCAAAAATAACTTTTGTGCTATAAATTTATTTCAAGATATGTAGAGCTAGTACGTTAATTAATATAGACGAGCACAAAAAATTAATATCCAAAAAATATTCCAAATCATGTAGTGTACGTAATAAAAAAAATTTATTGCCATCATACTAATATTCTCCAAATAATAATACAGATATATTTAAAAGTCCAACTCTGATTATAGGATACGTTCTTTGTTTATTTGTCGCACTTATAAATCGAGTATAGACACACAAAATAGTGTTTTAACTTATAAGTATATAGTTGGGGGTGATTCCAAATCCCCCCCAAAAAGTTGACTGTTGGCTTCGATTTGTTTGATCGTGTGCAGACAATTCTTTAAATTATTGTTAGTAGTAGCAAAAATCAAGTGTTACAGCTGGCAATCACATCTTAAATAGAAATTATGATTAACATTTCCATGTCAAACTAGTTTTACTTTTCTAAAGTTTGAAATAAGTTGAATGCGCATACAGTTATAATCTGTTTGTTGTGTCATATGCATATGTTAACGAAACAATTATACAAATAAGTAAATTAGTATCCAAAAAAGAAACCATAGCTACAATTTCCCCCTCTACTTTGAGACTTGAAGACTCACCGCCTCTAACAAAGCCGATGATGCTCTTCGGGCAGCCGTCGAACTCCATGCCCGCATGGCGCTCCGGCGAGCCTGCTTCACCTAAATTCAGTTGCAAGCAAAAGCTTGAGGCAAATGCAATTATTGCCGTGTGCGAAACTGGAGTTGCGGAGCCTCACTCTCAACTCTCTGCTGCAAATAAACAGCAAAAATAAAAAAGCGTCAGAGAAGAACAAATGAAAAACATAGTCAGGTATGTGCAGTCTAAGGTTTTGTAACATGAAGACCACAAAACAGCATAGCATGATTAGTATCTTCAAAATTCTAGAGATTTGAAAGAAAAGAATCAAATAAAAGTGATCGACACGAACTTGATTTAAGTTTTCTAATATTTTTCTTTTAAATTTATTGGCATATTCTTGATCTCGTGGATATTGCATGCAAATCAGGTTCTTATGGTTTATGGTATTTTAAAATAAATCAAGAGATACATAGGTATGATTAATCCCATCTTTTACGAGTAAAATTATATGAGAACGGTCATTTATTACAGTAACATATCCATCATGGGATTATGGTTTATGGATGAACATAAAAACCGTAATTTCATTCTCGTCTTATTTCGCTTGGGTGTGGTGATGCAGGAATGAAATTGGATAGGAATGAAATGAACTTTGGAATGGAATGATGATAGGAATGGAATGGAATGAAATATGTGATTCCTATATTTGGTATGTCTGAAATGAGCGAATAGGAATGAAATAAAACAAATAAAATAATTATGATTTTATAATTTATGTTATTATTATCGTAATAATAATAATAATAACAATAATAATAGTAATTAGTATTAATATTTAGGAATATTATTAATACTAATTAATTATAATTATTATTAGTTAGGAATATTATTACTATTATTATTAATTAATTATTATCAATAATAATATTATTCTAATATAATTACTTAGGAATATTATTTTAATATTATTACTTAGGAATATTATTAATATTATTATTACTAGTATTTATTATTATCATTATTATATATATATATATATATATATTATTTTAATATAATTATTTATTGTATTAATTATTATTTATTATGTTAATATTATTAATTACTATAATTTTTATCACTATTATTATATTATAATTATTTATTATTAATAACTACTATTTATTTATTATCATAATTAATTATTTAATAATAATATTTTAATATAATCTTTATTGGTATTAATTATTATTTTTATGTCAATATTATTATTAATTTCTAATAGTATTTATTATTATTATTATTATTATTATTATCAATAATATTATTATTTTAATATGTTTATCAATAATATTATTATTTTAATATAATTATTTATTGTATTTATTGTTATTTATTATGTTAATATTATTAATAACTATATTTTTATCACTAGTATTATATTAAATTATTTATTATTAATAACTACTATTTATTTATTATCATAAATATTATTATTATTATTAATTTTACTAGATAAAAATAAATAAGAATAATTTTTCGAATAAATGAATAAATTTATTTAATCCCATATTCATAGTAATAGCTAATACCATGGGGGAGGGAGGAATACTAATCTCGTGTTCGTGGTAATAAGCGTTCTTCGGAATGGTGATTCACGACGTAAAAATCTTACTAACCAGTGGAATGGGAATGGATCACGAGGAATCACCATTCAATTCCTTATCATCAACCGTCATAAGAGTTAGTCTGTCTTCAACTACCTTGTCACACTATTTATAGCTGAAATCAAGGGTTACATTGTATTTTTCTCATTATTTTACGCTTTTGTATATTAGTGGGGGTAGTATTGTCATTTTGAGACATGGTATGCAGAGATGGAGGGACGTGAGGGCCTGGGGGCCATGCCCCACCATGACTATTTTTATCTACAAAGATGTGATTAAATGGCCAATAGTATGTTTTGATTAGCACCACGCGTGTTTTATATAAGCTTAATTCGTTTTAATTTTAGCCTAATAAATTAATTTTATGATAATTGTAGCTTATTAAATTAATAATTTTTAATCAAGTTTAATAAATTGATTTTGTGATAATTTAGCTCATAAGTGATTTTTTGCACAAAAAAGTGCAATCGGTATTGGAAAATGACATATAAAAAACACAAGTTAAAAATATCGTTGGAAATGATAATTTTCTGATGTCAATTGTATTTTTCGACGACAGAAAAACACTTACATACTAAAATTACCATAAAATCAATTAATTAGTCTTAACTAAGACATTATTAATTTATTTGGTTAAAATTGTCAAAGAATCCATTTATTAAACTAAAATTTATGTATTTTCCCTTTAATTTACTATTGACCGTTTAAACTCATGTTTAATATTGTTCGCTTTTTGGCAATGTGGTGGCTAATCAAAACTTACTATTGACCATTTAATCGGATGTTTACAGTTTGCCACATAAAGTATTACTTTTTACGACACTAAACCATCTAAATGGTCATGTTTTCCTACATCGCAATAGTAGTGGAATTTTGTGTTTAAAACTCAATCATACACCAACTCTTTACTAGCTTTTGTCTTTAGCATCTTTGGCTATAAATAGTGGCATATTCATACATTTTTGTAAGAAATACCTGATTAATCATGATTCTAAATGTTCATAAGAAATTTTATATGGCAAACAAAGAAACAAATATCATAACGGATAAAGTATAGCATAAACTAGTAATATGCCTTATTTTTCATACTTCAAGATATAATTACTTTCATAAATGGGCTCAATAAAGTTCATAATAAACAAATAGAAGCCAGTCCTTATAACTAAATTAGTAATTTCCTTAATACACATCACCAACACACAACAGCAAAACATCTATTTTAAACAATGTTATGAATATCAGTTCGATACTGAAGGAAATAAACTGAAAACTGATATTAAGTTATATCTGACCTAAGTTTTATGTATCAGTTTTCTAAGGCAAATCAGTAATCACAACGTTTTGCAAGAGCATGATTATCGGTCCAATTATACCGGTGATCGATGGGTCTACTAACTGATATCACTCACTTCAAGACTACCCTATCTGTAGTACTACCATTAGTATTGGACTGCAGTTACCCGACAACTACTGCTTGTATAGCCGTCAAGTCTTGAGTAATGAAAAAGTTTTAAATTTGGCTTACTGGTGTATTCCCCCCTACACCAGATTGTACCCAACGGGGCCTATCAATATATATGTATGAATTACAGAGAAAAAACAAACTACGTTGGTCCTCAAATGAAAGTATATATACATTGTAATTTTGGTAAAATCACAAACTAAACAGCTGTAATAAACTAGGTGGATGGTGTATCATATATTTAATGACAAATCAAATCAATATTGATATAGAATAGTTAAGATGAAATCCAGCTACTAAAAATAAGGGTAATTTATTAATGTTATATATAGTGGCACTGTACATAGAACAACCCCGTTCAGGCGTTCCATTTTGATTAGACAGGTGCATTAATATTTTAAAGAGCTTCTTCGAAATTTCACCAGCAACTCTTAGTAGAGCTGACAAAATTGGCCCGGCCCGATGGGCCAATCCGGGGTATCCGGAATTGGGATCGGGTTGGGCTCGTGAAAATAGTGACCCGAGAAAAATCGGGCCTAAAAGCCGTCCACATAGCCCATCGGGTTGATCGGACTTTGGGGCTAAAAGCCGGGGTTAACGGGCCTAAAAGCCGCCACACATTTAAAGTTTAATATTTTACATTTGATGTTTGATGATATTTGAAGCTTTAAGTTTATCTTATTCGTTGAAATTGATGTTAGACTTGTTAGTAGACTTAATTTATTTTATTTACTTTGGAATTGATGCTATTAGACTTAATTTATCTTATTTACTTTGAAATTGATGTTAGTAGATTTAATTTATTTATTGTTATCATATTTTTGAAATTAAAAATAATATTTTATTAAATTAAATATTGGTAGGGTTTCTTAATATGTTATTAAGTCGAGCTGAAATGACACTAACTTTTGTATTCTTCTTTTTAAAATATAGTATCATCTAGGGAACTGAAAATAGGTCAAAAAAATTTCGTAAATTTTATAGCGTAGTTAATCCGAGGAGCCAACCCAAAGCCTGAAAATTTAGGTTTAGGATCGAAAATTTATGCCCAAATAATAAGTGATCAAATAAACCGACAACCGGAATTGAACTACATTTTCCCCTCAATAATTAAGAAACTAAGAAGATAATATATGCTACATGTACATTTAGAAAAAGTGTTGTATTCGAAGAATCGTAGAAAAAAGGTATCTCAACTAAATTAAAAGACATTAATGATTATGTTTTATCAATCCATAACCTTTTGGCAATAAGATCGTCATCAAAACTTTAAAATTTTAGAAACTTGGATTGATGTATTCGAAACCATATACCTTTCAGCGAGATCGTGACTGAAGCTTCAAACCTGGCATCCACGGTTCACATTAATTGTTTAAATCAAACTTACTTTTATGTATTCATTTGCAGATTATCTCATCGAACTTGGTTGTTTATTTTCTTTTTATATTATATATTTTATATCTTTAAAGGTGTGTGTATTATCTATTTTTTATTATTTCAATTATTTTATGTACTTTTTTTCTATTTGCTTATTATTTTATACCAATATTAAAATAAAATGTTTAATATTTCAACTTTTACTCGTCATAATTACTTGCCCCCACCAACCCATTCCATTGGTAAATTATGTACACTACCACTGGTACGGCCTTTCTCGTGTTTTTCGTGGTTTTGTTTAAAGAATTTACAGTGGCATCATAGAAAAGAACTTTACTCCAATCAAGGTAAAAACATTCTTGATCGAAGCAAAAATTTCTATAATTTATTTACAGGAGGGAAACGTAGCAACTAATCATCATAAAGGGTTTAATGGACCCAAATATATAGCAATATATTGCACGACATTACTCATCAAAAACGTTTTGCGGCACGTAAAATTCACAGTTTGCTACCCTACACTATTTGTGCACGTGAATAAAATGCCAGTATATTGTTACTTTGAACACCCATTAAAAATTGCTAGAAATTTACCATCAATCCATTTCTCGTCGCCTCACATAATCATCTCTATATATACATCCAATTTCACGATTCCATAACCAAGCACACCACAATATCTTTTCATTAACTAAAAAAAATGTCTTCCAACGCTGCAAGAAACTCTTCCGTCGACGAGCTCCCACTGCAAGAAATTCCCGGCGGCTACGGCCTCCCATTTTTGGGGGCGATATCGGACCGACTTGACTTCTACTACCGGCAGGGCCCGGACGAGTTCTTCCGGGCACGAATGCAGCAGTACAACTCCACCGTGTTCCGGGCCAACGCCCCGCCCGGCCCGTTCAATGCCCGGAACCCTAAAGTGGTGGTCCTCCTCGACGCCGTGAGCTTTCAAATCCTCTTCGACACGTCCAAAGTCGAGAAGAGAGACGTCTTCACCGGCACCTTCATGCCGTCCACGAGCTTCACCGGCGGCTACCGCGTCTGCTCCTACCTCGACCCGTCCGAGCCCAAACACGCCCTTCTCAAAGGCTTCCTTCTATCGGTTCTCGGCAGATTGCATAAGGAATTGATTCCGACGTTCCACGCCGCCGTTTCTCAGCTCTTTGTCGACGTCGAGGCCGAGCTAGCTGACAAGGGGGAGTCGGGTTTTAACCCAATTAGCGATAAAATGTCGTTCGATCTCTTGTTCCGTTTGTTCGCTGGAAAGAGCTCGTACGACACCGCCGTCGGAGGCGGTGGCAATGCCAGCATTGACACGTGGCTGTTTTTGCAGCTTGCTCCTTTGATCACGTTAGGGTTGAAGTTTTTGCCTAATTTCGTCGAGGATTTGGTGCTCCACACGTTCCCTTTGCCATATTTTCCGGCGAAATCGGGGTACGAGAAGGTGCACGAGGCGTTCCAGGAGGCGGCCGGAGAGTTGCTGGACGAGGCGGAGGAGAAGGGTTTGAGTAGGGATGAGGCTTCTCATAACATGATGTTTTTTATGGGTTTTAATTCTTACGGTGGGACGAAGATTCTCTTCCCGGCTTTGCTCAAGTATGTCGGAGGCGGCGGGGAGGACTTGCACCGGCGCGTGGCAGCCGAGGTTCGGGCGGTCGTGGAGGAGGAAGGCGGTGTGACGCTGGCGGCGCTGGAAAAGATGAGTCTGGTGAAATCTATAGTTTGGGAGACGATGAGAATTGAACCGCCGGTCCAATATCAATATGGTAAGGCTAAAGAGGATATAAAAATCTTGAGTCACGAGGCAAGTTATGTGGTGAAGAAGGGGGAGACGATTTTCGGGTACCAACCCTTTGCGACAAGAGATCCAGTGGTTTTTGTGAATCCGGATGAGTTCGTGGCTGAAAGGTTCTTGGACGGGGGTGAGAAGCTAATTAAGTATGTTTATTGGTCGAACGGGAGGGAGACCGATACTCCGACGGCGGACAACAAGCAGTGTCCGGCGAAGGATATGGTGGTGTTGTTGGCAAGGATGATGTTGGTGGAGCTTTTCTTGAGGTACGATACGTTTAGTGTGGAAGTTGGGAAGCTGCTTCTTGGTTCATCCGTCACAATCAAATCGCTCACAAAGCGCAAATGATTTTATCATTTAGATCCATATTTCACAGTGTGTACTTGTGATTTCTGATCAATAAATATGCAATATTAATGAAATACCAAGAGTGTTTTACTAGTGTCTATTAGGAGATTGTTACATCTTCTATGGCGCTATCTGCTCAGCTTCTGAAATCGAGTATAAGGTTTTGGTTGCTCGGTAGATGCTTCTATCAGGGAAGGCGCCATATGAGTTTGTGTCTTCTAATGCTGTAATTCGATATGAGAGCGTCAATTAGTTTTTGTACTACCTTTGATAGTGCTGGGGTTTTTTTTTACAGTAATTTTATATTCCTTTGTTGTACTACATTCAGACATGATTTGTGGGATTAATAATGTTGTTGTTGTTGTTTGAATTTTTCTTGGTGATAAACATGACTTTGGAACTATATCAAATGTTTGAGATGAGGACGATTCACAAATCATCTTTCATAGTTGATATTTTCTACCATCTTTAAATGGCACTATATATGTAATTGATGTTTTATGTTTTCATTGCATACATATTAGTCCCATGATGTATATAACAATTTTTATGGCACTATATATGCAATTGGAGGCATTTGAACACATAATTTTATCTTTTCTATGATTCTCAATGTAATTGTTTTCAATTTTTTTAATATTATAATATCTAAATTAGAATAATATACTTTATTGGATGAGGTTAATATTCATTTATTATATGTTCATCCAAGACATTGCAAGGAATTGGACTTTTAATTATATTTAGTTAAATATAATATGTGGTTTTTAATTAGTAAAAATATATTTTATATATGCTTCTTGACCTTATTGGTATTGTTTTATATTTCATTTACAACAAACTATATTTTAATTGCTATTTTAGGTAATTGTGAATGGAAAATAAAGGTAAACTTTTGGCCATAAGTATAGAGTAATATCACATAGTATAATGTTAGCGGTTATTTACACTATAAAAGTATGTATAATTAACTATTTTATATGTGTTTATTTTACAAATTTAAGTTTACTTCTTATTATTTTATCTAAACACTTTTAGAAAAGGCCAGCTTCATGGTATTGACTTTTTTAATTTTTGTTAATATTTTGCTCATTATTATTTTTCAATAATGTTCATTTTAATATATTACCTATAACGGTATGGTGCTAGGTACTTGTGTAGGATTCTCAATATAAAAGAAAAAAAAACACATGCATAAAAACACACATATTTAGCCATATTTTATTTTTATTTTTAATTTATGTAACAATTAATACCTTACAAAATTAGTTAATATTTTTAATTGTAAATTATTGTACCAAAAGTCATAAGTTGAAATGGTTCAAAAATTTCTATACGCGACAATGAAAAACTTATACAAGGAAATATTCTATACAAGGAAAATCCTATACAAGGAAATATACATGTAGTAAAATTATTTAAATATTTGAGACATGTAAGGGCATATAAAAAATCTAAAGGGTTCCAATACTAATAGACATCCCTACATGATTTATTTTTTAACTTTTACTCTTTTGTTATCAATACTATTTATTATTAATACTTTATTATTAATACTTTATTATTATTATTACTGTTATTATTATTATTATTATTAAAGAGGTTTTGAATATTATTTGAACAACTTAAATTTATAAATTTTGAGAGGTTCGAGTAATTAATGGGTATTACAATACGGATTTGAGATGAAAATGAGTAGTGAATTCACTTTTTTGAGTTTAGGGCGTGAACATGTATATAAATTTTAGATGAGTTTAGGTGGTTAGACTTTAACCTTATTATCGCGGGTCATCACCGTACTCTGCCGCGATAAATGACTCCGAGTAGTTGAACTCTGACCGTATTGTTTCGCTTCATCATCGTGCTCTGTCTCAATCAAAAACTCATCCTAGCTGAATCATTGCCAATTATGAAGTTATCTTTATATTTCTATTTATAAATTATAAAGGTAAAGTAATTTCGCATCAAAACTCAAGGAATGCAACTTATAGTTTAAATGCATCGATTTGATATAAAAACTGTTTGCTTTGCTATGATCATAAATGAGAGACATGGATAATCTTTTTTTAATGTAGAACTATGCCTACCAAAATATGTATTCAACCATAGTCAATTGTACGTAACAATCTCATGGGACACTTGCAAAAGAGGCTTAGGATTTCTATATGTGATAAGATGGTTAACACTCAATACAACAACTAACTTAGTTTACTTTGAAATTTTTGACGGATTGTGAGATAATTGCACAATTATATTTTTCATATTTTATAGAAATATTTTATTTGAATTGGTCTCACTTTCTATATTTTGGAGAATCTTTTATTATTAACTTTTTAAAAATATATGTAGTTCTAATTTCTATTGGTTTCTTGCGGATAAAGGAAGTCAAAAATTTATCGAAGAAATACCAATCTTTGACTATTTTTTTATTATAATTTAATCTCTTATCTAGCACTTCTTTCAATGAAATGTTCAAGTACTATCACTTTGAAATAAAATATTGACTTATTTTTTTAATTCGTACCTATAATTTACAATAAAAAGTAATTCTCCGTCGAATTTCGACGGGTTATATACTAGTTTGATTCAAATGATTAAAAGTACTGCAAATGAGTTGGTTGCTTTGCGCCTAGACTTAGTATCATGATTTTTAGATGGGAAATTGGTATCATTAATTCTTCAGTTATCATTTGCAAATTGATAATATATCATAATAATTATTGAATTATTGCAAGTGAGCGCAACACCTCGGTTAAGTTCACCAGTTATATATTTTTTTGAACTTCCAGTTTTAAAGTATATATAACATTATAAATTTATTTATGTACAAATGGCCTATTAGCTCAGTTGGTTAGAGCGTCGTGCTAATAACGCGAAGGTCGCAGGTTCGAAACCTGCATGGGCCATTTTTTCTATTTCTCGAGTATTTTGCATATTTGGCCCCACCAAAAATTATATTCACGTATGTCGGTATGTGAAAGTGAAACAACATCACAAAATTTTTGCATTTTCCAAAAGAATCAAAACAAATAAATCTGTACGCATATCAAAATACAAGAGAAATAGTTAAATATATTTGTTGCCCCAGTTTTTTGGTATATTAAGTTTGACCTCATGAATTTAAATTGCATACTTTTAAATTTTGTACTTGATGTTCAATTTTTATCTTTCATTATTTTATTAATTATTAGTGATGTTTATTTTATAGTTTTCGACTTTTTAGTGTGACGTATTTGATTATCTAGATATTGTATAAATTTAAATCGGTTGGGTGGATAATTAACCGGCAATATTATATGATTTTGGGATGAATACGAATAGATAAATTTTAAACGTATTTAGGTTTGAAGCATATCAAAATACTAGAGAATTTGTTACCCTGTTTAGATATATAAACCCCTAAACAAAATATAAATCTTTTTTACCTTCTCAAAAAATCTATATTATTGTAACATTCTTTGTTTAGGTGGTGAACTTTCAAATTTGTGGATGTTTAGTTAGATTTCTAACTAGGGATTTATATTCTACTCTTTGGCATTTCATTATCAAATTTTATGTCTTTTTTTAATTTCTTATTACTGAATTCAATTTTATAAATATTAATTAGAATTCGTATACCTAATTTGGTTTTATGATTAAGTTTTAGCATTTAATTTTCAAATTTTAGTTATAACTAATTATTAGGCTGATTAATCCATAAATCGGCTGTATAATTTTTTAAGTTTCAATTTTAATGATATATGTGAATTAGAATCCATTATATTATAGCCATTTATATTTTTATATTAAATAATATAAAAATAGTGAATTTACTAATGTGGCACGAACGAGACACACAGATTTATATTTTATGGAGCGACTAAGGATTCAAACCTCTAACTTATTATTTTGGAAACAGATAGTTAGGCACATGCATTTATATTTTTCTAATAAGGCACGTATGGATTTCAAAAATGAAATAAAAGGCACATATGTGCTTCTATTTATTTATTATGAATTTCATTAAGTCCAGTTATGAATGTTAAATTTTGAAATATGAAAATTAAAGCATATTGCTACTCTATATTAGGCTTTATCCGTCAATTTATATTTATTTCTTTGGTTTGCTATATAAAATTTTCTTATGATTGTTTAGAATTATGATTAATCAAGATTCCCTTTATAAAAATGTACGATTCCACCAATATTTATGATTAATCAGGTCCCCTTATAAAATTTGTCTGACTCCACCACTATTTATAGCTAAAGATGCTAAAAGACAAAAGCTAAAAAACAATAATTTACGTGGCAAACTGTAAAAATGTGATTAAATGGTCAATAGTATGTTTTGATTAGCACCACGTGTTTTATATAAGCTTCATTCTTTTCAATTTTAACCTAATAAATTAATTTTATGATAATTGAAGTTTAATAAATTAATAATTTTTTAATCAAGTCTAATCAATTGATTTTGTGATAATTTTAGTCCATAAGTGATTTTTGACACCAAAAAACGCAATCGTTAGAAAAATACATATAAAAAGCACAAGTTAAAAATATAATTGGAAAAGACTTACGAGTTACATGTTATTTCTGATGCAAATTGTGTTTTTCGACAACGGAAAAACACCTACATACTAAAATTATCATAAAATCAATTCATTAGTCTTAACTATGGTATTATTAATTTATGTGGTTAAAATTGTCAGAGTCAATTTATTAAACTAATTTTTTTGTATTTGCCCTTTAACTTACTATTGACCCTTTAAACTCATGTTTAATATTGTTTGCTTTTTCCTTGTAGGGCTAATTAGAACTTACTATTGACCATTTAATCACATGTTTACAGTTTGCCACATAAAGTATTGTTTTTTACAACACTAAACCATGCATCTAAATGGTTATGTTTTTCTACATCGCAATAGTAGTGGCAGATTCATAGCTTTTGTCTATTAGCATCTTTTAGCATCATTAATTATGCAATATTAATGAAATACCAAGAGTGTTTTACTAGTGTCTATAACCTAGTTACACTATGAAAGATGAGAGCAGATTGTCTGATCAACAACTGTTTACCTTCAAAAATAACTTTTGTTCTATAAATTGTTGGAAAAATGTGCGAGCGATGCAGTCTTGCCGGGTATTACAACTCGAAAGCAGAAAAGTAGGAGATCAAACTAAAAGAACTTAAAAAAAAAAAGTAAATACAATAACAGTATACTAATGCCGAGTCGAGAGTCCTCTTTCCGAAGGCGAGATATGCCCGTAGTGCTCTCGGTTACGTATCGTCCCAAAGATGAAGCAGCAGCGTCGTAGGTGGCAACACCGAGACCAACAAGCTCCGGCGAATTGGACGGAGGAGAGACAAAGCTTGGATACAAAAACAATGTATCGAAAAAATGCTCTTGGAAGATCTTGGGATGCTTTAAGCGTGGGTGGTTTATCTTTGAGGAGACATGTCTATTTATAGGCGTCGTCCTCGTAGAAACATCTTGAGTCAACACCCGCATTGATGTCGGGTGTTCTGAGTTATGTCCCATATTGAGTCTGTGGCGGTTTCGGAGACAACGTGGGCACGTTTCCCGAGCCATCATGTCGAACGTTGCAAGCGATTCTGACAATTTGGACAAGCGTCGTCGAGTTCGTTGGGCGTGTCCGGACGTCTCTTCAAGTGCAATGCAGCCCAGCGGATTGGGCCACGAGTTGGGCCTCGGACCAACTCCATCGCCAGCGAGCCCAGCGGTTGGGCTACAATTGGGCACCGGACAACTCTATTTTGGGCTCAATCAAACGTTGATCCAAATATAAGGACAATGGGCCACGGAACCGGGCCCGCAAGCAAGCCCATGAACAGGCCCAAAGAACAGCCCAAAGACCAAGACCAATTGCCAAGATCCAAGATCCACGATCCACGGACCACGGACCGGGCCGGGCCGGGCCGGGCCGGGCCGCAGGCAAGGCGGCGGCGGCGGCGTGTCTTGTGCGGGTGGGCTTTCGACCCATCACTTGTGCACATAATTATACTAAGTGTTCAATGAACCACTTATATAGACAATTAATGAAGGTACATTAATCAATGTGGGATAAAGATTAATTAATCCATACTTATCCCTTAATCACATAACTCCATGTTTAAGTGACAAACTTTGATCCATTATTTCTCACTCACCGAAATCGGTTTGAGAATGTGAATACACCACGATCATCTACTCGGGCGTAGATCGATCCTATGCCGTTTAATTCCACAAAATTAAACGTTACGTCACTCAAAATCTTGGTCAAAGTAGCTCACGGCAACGACCACATATATAATAAATATATATGTTCACGCGATTTCAACAATCCCCCACATGAGTGGAAATAGCCATATGCATGTATGAGACAGACTCGATCCTCAAGAGATGTTAAAATATTTGGACAAGTGGTTTATGGCCTTGAGCCTTCCATAGTTAGTACCATCGAGTGCATGGCGGATTAGTGGACACGATGCCTTGAACTATTCCCCACAACGTGCCTTTGAGACAATGATATTAACACTTTAACACCTCAACCTCATCCGTTCTCACGTTTGATTCCATTTTGGCCATGGACATCCACTTTGGATTCATAAGTGTTTTGTTTGAAGCGGCCCAGCCGCACTTACATAGGTGATTCTTTCGAGTATCTTGCCATACTCAACCTCCTCGAGGTATCTTAGGAATCATTAAAGTCAACGACTCAACCTCACCACTAGGCAAGTTTTTCAACACTCGTTTGCCTTATAGGAAGCGGTAACGAGTGTTTATACACGAACTCCTATAGCTTAGTTCTCCCATTGAACCAAGTTCTTGGGATCTCTAGTCATCATGGTTGGGTTACCACTATGATTGTTCTTAAGATGTGGATTTTAATCTCATTCCTCTAGCAACTTGATCATTTGATCCGGTTCAACCCTTTGGTTAACGGATCGCGGATTATCTATTGACTTGACATAGTCGATTGATATAACCCCACTGAGATCAAATGTCTCACGGTATTATGTCGCCGGCGTATGTCGAGACTTACCATTATACAAACCACTTTTCGCTCTTCCAATAGCCGCTTGGCTATCACGGTTGAATCATCACCGGTGGCACGAGGTTTGAACCAACATGGAATATCTTCCAAAAATTACGGGCCACTCGGCTTCCTCACCGACTTTATCCAAAGCTATGAATTACGATTCCATGGTGGATCGGGACTATACACGTCTGTTTCGTGGATCTCCAAGAAGCAGCACCTCCCTAATCGTGAACACGTACCTTTGGTAGAAAGTGAATCTTTCGTGTCGGATATCGATTGGCATCACGGTACCCTTCAAGTCGGGGATATCTCGTGAAATCGACCCATGATTTTGAGTATACTTGAGTACCTCAAACTCTCACTAGAGCCTTCCGATGCTCCTTGCTTGGATTGCTCGTGTAACGACTCAATTTGTTCACAGTATGAGCTATGTCGGTCGGTGCAATTTGTAAGATACATCAAACACCGATGACCTTAGCATAGTCTTCTTGTCCAGCGGGTTCGCCTGTTCTTACTCAGTGAACATTGAGCTCAATGGGGTCTTAGCGGTAAACTGTCAAATCGTTGAATTTCTTTAGCACTTTCTCGACGTGAGTGAGATTGTGTCAAGATAATTCCGTCGATCTTCTTAGAATCTTGATTCCAAGAATCACATCAGCTAATCCTATGTCTTTCATGTCAAATTTCTTTTTAACATGCGCTTGTGTCATTAATGACTTGAGTATTGCTACCCATGATCAACATGTCATCTACATCGAGACACACTATGACATAACCATTATCGGTGTTCTTAACGTAGACACATTTGTCACACTCGTTGATCTTGAAACCATTTGCCAACATTATATTGTCAAATTTCATGCCATTCTGCGGCGCTTGTTTCAAACCATATAGAGACTTCACGAGTTTGCATACCTTGCCTCTTGACCGGTGCTACAAACCGCGGGTTGCTCTATATACCTCATCCTCGAGGTCACCGTTCAAAACACGGTCTTAACGTCCATTTGATGAATCTCAAGATTGCGCAAGCGGCAATTGCGAGAAGCACCGAATAGGCGTAATCCTCGTCGCGGTGAATAGGTATCAAGAAATCGTACCCTCTCTTTGTTTAAACCCTTTGACAACCAAACGGGCCTTATACTTTTCAATTGATCCATCGCGCTTGTACTTTCTTTTAAGGATCCATTTGCATCCTAAGGGCTTACAACCTTCGGCAAATCAACCGGCGCCCAGTGTGGTTTTGCGAGAATAGAATCAATCTCACTGAGCGACCTCTCGCGAGCATCCCGTCTGGCGAGCATAGGCTACTTTGATCGGCGTTGGTTCTTCGTCCAACATGAGCGCAATATAGTCGGGACCAAAATCTTTAGCGTTCGACTCTCTTGTCTCGTCTCGGTTCCGACTCTGCGGATTAGACCTCGATCGCTTATGCGATATCGGTTCTTCCTCCAAAGGTTTAGAACTCGTAGCCACCATCGCTCTATTGCTGAGTGGCTTCACTTTATCCTTGTCTTTACTGGGGATAAACACTTTCAAAGAATATAACATTCCTTGATTCAATCGTCGTCCCCACGGTCATATCCGTACCTCGACTGTGGATCGAAAGCGATAAGCGTTGTTGTTGATGCATACCCAATAAAGATACAATCATTTTTAGGTCCAATTGTAACTTGTTTAGGAAGAGCACCTCAACCTTGCCAAACACCCCACACTTTGAGATATTTATACGATGGCTTTCTTCCTTTCGAACTCGTGAGGGTGATATCCTTACCCTTGAGTGGAATCTTGTTCGATGTAGTTGGTGTCAGCTTCCCCCCAAGTTCAGGGCAACCTGAACTAATCAACAAAGCATTCATCATCTCCTTAAGTGTTCGATTTTACGTTCGACAGCGCCATTAGGCGAGGTGAATAAGGAGCTGTCGTTTGATGTATTATACCACTTTCGTTGCATAATGCCTCAAGCGAGCTACATATTCTCCCTCTATCACTTGAGCGGTCTTAATTGGACGAGCTTAGTTGATTCTCGGCCGTTCTTGAAGTTTTAAAAGCGATAGCACCGTCTTTACTTCTTAGAAGGTAAGATAACAATATCTTGTCACGGTCATCAATAAGCGTGATGAAGTACTTTTTACCACCTCTAGTTTGTACAAACTTTAAATCACACACATCGGTGTGAATAAGTTCTAGAGGCTTAGTGCTCAGTTCTACCGAATGAAGCGGTAACTTAGCCGTTTGGCTTCCACACAAACCTCGCATTTCGTTTGTGTATTAACTTCATTTAACTTTAGTAAATCTAAATTTACTAATCTTTTATTGCATTTAGATTAACATGTCTAATCTACAATGCCATAAATCGAGCACTCGGTCAGTAAGAGAAGTAGATGCATTTTCATTCATAACAATCTTGGGTACACGCATACGGACCATTACATTCAATTTGAAAAGACCCCGGTGAGATAACCCTTGCAGGAACTTCCCAAACTTAGTCAAGACAAACTTGTCCGACTCAAAACTAGTCTAAACCACTTGTTAACTAGAATAGCCCGACATCAAATTCTTGTGGATGTCCGGGACATGCGCACGTCCTTCAACGTGATCTCAATGCGGACGACATCTTGAGCACCACATCACCAACTCCGGCAACCTCGGACGAGCTTGGTTCCCATGTTGAGCTTCCTCCCATCAACGAGCTTGTAGGTGGAGAAGCGCATCTTTTCGGCGCAGGGCGTGCGCAGTGCGCGATGTCGATGAACCATCCACCTTGATTCTCGGCGTGGTTGACTTCTCGGTTACCACAGCCAAGTCATCCTTGTCCCATTTGTCAAGTCCTTCTCGACAACATTGGTAACTTGTTTAGCCGCTTCTTCTTGGCTTACGGCGGTAGCTTACTCGTGTGGCCATGCTTGCCACAATTATATGATCCCGTCAAATTACAGGCAACCATCTTCCTTTGCCTTTGTCTTTGACATTGGGACGAACACGTTTGTTGGAGGACCGCCTCTCTCCAACAGGTTGGCTTTAACATCGATCGAGCCTTTCGTTTTAAATCTTGTTTCTTCACGTCGGACTCGATCGCGGTTTGGCGATCAAGTCTTCAAGTGTCGTATCCTTTCGCTTGTGGCAGGTAGACCTGAAGTCTCTCCACCAGTAGCTTCTCAATCAACATGGCGACGACAAAGCCGTCCGAAGCAAGGTGTTCTTCGACTTGAACCTCGTGTACAATGAGTTGAAACTCTTGCATGGTCCATGATCGGTCGAGAATCGACCATCTTGTAGTCCAAATATTTGGCTACAATAAACTTCTTTGTACCGCATCATCACTACGGTGCTTCTTTTCTAGCGCGTCCACATACATTTGGATGTCGTTACAACGACATATACACTATACAAACTATCTTCTAAACTACCAGTATAAAGTTTTACAAAGATAGTCTCGGTCGCCAATTATCATATCTTTGCCGGACGTGAAAGTCCGTCACCGACCCGGGCGGGCTCATCTTCCACCAGAAGTTGGCGAAGCCCAACGTCGTGAGGTAGAATAACATCTTTTCTGCCATCTCTTGAAGTCGGATCCTCCAAACTTGGCGGCTTCTCGTGACATCATCCTGCGGTATGAGCAGTAGCGAGATCGATCCCAAACCGGATCCACCAACACCACCAAGTGTGCTTGTAACAGCCCCTAAATTCTAAGTACGATTTAGTAGGGATTATTACTCCAACGAGGATGAATAAACAGGGAGACCATTTAACATTAAACTGTAGTACATATATCAAGTATGTTTTTGGACTTTACTACATAACTTATGTTCTTGCAGCGGAAAACATGTGATATGTACATATGACGATGTACTATCAAGGTATAAACTTTTCAGCGACAACATTCCTATTGCTCAACACTGCTCCATCGCATCACCAGCTCAATCTGCACATTTAAAAACAAATATGCAGGGCTGAGTACAAGAATGCACTCAGTGGACTCATGTCAAAAACATTTTATCATCTTTAAATTACACTACCCCATTATGGTAAGACACAAGGGTTTTATTTAAGGGCATCTCTTACTAAACATTTTCATCATTTTCATAAACGTTCGCTGGCGGGCATTTTCCTTGTATGTATGATCCATATCCTTTCATTTCATCATAACATTATCATTACGCGTGAAAGGCCTCCATCTACGTGTTGTGACCGACGTGAATTGTCCTTACGACACGATTACCATTAGGTGTACACATTAATCTGGCCGGTATAAGCGCTTCCGACATAGGATCCGATATCGATTTCATTCATAAGTTGGGAGCGACCCAACAACATTCATCATTCATTCATTCATGGATATGATACATACATAAAACATAAACATTTTGGCGGGTAATTTCATCATCATTTCATAATCATTTCTCGAAAGAGCATCATAAATAATTACTTTTCATTTTGAAGAAAGCATCATAAATAGAGCATTTTATCCTTGAGTATATGAAAAGAAGCCCACCGGTACATAAGCTTTCTTAATTTGTTTTCCTTTTCATGACGATCGCATCCGCGTCTCACCTTTACGTAAAAGCGATTTCGATGCGTCGGTCGCGTTTTTCGAGATTTTCAAAGTTTAAAATAAACTTTGATAACTTATCTATAATAATTTGAATTCCTTAACTTGAATTCATCGGCGATCAACCGCGTATCTTAACTAAACATTTCTCGTATTACGATAGAGGCGAGATATGTTTAACTATTTCATTTAACCTTTTAGGTTAAGCGTTCGGCGTATTCTAACGTTTTCGATATAAAGATTTCAATTATGAAATCTTTTCTCACCTGGAGATTTCCTTATATAAGTGTCGTTTTACGTATTAGTGTATTTATTGAGCGTATTTTATACGATAAATCAAAAGTCAACAATTTTGACTTTTCTTAATAAACTTTTTAATAATTCACATACTTGATATCTAATTTCAATATAAATCGATTTTCAATCGATTTCTTTTCATAAAACTCTAATTCTCGATTTTTCACGCAAATCGATAAACTTTATTAATATTTTTCTTTAATATTAATTAACTTATTCATTAAACATTATTTTTCATTTCTAACGTTATTTAATATAACGTTTAATAGTAAACATAGTATACTATGTTTACAAAATCTCATAAATTCTTAATATGTCTAAAATAATTTCTAGACATATAATGTATTATTTCTCTTGATATTAAGGAATTAAATCCTTAATGAAAACATTCTAAAGCTCACGACTTTTAAGCTTTAAAATTTCTAAACATCTTTCAAAATTCTTCTAAATTCATATAGTGTATTATATTATCATGGGATCACTAATGTGTATTAACATTAACTATAGAAAATTTGGGCATCACCAACCCATTTCAAAGCTCACGGTTATTCTCTAAACATAACGAACAATTTTCTAAAATCTACAAAATTACACAATGCTCAAATACTATCATATAACACTAATCTAGCACAATATTCAATATTTTCAACTTACACATCATGTATCCATTTCCTAAAACTCTCGGCCATAATCAAAATTTTAACAATACCAATTCCTAAAAATTTAGTAATTCCATATAGCACTTAATCAAGACCCTAGATCAATAATATCACTTAAACATTAATTACTTCAACATATAAATTCCTCAAATTTTCGTAATATCATTTTATTTCATATGATTTCCAAATAATCACTATAAGCTCCTTGGCTATCATATATCATTAATCCATCATCAATTCAACTCTAGTAATTTTCGATCATCATAGAAAAATCATAACATGCTTAGGCCTTTGATTTAATACAATACATATGCTTATAATTACATACTAAGCATATTTAAAGAACAACAAACATGTTAACATAATTTATTCTATTTTTCTCCTTAAAAACATAAGCATATAATTTAAAATCGAGCGGTTGGAAATCAAAATCTTAACGATATAATAAAATCTCATTCAAATCCTAACCTTTTACGGTGTCGATTTAGTGCACAAGGGTTTAATATCGGATTTGGCTAAGAAAATGAAGAACACTCAAACTTTCCTCTCAAATGAGCTCTCGGAAGTTTGTGGTTTGGGAGAAGAAAAGTGTGTTGGTTTGATGTAATGTCCATCACTTAAACACTTAAAGTAATAAAACTAAGTAAACACAATTCACTCACAAATCTCGGTACATACACAACCATTTGCAAGACAATTGATTTACTTGGTGAGTCACTCCATAATACATCACCCTAGTAAATGCTTCTTACACCATGAATTGAATGGAACCACAATCCTCAACTTTAGATCACACACACACGGTTATGTCATCAAAAGAGTTCTTAAAAATTTCCTACCTCAAAAGTCCACAATGTCGAGCTAAATAGTTTATTTATCAATATTAATTAATTAAATGGAATAAACATCTACTTCCTTCATTACTCACGGCACACTCACAATATTGCAACAAAATTTGTATTTGCTTTATGACTCATCAATTAATATATATCATCATAGTAAAAGCACATTGAATGAAACAAGATGAATCATCTTTGCTTTTGTGTAGGTCTGAGTCGGCTACCTCTCTTCCATTTAACCAAGGATACCTTTTTAAAGTCCTACACAAAGCCATATCTTTGAAGGAAAACATATGTTAACCCTGCCCGAGGATCTATCTTGGATATTTAATTCATCATACATTGATTATAAACCTAGCATCGTCTATATAATTAATCGCAACACGTAGGGGTTTTCGTGTTTACCTTTGGATCTGAAGAGGTCGATGGAGCGAGATGAGCGGATCGAGCGGATCGGACTCGTGCTTTGACCTTACGGGTATCCGGTTGCCCAATCTCCAGCGTCGGTGAGGACGATCTATGGAGAATACTCTGGAAAATCACCCTCAAGCTCACTATAATTCTCGAAAATTTTCTCTAAGGAGAACCCTAGTATTTTTGAAACTAATGCTCTTGTCAATATGAAGATTAACCTAGACTTTATCTCTTACCTTATATTTATTATGCATTACCATAATCCCATAAGGAAAGGATCCATGCATATCCATAAATATAATTATATCCTTATAGGATAAAGAGAATAAAATCATTACCATAGAGAGCTTGGAAGGGGCGATTTTCATTGTAATGTGAACTGGATGGGCCGACCAGGATCAAATCGAGGAATAAAGATGGGCCTCAAATAAATTAATTATCTTATGTTCATTGAACATAAATTAATTTATAAACATTTATTCATGCCACTAGAATAAATCTTGACTTACCCTTTATTACCGAAGTTGAGTCGGGCTTGCACTTAGACATTCTGAATCCCGTATTTAAGATATCGAGCGTCCATTAATCATTTATAGCAATCATTGCTTAAAGCGATTAATAACTTCATTTCTTAAGTAGTACCACTGACCTTATTATTGTACTTGAGCTAACTCAACTGGGGGTTTAGTACAATAAACCTTTTGAGCTCATAAGGGGCGTCATCATCCTAGCGGATACGGTGACTCGTCTGGATAACTAGCGTGACACACAAGACGCCACCACCCAAGATGCGGAGAATCTTGGGTTGAAACATATAACCCTCACTCGTAACAAGTCAAGTGATGGTGACCTTTCATACTCACCTAATACCTTATCGAGGTTTAGATCATCGTGAAGTCACCGAGATCTTGGTTCTTCACGGCGGTCGGAAAGAAGAACACATCTCACTGTGATCCTTGATACGTCGAGAGGCGTACCGGCATAGACAAGCAACTAAGTCAAGTCACTTCTCTATCTATCTGCGGCTCAAACCGACAGCTCGTCCTTAAGTTGTCTCGGTGTGAAACTTTTATATCTCATTAAACGACCAATCATACGGACTTACGTGATCTTCTACACCTGTATGATCTAACTTATATATGAGATAAGGGGACACCGATATATGCAATCAAGTATTGATTCGGATAGGAGATTGTAATAGTGGTAACAGAAACATTGTATACAAGCTCGACCAAAGCTGCTTTCGTTATACAAATCGACAATCTCCCACTTATACTAAAGCAAACTTTTGGTATACAATGTGTCTTTCTACTAGCTATTACAAACAACCATCACTTTGCTTCTCCCACTTATACAAAGTTTCCTTTCTAAGTGGGTGCCATCAGCATAATCAAGTCCTCTAACGTGTCCATCGTAGACTTTTTGCGGCGAGGCTCTTCGTGAATGGATCCGCTAGATTTTCCGTCGTATCAATCTTTTCAATCACGACGCGTCCTCGTCTAACGATTTCTCGTATGACATGGTACTTTCTCTATGTGTTTGGTGCGCTTGTGGGTCCGTGGTTCGCCGAGTTTGCGGCTGCACGAGTTATCACGATAAACTATGATACTCTTGGGCGAACCGGTACCACGTCTAGATCCATGAGGTAGTTCTTGAACCATCTGACCTCGCTTAGAAGCCTCAAGGCGGCTACATATTCATCTTCCATGGTAGAGTCCATGATACATTTTCTTTGCCTTTCCATGGGATCTGGCTCAGCCTCCAAGGTAAACACATGGCAGGGTTGACTTTTCTCATCACCACTACAAGAATTTAGCTTATAGACCACATGTAATAGACCACGTACATTAATACTAAAGTTGTCTATTATGATATAGACAACGTCTGAAGGTGAAACAGCGTGGTACATAACCATTTTTCAATCGGTTATAGACAATGGGCTGCCAAAATCCGTGGTCTATTAGTGTGGTTTCATATTATAGACCACGGGGTTCATTCCGGCGTGGTCTATTATATAAAAATTCCATAGACAGCGGGCTTTAGCCAGCGTCGTCTTCACCGTGTTGATTAAATACCACGGGTCATTGTCGCGTGGTCATCGCTGTGTTTCGCATTTACGCCCGTCTTTCGCCTTTTCTTACTAGGGTTTTCTCCGCTCCCAGCTAGGGTTCTCTGAGAATGTTAATTCTTGATTTCTTCTTTGTTATTTAGCATTAGGAATCCCAAATTTCTATAGATTTTCTCTTTTGTGTTTGTTTTCTTTCGCTTGTGGTGCTTGGTTTCTAAATCGGATTATTTCTCTCGGTGAATGGGAGTATATTCGTCTTGGGAAATGGAGCTCAAACCACTACGCTTCAGTTTACGAGGTAACCCGTTCTTGTTTAATGAATTTGAATACTTTTACGCATTTTTTGTTTTCCTTCGGCATTATCGTCGTGATAATTTTGTTAGGGTTTATGCCCGCGGTTTTCACATGAAAATTTCTCTTTATTCGTTGACATATATTTACGAAGCAGCGAACCTATATATATTTCCACCAATCGGGCGTCTGATACTAGTTATTCTACTACACATTAGCGGGAGTTCGCTTTGGATTATAGGGAGCTTAGTTCTCGGCGGGGAGACACAGGCGCCCGCGCCGGTTGCACAAAATGAGCCCGCGGTTACGTCTTGCCAGGCGATGGGAAGAAGTGGCGATTGTCGAAGGGAGGCCGCCAAGAGGCAATCGCTATGTGAGCACCACATCCGGCTAAAAACTAGAAATATTAGAGCGATAAAAAGCGAGGTGGATTTAGCGAGTATGAGAGGGGTATGGAACCAACACACTAGGTATAGTGCGGTGCATTTATCTCCATGTTTTTACTTCCATCTCAATCAATCTCTTGACATAATTTTCCCCATTTTATTTTATTTTATTTGCTACAACTTTTACCTTCTTTATATTCTTGAATTAGGTCTCCGTTTGTAAGATTTGTGGGGTTTTCGAGAAATGTGTGGGTCGGAAATATTGGGTTGAAAAGAATTCTCTTGTTTTCATGTACAAGGAAGCTAGATCGAGCCACATTAGCAAAGCCCGTTTTAGTTCATGTAATTTTCGTCTTTGCTTTTTACTGCATGTGTATCTTGTCGGTCTTGTTGTTTTATGTGGTGTTTGATGGATCTTGCCCAATTTATGAGTTTTTCTTGCTTTCTAGCTCTTTGCTTCATAGGGTTTTCTCTCTCTGCATTTGGGGCTTTGGCATTTTGAAGATGTGTTTGATTTATTTTTCATCTTGCTTTTGACTTGGTAGGAATTTTAATAGGAAAACCGGTCTGAATGTTAGATTTTGAAAGTTCATCTTCATTGGTGGTTGGTGACCATTAAATCCATTTTCCGACTATTAATGTGTTTTGGGTTTCTCGTCTCTACATTTTGTTGGGATATGTTATTTTAAGTGCGGTTTGATCGGTCTTTGTTATTTTGGGCGCCACTTTTGAGCCTTGGTTTAGAATGCAAATTAGTGATGAAGCGATATGATATTAGGTCGTGTAGTTAAGTCATTTAATCAAATAGATTTACAACACCGTCGCGTTAGTTAATATCATATTCAAATTGTGGCTAATGGTTTTGATGCATTTTCATTAAAGAATGCTAGCATGCTGAATCTCTTGAACATTAGAAATGTTATTTGGAAATGCATATGTACTTGTCCTTTATTCAATGCTTGACACCTTATTTTGTTGACAAGTTGTTCATATTCATATGCTAGTTACTATATTTGACACATAAAATGCTTTACTGAGATGTGATTGTATTTCAACGTGAGGGCTCGTCGTGCTTTTCGACTCTCAAGGTAATCATAAGGCTCCTGCTCTTATTCGCGGGCATCGGTTGGGAGGCGGTGCTGTGCTACTGCGTTCCATGCAAGCAATTGTTAAGTTCAAGCGTTGGCTCGTGGAAGAAGCATTAGGCTCTCGGATACTATACATGAAGTGGGTAAGTAGAGCTTGGTAACCACGGATTTGTGCAAACTAATTGATCTACTAGTCTTGCTTTTTCTTCCTTTTTAGCATAGTTTTCCACAATTGAAAACATCAATATTATATATTTGGGTTGCAGCTCACTTTCTTTTTTGATTTATTCATCTCTCTAGCTCGATGTCGTTCGGTTCGTTTTCGTTAAAATATATTTAGCTATCATGATTTAGCTTTAGGAACATTTATCGATTTTCATGATTATCGATGATATGCTTATCGCCTTGTTTTCCTTAGCTATTACGGTTTCTCTGCTCGAATATTCTTTCTCTCTCTCAAGTATGGTTCCATTTTTGCTTAAATTTGATGTAGTATACGTAATTCTTGTCGCTATAATTGGCGATCAAGTAAATTGTTGTAAAGCAGACTTACATCGTTAATGCTTTCTAGCAATTGCATCGATCATTGTAATGTTGCTTAATAGGTGGTGTCGGGTCACTCGGGGTCATTCCTTGGGTGGAATGCTAGCAGTCACCCGTTTATCAGGAAGGTTGTGCCTGATCTTATTTTTAAACAAAATTTATTTTGCATGATACACGATTTAACAAGAAATTATCAAATTCTCAATCCTCGGTGCTTATAGATGTACTCTGTTGTTATGCGACTTCTTGCGATATTACTCTTGCTTTGCCCCTAAGTCTTGATATGACCCGGCCGAACCTAAGTGCGCTCGGGCGGCTCGAGCAGCCGGTCGTTATCTCAACTACAGGGACCCCCGCGCATACGAAGGCGTGAAATCAAAGCCTCGGAAAGCGAGTCACGAACATGTAAAATCGAAAGGACCATCGAAGGCTTCAACTACTGGCGCGTGTGGAAAGCGGTGGTGTAGCCTCTTCCGAAATGGATAATGACGCGTCTCGAGGAAGTCGAAAGTCAAAGCGGTGGTGCGAGCAAAGCGAGTGAACTCGAAAGGTTCGAGATGGTGAAATTGATGTTTTGTGGACGAATTTAATTAAATAGGTAGAGAATATTTGTTGTGCTACAATTGTTGATTAGGGATTTTCCCGGTATATAACGTTTATGTATTGTACATTGATTTCTCTATTTATGAAACAATATATATTTTTTATCTATTTTGTATTATTGTTTTTAATAATGAGGAAATATGTATTTTGAATTATATAATAAATAAATAAATTTATTTCGTTGGTGATCAATGAACAACGAGGATGTCGTGTGGTCTAAAACACGATAGAACAACGGGGTTTAACCATTGTATAAAGCTAGAACACCGTTGTCTGTAACAACATAGACAGCGGGTAAACCGCGTTGTCTATGATGCTATGAACAAAGGGAATATCCATGGTATATTACAAGGCCCGTCGTCTATAACATGATAGACCGAGGATTTTCCGTTGTCTATATTGTGATAGGCGACGGGATTTCCTCGTGGTCTATAGCCCACAATAGACTATACCTTGATAGACAATGGGGTTTTACGTAATGACAATGGAGATTCCTCGTGGTCTATAACCAAAATTCTTGTAGTGCAG